>CM051262.1:22921566-23144066 GCA_027921565.1 Artemia sinica
ATATATATATACATATATATATATATATACATATATATATATATATACATATATATATATATATATATATATATAACTTTTATAAACAATTAATTAAACTTTCCGGTTTGAGTTATGTGAAAGGTTCAATTATTTACTTTCCCTCTCTAAACTAATCAGAAAAAAAATCTGTTGGCCCGTTTATGGACCAACTCCACGTCCCTTCTCAACAAACTGTGTGATTTTCTTGTTTCAGATCTTAAAATTGTCTCTGCGACTTTTGACTCTTATCATAATCCCTATAACTTTCAATTTTTAATCAGACAAGCCCCCACCGTAGTTTTTACGACCACTGTTTCCATTTGAACTTGTCTCATCAAAGGAAAAAATATATAAAATAACATGTTTTATCTATTTTTTTAGCATCAGTTTTGAAACTACGGCCTCTAATTTTTCAATATAAATGCATATTTTGAAACAATAAAAAAATATCCCTAACAGATGAGTATAGCTTATAAGACTGGGGAGATAAACCTAGTCGAGTTTTTTTTTATCAAAGATTAATCACAATGAAACTATTAAAAGGGACAAAGGAGAGAAAACAAACGAAAGAAAAGGAAAACAATCTGCCTGATATGCAGAAGGAGAAAATACCCTAACCTAAGACAAACCAATAAACACCAAAATAAAGAGCTGCGCAATTCTTATTTTGGAGGCTTTCTGCTGACATTATTTATTACAGTTCTATTTGGTTTATTTCTGAAATAAATCGCAGATTTGTAAGAGGGAAATCTGTCTGCGAGATTATACTTATTAGAAACACGGGAAATTCTATTAGATTGAAAATCAGAATCTCTTATTTTGGGATGGCTGAAGATTTATAATAAATTTTTGTGCTAGAGAACCTACTTTTTGGGATTAATGATAATGATTTATCACACAAATAATCATAATATGACTGCATAGCTAATGCCATTCTGCAGTCATCGCTTAACTTATCTGCCCGACAATAAAGATATGTAAGATATTCAGGATTTATATGTGATTTTTTTTCAGTCAAAATGTGTTGTCAAATTTAACCAACTAGTTTTGTTTATTTACACAGTAGAACGTGGCAACACTGGCTAAAATGTGAAAGTACCCTAAGAACTTTACAATTTTGAAAAAAAAGACTGATCTCAGAGAATAATGGTTTTCAGGTATTAATTAACTAATAAATGTTTTTCAAAATTCATTTTCTAAGGCTTCTTGGCGATTACATGGCCAATGGAAATAATTTTCTTGCTGCTTTAATTCGCAAAGTCTGAAAGGTTGCATGCGACCAGAGTTTACTTAAATAAACAAATGGGGCATGATTCAAATAAGCCTCAATTACTGAATGATCGTGAGAATTTGGATAGGAAAATATGCCTCAAGTAAGGAACGCAACTAATATTTTGTGTAGCCAAATTTGTATTTTTAATTACAATTAATCAGTTTGAAGTCGAGAAGTTAAATTTTCTTTAATAATAATTCCTAAATAATTATATGAGGCGAAGATTTCAATTTTATATAATACTAATATTAGTTTTTTGAAATTATACTCTGTTAGTCACCCGCTTTGACCGACCAAAAATCCTGATTCAATTTTGTCAGAATTTAAAACAAGTGTGTTAGATGAAAACCAACGATTAGTGTTATCACATTACTTTTAGATTCTCAAATACTGCGATAGGAGACGCCACTTAATCGTTACTTGCAGCTTCACTAGCATGCCATGCTGTGTTAAACATCGTTTTGGCAGGAAAAGACCATTATGAATCAAAACGACCAAATTGACAAAAAAATTTATCTGACCAGCAACCAATTCAAAGTTATCGGATACGTTCATACAATATCCTGTAGCTTTCGTAATATATCACGCGATAGAACTTCTTATCCCAAACATGACACCCTAGAGTTTGACATTGGCTGTAATATGAAAGGCTAGTGGAGATGTGGCAAACCCGCGTAAAAGATTACATAGCAGTAACTACACATAAGGAGAATAGTTAAGCAGGGATACCCTATTGAATACATAAGGATATTTGTAAGAATGACGATTGTGTGTATAGGTTACAGACATGTACGCCATAAATGGCGTACATGTATGTAGCACCATACTATCACGGTTATGTGTGATTGAATAACCCGGAGAAGTGATTATATAACACGGAGATTGTATAACACGGAGAAGTGTGATTGTATAACAGGAGAAAACGAATATTAGACAGACCAGTTTTCTGCCGAACAATCTATAAGAAATAAGTTACCATCCATATACTTATCACAAACTGAATCTGTTAATTTGTAAGAAATCACAGGATTTCTTGAAAAAAAGAAAAAATCCGATGCCATCCCAGAGAACTCTTTTCAGTACAGGTGATTCTTACTACAAGTTCCTTTTCATTAGAAGGAGTTTCTAGAACAAGAAGCATGCTTCCATTTCTGCGTTTCTTCCAAACCCAAGATAAAAACTTGGGCATTTTTTTTCTTGTCATAAGCGTCTTATATTCGGGATGTGTCCTAGGATGCCTAGATACTAAATATGAAGTGAGTGCTATAAGCACTAAGCCTGCAACTTGGCAAGTAATTAATGTTTATTACGGAAAATACAGTTCTCGAAACATTGCACGTTTCCGAAAGTGACTAAATCTAAAAAGGGAACTTTTTTAGGTGAGAAAAAAAAGTTTTTAGCGGGTGAAAAGATGAAATAATTGATAACAGTACGTTACAATCAAATATCCAAACAAATTAAAGGAAGTGCTACATGCAGCACATCCCACAGGAATCTACTCGTAACAATTAGCTTATTTAACTGTACATCACTTATGAGCAGTACTCGACAAAAATTTAGTAGAATTGAATAGATAACTCTTTTGTAACTTCATCCGTAAGCATTGTGAATTTCACTATGAACGTCTTTCACTATGAACGTCTTTCAAAGAAACCGTGTTTTTCCTGATATTTGTTCGTTTTTCTTGCGGGATCTTTGAGACATCTTTCCCCCTCCCTAACTAGCCAAAATCTTTTTAGGTCCAAACAAATTTTGCCTTGGTAAATTCTTTTTTTTTTTTTTTTTACAATTCCAAGCATTTGTATATAAGGGCTTTAAACCTCTACAATGGGGTTCTATGATTATTTTGTAGTTAGGGAGGGAGGGAGATGTCTCAAAGGGTGCATTTTAATACCAAAACATCCCAACTCCAATTGAGCCTTCAGATAAATACAGAATTAGTTCTAAGGGAGAGACGAGGGGAGGGTGGAGGTAGAAATTGATATATAATGCCTAGGGCCGAATCCAGGACTTTTGTTTGGGGGGTTATTTTTTCGGGGGGAGGGGATACGAAAAATAAACAAATCAAAAATGCGAAATTGATATTTAATTCCTCTTGATTTCTGTGAATATTTCTGGTCAGTCCTGTTATTACGAAAGTAAAGAGTAATATTAAACCCCAAAGCGAGCAGAATTCAAGTAGTGGGGCCTCTCTTGATTCAAACAGAGCCCACCTCCTTCGAATCCCGATCCGGACATTTTTTTAACTTGTACCACAGGGAAATTAACCTTGGATGTTGGTTATGTTTGTTATGTTTGATGGTTATGTTGTTTGAGGGGTATTTGTTATGGATAGGGTTATGTTTGTTGATGGTTATGTATCTTGGTTATGTTTGTTGGATGTTGTTTGGTGGTTATGCGATTTGATGGTTATGTTTGATGGTTGTTGTTTGATGTGTTTGTTGATGGTTATTTGGTTATGCTGTTTGTAGGTTATGTTGTTTGATTTTTGTTAAGAAGATAAGATAAGATAAGTTTTATTCTTCATTAAATACACATACAATATTAGATGTTATAAATCCCTCAAAGGCTCATTGGCCTGTACAAAGAGGGAAGACATTTGAATTACATACTCAAGGATAAAAAACAAAAGAAAATTTAAAATGATCACTTACTCACATATGAAGGAGAAGAAAAGAAAATATAAATAAAATAGAAACTATAGAAAAAATTAGAATAAATAAACTAAATTAATTAATTATATTAAATAGACTCAAAAAAAAAAAAAAAAAAAAAAAAAAAATATTACTATAAGCGAATTCCTGTCGTCGAAACAGACTGTAATTATTAGACTGTAATAAAATGGTGCGAAAGCAATAAAATTTAACCTATCTTCATGAATGCTACTCCTTAGTGAACTATACAAGTTTCACCAATAAAAAATGATAATCATACCTGAGGCCTGGGAGTCATAGCGCAGAGAAAACCACCATAAAACAAACTAACCATTCAGGGGACATCAACTCCACAAAAAAAAAAAAAAAAAAAAAAAAAAAAAAAAAAAAAAAAAAAAAAATTATTCAATTTGATTCTTAACTAAATGGTCCTTAAGAATCCTCTTGAAAGTGCCAAACGAGTGACATTTCTGTACTGAAGAAGGCAGGGAGTTCCAAACCTGATGACAAGCGATGAGGGGATTGAAATCTGACCGCACAGTGGGAGTAGGAGGAATGCAGATATTATGTGACGAACGAAGGTTATATGGAGCTGAATCAGAAATAAACTGAGGAGTTTTTTGAAGAGATTTGGAAGATTGCCTTGAAGCTGATGAAAAACAAAAGAAGCACAAGAAAGAATGTAGATAGACTGTAGATTTAGAAGCGGTCTTGGTGAAGAACGGTTGGTGTCCATAACCAGACGCCGTGTTCTATCATACATGACAGAAAGCGACCGCAGTGTAGAAGGAAAAGTAGACATCCATACTATGGGGAAATAAGAGACATATGACTGGACAAGGCAGAAAAAAAGAAGCTTCAGAATAGATCCAGGAAAGGTGTGTTTGAGTTTTCGAATGACACCCAAACTCCGTGAGACCTTAACCCTAATCATGGCTATATGGTGTCTAAACGAAAGGTTCTCATCAAGCAGGATACCAAGAAATCGGACCAACCGATTCTTTGGTCTACACAAGAAGCCTTGTGACACCTGAAGCTGTGTCAGTTGAGGGAAAGCTACACCATTTCGAGAAAAAATAAGAAAATGTGACTTGGTAACATTCAAGGCCAAGTAATTCGCCTCAAGCCATGAAACTACTCTCTCAAATATTGCCACCAGATTAGACCTGACATCACATTCCGTCCTCCCTAGAGTCCCAAAAGTGCTGTCGTCAGCAAAAGCAACGAGGCAATCTTCATTAGAAGTAGCATTGGGACACGAAGGAACATCCGGATGACACAGATTGCAGCATACCAGAGGACTGGTGTTCTTGACTGCTGAAATCAGATCATTGACATAAATCAGAAATAAAACGGGGCCAAGAACAGATCCCTGGGGGACACCATATTCTACTTCAGAAGGGCTTCGGAAAAGCGGATCAATTGAAATAAGTCTACCAGAAAGATATGATTCAAACCAAGAAAAAACATTTGATCTTATACCAATATGCGATAATTTCCAAAGAAGAATCTGATGAGTCAAAGAATCAAAAGCTTTACGAACATCCAAAAATAAAGCTGCCGGGATAAGACCAAAATCTATTGCCGAATGAATGAAATTCAAGAGAGATGCGCAAGCATGCTCTGTAGAGTGATTCGCTCGGAATCCAAACTGGAAATCATGGAAAAAATTCTTGACATCCAGAAAACTAAGAAGCCTGGATAGCATAGCCTTCTCAAAAATTTTGCTGAAAACAGATAGAAGAGAAATTGGCCTATAATTAGCAGGATCACTCCGGGACCCACCTTTATACAGCACTATAACCTTAGCTCGCTTGAGTGATTCAGGGAAAATTCCATTCACGAAAGACAGATTGACAAGCTTAGTCAATGGTGACAGAATAGCGGGAAGAACGGCACGGATAACCCTTGTAGGAATTCTGTCTGGCCCTGAAGACGATGAACCTTTAAGTGCATTTACGATCCAAGCTACCTCAAACTCAGAAACAGGGTTCAAAACCATTGACTTTAAACATGGGGGTCCAAGATAGGCTCTGAAATCGCAACGAGGAGTTGTAGAGCTCACAGATGAAGCAGTCGCTTTTCCTATATTAGCAAAATAAGACGTAAGCTCTAGCTGAACATTTTCTTCTCCTTGGACAGTTTTACCGTCAACTATCAGCGTTGTTGGAACTGAAGGCGGAGGGGGAGTAGGTTTAAGTACAGAATTAATAATTTTCCATGTCTTCCCAACATCCTTTCCACACTCAGAAAATTTCCTGTGATAATACTGAGACTTGGCCTTCCGACACAGAGAATTAAATATATTCCTATAGGCCTTGAACCGCTGATGATGAGAAGCAGATGACGAAGCCTTATATAGTTTCCACAGATAATTTTTCCTTTTCCAGCTTTTATGGAGACCTGGAGTCATCCACGGATTCAGCAGTACTATCCTTTTCGAGGTATGAGGCTTTGGATTCTGGTGGCAAACTTCTAGGATACCTTCTTTTACTGAATCATAAAAGAAATCAAAAGAGCGGTTAAAATCCGATTCAGAATCCAAACTATCCCATGACTGATCAGTCAAACGAGATTTAAGTAGACTGATCTCACTGACACCAAAACGGAAAAATGGGAGATTAGATGGCGAAACTTTACGCTGCGATCGATTAGCAGTCCTATACCGTGAAATAGCAGGGAAATGATCAGAAATATCACTAATCATCACCGAATTATCTAAGACATCTAGTGACGAAAAAATATTATCAATAAGTGATGCATGCATCTCAGTAACTCGGGTTGGTATACAAACTGAAGGTAGAGCTCCCGCAGAAAGCATCATAGACAAAAAATCTGCAGCCGAAGCAGAATTTTGATCCAGCAGGTTAATATTGAAATCCCTCATAAGGATTAGTTCGCAAGGATGCTTTTGGAGTAAGTCCAAAACCTCTTCTAGAATTTTCATAAACGAAGGAATAGATCCACTAGGGGATCTGTAAACCAAACCAACAACTAAATTCTTACAACCTGACTTAATCTCAATAAAAAGGGATTCAAATATTCCTTCCTCATTTCTACTCAAATCACTTCGGAAATTATATACAAGATGATCGGCAATATACAGAGCAAGGCCACCTTTCGCCATCTTTTTTCGGTTCATCCTCTCCATCCTAAATCTTTGGATATCTAAAAGCATATCCTTTTTTGAATCCAGGAAAGTTTCACACAATCCAATAACATCCGGAGTTCCACCACTGACGATCCGTTTCAGCTCATCAAAAGAGGAACAAAGTCCCTGAATTTTTAGGTGAAGCACAGAGAAAATACCATCTTGTTTAGAAGAGGCAGAACCACTTAATTGCGAAACATACTTACTTTCAATAACCGATTTAGGATCATTACAATTCCTATTCCTACTTTCAACTGAATTATTAATTATACTTTCTATATCTAAAGGATTATTTTGTAACTCAACAAAACGTTCCCCCAAAGAGTTAACATCACCCTGGTCACTAAAAGAATTAATCATTTTACTTACGGTGGATAGTAAATCCGCTCCGCGACCAAACTCACCAGACCAAAGGTTAACGACTTCACAGCAGAGCTATGGTATCTATGCAGAAGAAAAATATTAACATCGAAAAATGACACAGCCGAAGTAATAAAAAGAAAAAAAAAAAAAAAAAAAATACCGAAAAGTGCACCCAAAAATAAATAGAAACAAACAATATTTTTGAGAAGAAAAAAAAAAAAAAAAAAAAAAAAAAAAAAAAAAAAAAAAAAAAAAAAAAAAAAAAACAAAGAAGAAAAAAATGAACCAAAAACTAGTGAATTTGTATAGATAAAAAAAAGAAAAGGGACAATAAACAAACAATCAATGAGAGAACAAAAAAAAAAAAAAAAAAAAAAAAAAAAAAAAAAAAAAAAAAAAACAAACAGACAGAAAAAACAAATAAAAAAAACAACTAGATACAGTCAGCGAGAGACCTTATTTTTTATTGGAGTCCCGTCACTAGGCTTTGCCAATATTTGTCCCCGATCAGACCAAGCATTCCGCTGACCGAATCTGTCTTTCGCCGCATTCAGAATATCTCGTCTCTGCTTGGTCAGAGACTCAACAACAAAAATACCGCTAGAGGCCAACTTGGATTTGGCCTTGAACACTTTACAAGCAACTCTTTTGCTCGAAAACTTCACTATTATCGGAGCGACCCTTGGAGTAGATGGAACCGCCTGAGTTGAATCAGCTGTAGCAGCATTATTCAGTCTAAGTCTATACACGTTCACGACCTCATTTGTACTAATTTCAGGCAAAGGCATCTTCTGATTAATAGTTAACAACACAGCAGAACGACTGTCAACACCAGTTTTCTGCCTAACACCGTGAAAAACCTGGCTGTCTAGTAGTGATTCTTGTTCATAACTATCCAACTTATTCTCAAGCCTGTTCAGTCTGTCCTCTAAATTTTCAAGTTCATTACTCAGTCCCTTTAGCGACTTATCAATTCGCTGAAACTTGGGGTTAAATTCAATCATGAGAGCATCATAAATTTGACTAGCAATAAGCTCAGTCGATTCCTTAAGAGAGTCTGAGCTAGCCAGTTTTTCCGAAACTTTTTGAGTTATACTGTCCATCAGGTCATTTCTGGTTTTATCCAGTTCAGCTTGGGTAGCTACAAGTTTCTGTTGTATCGGGCTAATACTGCTAGATAATGCTAATGCTGGGCCATTTGCTCTGCTCTTATCATTACCTCTCATCGCAAGGTATGTTTTTGATAGTCTCATGTAAATATCAGGCGTAGTAGCAAGCTCTTCAAAAGCTTTTTTTGAAGCAGGAGCGGACAAATTAACAGTGGTAGGATCATAAACCTGGAGATTTGCAGCCACGAGGCGAAATTCATCATGCGATCCATAGAAAAATGCCGTATAAACTGGCTTGCCTCGTGTATCTTTACCAGCTTTGATTATTCTTACTGGCCAGAGTTTGATGGTTATGTTAGATGTTTGTTGGTTATGTTTGATGTTTTTTTGATATGTTTGATGTTTGTTGGATGTTGGTTACGTTTATTGGATGTTTGCTGGCTATGTTGTTTGATGTGTTTGTTGATGGCTATGTGGTTATTTTGTTTGTTGGTTATGTTGTTTGATGTTTGTTGGTTATGTTTGATCGTTATGTTATGTTGATGTGATTTGATGGCTATTTGCTGGTTACATTGTTTGATGTTTAACGTTTGATGTTTGTTGGTTATATTGTTTGATTTATGTTGGTTATATTGGTTGTTGGTTGTTGATGGTTAAGTTTTGTTGGATATGATTATTGATGGTTAATGGTTATGTTGGATGATGTTTGCTGGTTATGATTGTTATGTTGTTTGTTGGTTATGTTTGTTAGTTGTTGTTTGATGGTTATGATGGTTATGTTTCTTGGTTATGTTGGTTGTTGTTTGATGTTTGCTGGTTATGTTTGTTGATGATTATGTGATTTGATGGTTATATTTGTTGGTTTTGTTGGTTATGTTTGTTGATGGTCATGTTATTTGATGGCTATGTTTGTTGGTTATGTTTGATGGTTCTGTTTTGTTGGATGTGATTTGATTTTGTTTGTTGGTTACATTGTATGATGTTTGTCGTTTGATGTTTGTTGGTTATGTTGGTTGTTGGTTATTGATGGTTATGTTTTGTTGGCTATGCTTGATGTTTGTTGGATATTGGTTAATGTTTTTTGCTTGTTTTTTGGTTATGTTTGATAGTTATGTTGTTTGTTGGTTTTGTGTGCTGGATTGGATATATTTGAAATTAATGTTGTGACTAGCCAATGCCACCCTCTGTTTCTAGGCAAGATTACAAGCGCCTGTTTCGTCAGGTGACACCCCCCGCTTGAACCGCATGTTACATGACGCGACAAACCCTCTCCTTTAAAGCATCAGATAAGTGGAGCTACCAACCCCTCAAGCCGTCACACCTACGCAATGTGTTTACCGAATCTATTAAAGGGCACACAGTTGCCAAGACTCCGTGACACACTCCTCTGGAATCCAATGACATCAAGACATACCCCGTTTCAAACGGAGAGGACTAACATGCTTGACACAATTTTATGTAACCCTGCGTCAGAAACCCATGGGGGAATCCCCGCTTGTAACGTAACGACAACTCACACCTTACATAATTATTATGCATCATTGTCACGTAATATTTTTTTCGCCCGAAACCCCCAAAGCGTTTTTTTCTTTTTCATTAACATAATGATGGCACACACTTTATGTAAGGTCAGCGCATCTTACGCATGGATGGCGCATCCATCACTGCCAGAAAATACCCTTTTGACATTTTCCGTCCAAAAGCCTCAAGACATTTTTTAATTACAACGCCATCATAAAATGCCATATTGATCCAAAATGCGACTTAAATGTCATTTCTGGGGTGTAAAAACTTGACCCCATATATGGTCTACCACTGAAATTTCAGTGATCGAAAACCCCTAAACTGGTGTTTAAAATTCTCCTCTTGAATACTCCCGATCCCAGTCACCAAGTAGAAAACTTACAAAAACGTTTTGAAGAATCTTTCAACTGAAAAAATTCCTCCAAATACAAAGCTGATTCGTTAATGATAGACGCTATTTATTTTCATTCCATCGCTAAAAGTAATTACGAAACTAATTGTTGGAAATTACGAAAAAGTGTTCGATTTTCGATACCCAGACGTGTCTTCTTTTTCTTTCTTTTTTCCCCCAGCACTAGCCAGCCACTGGAACGTCATAGGGGCACTGGAATGGGCAACCCATCTGAGGTTCTCAGAATTCGTGTTTTATTTCCCTCGCCCCATAAAGGTATGCATTAGCCGGGGACTGGTTTTGATGTTGCATATTTCTCCTGAAAGTTCCAAATACAAAGACGGCTGATTCACTATTCAAAACCTGCTTACAAGCATAATAATCACTACCGTCACAATATTCTTTTAGAGTATTTTTTTTTGGCTGAAATTCACGAGCCTGTAAAAAATTTTTGCGGTTCAAGCGACACCTTGAACCGCAAGCGACACCTTTCCAATGGAACGCGCTCTAAACGAGAGAACTAAGAAGACATTCCTAATTTTCTGTATTAGAGAAATACTTTCAGTAAATACCACAAGCCCCTTTGACGTCAAAGGTGTTCCATAGCAAGCGCCGTTATTTTCAATGCACCTGCAACATTAGACGCGAACCCGGAGAGTATTGATTTTCAGAGACAACTTCTGACGAGATGTTTATGCAAAGGTGAAATGTAGCCTTTCTTTACGTGGGAAATTAGATTTCACACTATCGCGACAATACACCCTGGTTATGTTGATGATGTTTGTTGGTTATGTTATGCTTGATGTGTGTTGGCTATGTTTTCTGGTTATATTTGATGGTTATGTTTTGTTTGTTGATGGCGATGTTTGATGGTTATTTTATAAAGGTTACGTTTGTTGGTTATGTTGCCTATGGATGTTGGTTATGTTTGTTGATGGTTATGTTTAATGTTTGATGTTTGATGGTTATATTTGATGGATGTGTTTGTTGATGGTTATTTATGTTGGTTATGTTTGTTGGTTATTTTATGTTGTTTATGATTGATATTTGTTGGTTTGATGTTTGTAGGTTATGTGATTTGATGTTTATGTTGTTTTTTGGTTATGTTGTTTGATGGTTATGTTTGATGTTTGTTGGTTGGTGTTTGATGGTTATGTTTGTTGGACATGTTCGATATTTGATGGTTATGTTTTTGGTTATTTTGTTTGATGGTTATGTTTGTTGGATGTGTTTGAGGGTTGCTGGTTATGTCTGTTGCTTAAGTTTGTTGGTTATGTTGATATTGTTTGTTGGTTATGTTTGTTATTTGTTGATAGTTAATGTTTGTTGGTTATGTTATGTTGGTTATGATTGTTTTTTTGTTGGTTATGTTTGTTGGTTATGTGATTTGTTGGTTATGTTATGTTGGTTATGATTAATGTTTGTTGGTTTGATGTTTGTTGGTTATGTGATTTAATGGTTATGTTTTTTCGGTCATGTTTAATATTGGTTAGTTATGTTTTATGTTTGTTGGTCGATGTTTGATGGTTATGTTTGTTCGTTATGTTTGATGTTTGATGGTTATGTTTGTTGGTTATGTTGTTTGATGGTTATGTTTGTTGTAGGTGTTTGTTCGTTGCTGGTTGTGTCTGTTGCTTATGTTTGTCGGTTGATGCTTATGTTGTTTAATGGTTATGTTTGTTGTTTGTTGATAGTTAATGTTTTTTGGTTATTTTGCTTGATGGATATGTACGTGTATTTTTCCCATTTACATATCTAATAGGATTTTCTGCAACATGCCTTCTTAAGTCACAGTCACTCTTTCTTGCACTCAGCTGGCAAGATTCCCTCCCTCACACCTATTCTCGGTTGGCAAGATTCCCATCATTGGCAAAATTCCCACTATGGAAAGATTCCCACCTCTTGCAGACCACCAGGGTTTCCACGCATTCTATTATTTTTTCTATATTGGCATGATGCATAGCCTTTTTTCTGGTACATTGTTTTTTCTAGAAGATCCCCCGGATTTCTGTGACCAGATCTAATATGAATGACCCATAGTATCTCACAAGGTAGACTAAAAGGATCCCCACGAGGGAATCCCCCGAGCAAGGTACACACGCGGGTGCTATGTAATAATGGTGATGCGCATCTTAAGAAATGACGCCTAATGAGAGATGCTAGAAGATCATCATGCGACAAGAGTAGATACCCAAACTATTTAAAAGTATACTTAAGGCCCAGAGAGGAATGGCGCTGCCACACTATTTTCACACCGGCACCAGCCCTCCACAAGGCGCCAGCCTTCACCTCTTAGAACATTTTCAAACTTTTTTCGTTCCGAAAATAAACTTCTGGATTCTAAATTAAACAATTCGTTTTCTTGTTTTTTTTTCATTTGAACTGGGGCGGCTCAATATTTCATTGCTAGAACATGTTACTCCAATGCAACTCACGCCAGAGAGTATTTAAAACACTTCTCGGGGCTTTTATTCTCTTGGTAATGGTTTAACGGGCTGACCGCGATTTCTACACTTTGCCGTTGATTTCTACGGTGGTCTTGATTTCTAGGCTTACCCGTGATTTCTATAGTTTGCTCTGTTTTCTTAGGAAATTGTCAGGGTTTCATTGTTTTGCTAACGATTCCATAGAAGTTGACCACGATTTCTACACTTTGATCATAATTTCGATGGTATGATCTTGATTTCTATGACTTGGTCCGGAGTTCTAGGGTTGACTCTTTCATGTATATAAGTACCTTATGATCTTTCCCGGAATACACTGCCTTTCTGGGCATTAATATTTTATAGCGATAAGAGACATTCGTATCAAACAAACACATATACACAAACTGTCTTAGAAATAACAATTCTTTTCGTTTATGATAACCAGTTTCCTGTCAGAAGTAACAATTTTTTCCTTAACACTAACAAAGTTTCTCATCGAAGTTAAAACCTTTTCCTTAATACTAACAAACTTTTACCTAACACTATCAAATTTCTCTTAGAAGAAACAATTTTATGTTTATGATAACAACTCTTCTGTCAGAACTAGCAAGTTTTCCTTAAAACTAATGAATTTTCCCATCGAAGTAGCAACTTTTTCCTTAACACTAATAAACTGTTACTTAACACTATAGAATTTCTCTCTTAGAAGTAGCAGATTTTTTCTTATCATTAACAAATTTTTCTTAGCAGTAACAAATTTTTGTAATAACACCAACTTATCCGGCAAAGATAAGATATTTTTTTTCAAAGTAACAATTTTTCGTCAGTGATGACAAGTTTTCAGTTAGAAGTAGAAAGTTTTCCAGCAACGATAACAAATTTTTCTTAGAAGTAAAAAATTTTTCGTTGTGATAACAACTTTTCTGTCAGAAGTAGAAAATGTTTCTTAGCACTAACAATTGTCTCATCGAAGTAACAACTTTTCCCATAATACTAACAAACTTTTTCTTAACACTATCAAATTTGTATTAGAAGTAACAGGTTTTTCTTAACAGTAACAAATTTTTCTAGTAGCACCAACTTTTCCGTCAAAGTAAACAAATATCTCTTAAAAGTAAAAATTTTTGTCAATGACAACATTTTTTCTGTTAGAACTAGAAGGTTTTCTGTCAAAGATACCAAATTTTTCATAGAAGTAACAATTTTGTTTGTTTATGATAACAAGTTTTCTGTCAGAAGTAGTAAGCTAGCCTTACAAATCTTCTCATAAAAGTAACAACTTTTTCCTCAATACTAACCAACTTTTACTTAACACTATCAAATTTTTCATAGAAGTAACAGGGTTTTCTTAACAGTATCAAATTTTCTCATCGAAGTAACAACTTTTCCCATAATACTAACAAACTTTTTCTTAACACTATCAAATTTCTCGTAGAAGTAACAGGTTTTTCTTAACAGTAACAAATGTTTTCTTGTAGCACCAGGTTTTTTGTCAAAGATAACAAAGTTCTCATAGATGTAACAATTTTGTCAATGATAACAATTTTTCCATTAGAAGTAGCAAGAAAACTTGCTACTTCTAATGCAAAAACTCAAAGATAACAAATTTTCTTAGAAGTAATAATTTTTTGTTTATAATATCAAGTTTTCTGAGGGAAGTAGCAAGTTTTTCTTAACACTAACAAATTTTCTCTTCGAAGTAACAACATTTTTCGTTCATACTAACAAACTTTTACTTAACACACTCAAATTTCTCTTAGAAGTAATAGTTTTTTTTATTTCTTAGCAGTAACAAATTTCTTCTAGTAGCACCAAGTTTTCCGTCAAAGATAACAAATTTCTCATAGAAGTAACAGTTTTTCGTCAGTGATAACAAGTTATCTGTTAGAAGTAACACGTTTTTTGTCAAAGATACACATTTTTTTTTAGAAGTAACATTATTTTAGTTATGATAACAAGATTTCTACCTGAAGTAGCAAGTTTTGATTATAACTAACAAATTTTCTCTTCGAAATAACAACTTTTACCTAATACTAGCAAACTTTACCTAACACTTTATCTTTATGATAACCACTTTACCTTTATGATAACAAGTTTTTGACAGAAGCAGCAAGTTTTTTTAACACTAAAAAATTTTCTCTTCGAACTAACAAAATTTTCCCTTCATACTAACAAACTTTTACTTAACACACTCATAGCACCAAGTTGTCCGTCAAAGATAACAAACTTCTCATAGAAGTAACAATTTTTTGTTGGTGATAACAAGTTATCTGTTAGAAGTAACACGTTTTTTGTCAAAGATACACATTTTTTTTTAGAAGTAACATTTTTTATACTATGATAACAAGATTTACAAGAATAACAAGGTTTCTCAACGTTTAAGTTAGATTCATCTAACTTAGGTTAATGTGAGCACTCATGTTAACCTAAGTTAGATGAACCTAACTTAAACGTAGAGAAAGCTAACTTTGACATAAAACTTTCTAATTCTAAGAGAAAACTTCTTATCAATGACAAAAAATTGTTACTTAAAAGAGAAATTTGTTATCTTTGACGGAAAGCTTGTTGGTATTAGAAAAAATTTGTTACTATTAAGAAAAACCTGTTGCTTCAAAGAGAAATTTGATAGTTTTAAGTAGAAGTTTGTTAGTATTAAGGAAAAAGCTGTTACTTCGATCAGAAAATTTGATAGTGCTACGTATAACTTTCCACTGCTGACAGAAAACTTGTTATCATAAACGAAAAAATTGTTACTTCTATGAGAAATTTGATAATGTTAGGTAAATATTTGTTAGTATTTGGGACAAAAGTTGTTACTTCGAAGAAAACATTTGTTAGTGTTAAGAAAAACTTGCTACTTCTGGCTGAAAACTTGTTATCATAACGAGAAAATTGTTACTACTTAAGAAAAATTTGGTATCTTTGACAGAAAACTTGCTACTTCTATCAGATAACTTGTTATCACTGACAAAAAATTGTTAGTTCTATGAGAAATTTATTATCTTTGACGGAAAACTTGGTTCTATTAGAAGAAATTTGTTACTTCTAAGAAAAAACTGTTACTTCTAATAGAAATTTGAGGGTTTTAAGTAGAAGTTTGTTAGTATTAAGGAAAAAGCTGTTACTACGATGAGAAAATTTTTTATGTGTTAAGGATAAATTGCTACTTCTGACCGAAAACTTGTTATCATAAACCAAAAAATTGTTACTTCCAAGAAAATTTGTTGAACTTGCTAGAAAACTTGCTAGTTCTAGTAGAAATCGTGTTATCACTGGCAAAAATTTGTAAGTTCTAAGAGAAATTGATAGTGTTAGGTAAAGTTTGCTAGTATTAAGGAAAAAAGTTGTTATTTCGAAGAGAAAATATTTTAGTGATCAAAACTTGCTACTTCTGGTAGAAATCTTGTTATCATAACGAAAAAATGTTAATTCTAAGAAATTTTTTGTATATTTGACAGAAAACTTTTTACCTCTAACAGATAACTTGTTATCACTGACGAAAAATTGTTACTTCTATGAGAAATTTGTTATCTTTGACGGAAAACTTGGTGCTATTAGAATAAATTTGTTACTTCTAAAAAAGAAATAAAGATGTTACTTCTAAGAGAAATTTTAGTGTGTTAAGTACAAGTTTGTTAGTATTAAGGGAAAATGTTGTAACTTAGAAGAGAAAATTTGCTAGAGTTAAAAAGAAGTTGCTACTTCTGTCAGAAAACTTATTATCATAAACGAAAAAATGTTACTTTTAAGAAAAATTTGTTATCTTTGACAGAAAACTTGCTACCTCTAATGGAAAACTTGTTATCATTGACAAAAATTGTTACTTCTATGAGAAATTATTTATCTTTGATGGAAACCTTGGTGCTATTAGAAAAAATTGTTGCTGTTAAGAAAAACCTGTTACTTCTAGGAGAATTTTGATAGTGTTAAGTAAAAGATTATTAGTATTAAAGAAAAAGTTGTTACTTTTATGAGAAGATTTGTTAGTGTTAAGGATAACTTTCTACTTCTGACAGAAAACTTGTTATCATAAACGAAAACGAAAAGTTGTTATCATAAACGAAAAAATTGTTACTTCTATGAAAAATTTGGTATCTTTGACAGAAAACCTTCTACTTCTAACAGAAAAGTTGTTATCATTGAAAAAAAAATTACTTTTAAGAGAAATTGGGTATCTTTGATGGAAACCTTGGTGCTATTAGAAAAAATTGTTGCTGTTAAGAAAAACCTGTTACTTCTAGGAGAATTTTGATAGTGTTAAGTAAAAGATTGTTAAAATTAAGGAAAAATTTGGTTACTCCGCAGAGAAAATTTGTTAGTGTTAAGGAAAACTTGCTAATTCTAACAGAAAAGCTGTTATCACAAACGAAAAAAATTGTTAGTTCTAAGAAAAACTTGTTATCTTTGCCAGAAAACCTTCAACTTCTAACTGAAAACTTGTTATCGATGACGAAAAATTGTTACTATTAAGAAAAATTTCTTATCTTCGACGGATATGATGGTGCTAATAGAAAAATTTGTTACTGCTAAGAAAAATTTTTTACTGCTAAGAAAAGAAACCTGTTACTTCTAAGAGAAAAATTATCTAGTGTTAAGTAACAGTTTGTTAGTATTAAGGAAGAATTTTGTACTTCGATGCGAAAATTTATTAGCGTTGATAAAAACTTGCTAATTCTGACAGAAAATGTGTTATAATAAACCTAAAATTGTTACTTCTAAGAGAAATTTGATACTGTTAGATAACAGTTTGTTGTATTAAGGAAAAAGTGGTTACTTCGATGAGAAACTTTGTTAGAGTTAAGGAACAAATTGTTACTTCTGACAGGAAACTTGTTATCATAAACGAAAAAATTGTTACTTCTAAGACAGTGTGTGTATGTGCGTTTGTTTGTACGTTTCAAATGTTAGAAAACACTTACACTGATGATGACTGGTGTCGTAGGGGTAGCAGAACGTGATTATTTCTTATTGTCAGGAAACATTAAACGCAGAAATGCTTAGTGTTCCAGGGAAAAAATCATGTTCCCCGATGTTCTTACAAAGCAACAAGTGAGAAATGAATGTGTCTTATCGCTATGAAATATTAAAGCCCAGAAAGGAAGTGGGTTCCAAGAAAGATCATAAAATAAATTATCTATATGACAGAGTAAACCCTAGAACTCCAGACTGATTCATAGAAATCAAGACCATACCATCGAAATTGTGATCAAAGTGTAGAAATCATGGTCAACATCTATGGAATCGCTAGCAAAACAGTGAAACCTTGAGAGTTTCATAAAAAATCACGGGTAAGCCTAGAAATCAAGACCACCGTAGAAATCAACGGCAAAGTGTAGAAGTAACATGTTCTAGCAATGAAATATTAAGCCCCCGCAGTTCAAGTGAAAAAAAAAAACAAGAATAAAACGTTGTTTAATTTTGATTCCAGAAGTTTATTTTCGGAACGAAAAAAGGTTGAAACTGTCCTAAGTAGTGAGGGCTGGTGTCATGTGGAGGGCTGGTGCCGGTGTGAAAATAGTTTGGCAGTGCTATTCCGCTCTAGGCCATAAGTAGGGGAGGGTGGGGTTGGTTCGGACAACATTTTTTGGTTGGGTGCAGCTTTTGTCCCAATCAGTATCCATCTTCCGTTTTCATCTTAAAAGAAAGAGATTGTGTCCAAGATTTGTCAGGAATTTTGGTAGAATTTTATCTTTCGTCTTTAGACAAAAAAAATCCAACAATAAAAAAAATTATTGTCCGAAGTTACCCCACGGTGGGGGGTGGGTTCGGACATGGTGTGGGGTTACTTCGGACAGCAGTAATATGGGTTCGGCAACCTCACAGATTAAAGAAAAAAACGCCATTTACTGAAAATTTGAATATGTATAAAAGTAAAACAAGTAAAATGAAAGTTGAAGAAAAAAAAATCAAGTAATTTGAACCAAAGCTCACAGGAGCTCTATCTCACGGTGTAGCTGCTGAGATCACATTGAAAAGTGAGTCCTCGCTTTGTCCGTTCAGTCCCTCCAGTGGCAGTTGGTGATGGAAGAGAAAGAACAATGTCGTTTGAAGAGACGAAGGCTTTGTCCTCAATATCCGGAAAAATGAACCGTGCTCCATTTCTGCGAAGGAACAAGACTTCTAGATCGCTTCCAGTTTTTCCTTTTATCTGGCCAACGTAGAAGATATCCGATTTCTTCGATTTGCCCATTTTGAATTTTACCAGAACATAGCTATCCGTTTGAGCTTGGTCAATATCAAAAGGCTCAAGGTCCTCTTCTACGTCTCCACAGTGAAGAGACTCGTCGCTTGAGGAGTCGCTCGGGGCAGCAGGTTCAGAAAGAGTCTCCGCCTCATCGGTTCCGTCATCTTCGTTAGGCTTGCGGACCGCACTTCTCTTACCTTTCTTTGTAGATGGCGTCGGCTTGGCCTTTTTTCCCTTTTTAGCTACGATCTCTTCTTTCTCAGGGGTGTCAGTGAGAATATGGGTTCTCCCTCTGTTGCGATTCCCACGTCCCGGAACAGTAACAGCCCCCACTCGGGGAAAAGGTCTTACTTCTTCGGGCGACCTTATGAAAGAAGAAATTGGTGGTCCAGCTTCGGAGTTGGCTTGCAACGAGGGGCTCCGCGAACTGGTTGTATGGTCTAGCGGCCTATCCGTCACAAAGAATGGGGCAAAAGCTCCCTCTGGGAATACATCGCGATTGAATGGAAAGATTCCAGCTGCTCGAAACGCAGAGACTATATTGGATGCACTGAACTTCTCCAGGAAAGGAACCCTGCTGAGTGAGGCTACTTCATAAATTGAAATGCGCTGTCCGGGATGCAACTGCAGCCATTCATTGAAGCGCTCTTTCAGTACACCATTGAGAGGAGAAAGCACTCCTACGTCAAGGGGCTGAAGCTTGTGGGAGCAGTGGGGTTGGAATGTCAACAGTGTTACGTGATTTTTCTTACAGTCTTCGATCACACGTACATCCATATGGCTATCATGGTTGTCCATGAGCAGTAGGATGGGAGTCTCTTCATCTGGCTTGGTTAATTTCGTGAAGTGTCGCATAGCCTCCAAGAACAAGTCGCCGTTGACCCAACCACTAGGGTGCGCAAGCCCAAGGCAACCAGGGGGGCCTTCGTTTTTCATTCTAGGTATGAAATTCACTCGTGGAAAAATTAAGACCGGTGGAATAGTCGCTCCAGACGCACTGGCGAAACATACAGCAGTCACGTTTTGACCTCTTTCTGCAGACACAGTCTGACCAACATGTTTTTGTCCAGTTGGTGCTAGGACTTTCGGTGGTGGAAGCACGGTGACTATACCTGTCTCGTCAACGTTCCAGATGCGATCAGCCGTCAGTTTGGCTCAGAACCTTCCATAGACATCAAGTAGCTTGTCAAAAACGTCTGAACGACAGTTTTGTTGAAGCCGGAGGCTCTCGCCTGACTTGTGGCTTCTGGCTTCCTCACCGAGATGTCTGAATTCAGCTTCAGAAACGCAAGAAGCCAGTCCTTTGACGCTGCTTCATTGAAACACCAGTTTTCTGGTACAGAAATATTATTCGCACGGGCGTAAGAGTAAGCAAATTTTCGTGTTTCAGTTGTTGTCAGTCCATGGTTCATTCTCGAACAAGTGCAAAAGTAGTCGGCTAGTTTTCGCTCGTGTTCGCTTTCAAAAACTTGCCTGTTATGTTTTGGTCTAGTCGGGAAGTTTATCTGCAGTGCCCCAGGCTCTTCGTTGAAACATTTATCCGCTTCTCCTGTCTGCGGCCTCGAGCGCCTGACATAGTCCAGTAGCGTGGACTTCTTTATGCCGAAGTTTTCTGCAATTTGTCTCAATGTTCCTTCCTTTTTCAGATAAGCACCGACTGCTTTCTTCATGTTTTCTAGGTTAACGGGAGGGTCTTGTCGCTTCCTTTTGTATGATCGAGGCATTCTGAAAGAAACTGTTTTTTAGTAACAAGTAATAAAATGCATATTAACAGGTACACGATGTGAAAAAAAGAGGAAAAGTTGGAAATACTGACCACAAAAAAGTGTCTGAGGTGGGTTCATACAATGTCCGAATCCACCCCACTACCGTTGTCCGAAGCAACCCCACCCGCGATAAAAAGTCTGAAACCTCACTGACGCTGTAACTACTATAGATGCGGCCAAAAACTAAAATTTAAACAACTTAGCAATGCCATAGTTAAACGCTGCAACAGTCAGCAAAATTCAATGACTAGTAATAACGGCCAAATAAAATCACAAACAAAGAAAGATACAGGACGCCACACCAACCTTTTTTCGGTTTTTCTCAAATATTTCAAAACGATTGCACGTGTGATAACCAAACTACATACTCAAGTAGGGCACTAGATGGCACGTCTAAGGTATTTTTTTTGGTGAATTTTAGAGGGCGTTTTAGGAAGAGAGGCTCTTGTCCAGACTCACCCCGTGTCCGAACCAACCCCACTCTCCCCTCTACTTTTTAATGGTTTGGGTATCTACTCTTCTCGCATGATGATCTTCGAACCTCTCCCGTTAGGTGTCAATGCTTAAGATGTACATCGCAATTATTGTACAGCACCTGTATATGTGCCGTTTTCGAGGGGACTCCCCGATGGGGGTCCTTTTAGTCTACCTTGTGAGATACAATGGGGTCATTCATATTAGACTTGGTCATGAAAATCCAGGGGATCTTTTAGAAAAACAATATACCAGAAAAATGGCTAGGAATAATGCCAATATAGAAGAAATAATAGAATGCGTGGAATCCTGGGTGCTCTGTAAGAGGTGGGATTCTTGCCATGGCGGGAATCTTGGCAATGATGGGAATCTTGCCAGCCGGAAACAGGTGCGAGGGATTGAATCTTGCCAGCTGAGTGCAAGAAAGAGGGATGTTGTGACGTAAGAAGGCAAGTTGCAGAAAATCCTATTAGACATGTAAATGGGAAAAACAAAAACATATCCATCAAGCAACATAAACAACATACATTACCTATCAACAAAGAACAAACATAACCATTAAACAACATAAACATCAACCAACAAACATAAGGAACAGACATAACCAGCAACGAACAAACACATCCAACAAACATAACCATCAAACAACGAAACAAAAAATATAACCATCAAACATCAAACATAACCAACAAACATAACCATCAAACATCAACCAACAAACATCAAACATAACCAACAAAAATCAAACATCACCAACAAACATAACCATCAAATCACATAACCAACAAATATCAAACCAACAAACATTAATCATAACCAACATAACATAACTAACAAATCACATAACCAACAAACATAACCAACAAACAACAAAAATAAACAACATAACATAACCAACAAACATTAACTATCGACAAACAACAAACATAACCGACAAACAACATCAACATAACCAACAAACATAAGCAACAGACATAACCAGAAACCATCAAACACATCCAACAAACATAACCATCAAACAAAATAACCAACAAACAAAACCATCAAACATCAAACATAGCAATCAAACAACCACCAACAAACATCAAATATAACCAACAAACATCAAACAACATAACCAACAAACAACATATCCATCAAATCACACAACCAACAAACATCAAAGCAACAAACATTAATCATAACCAACATAACATAACCAACAAACATAACCAACATACATAACCATCAACAAGCACATCCATCAAACATAACCAAGAAACAGCAAACATTAAACATAACCATCAACAAACATAACAAACATCCATAGGCGACATAACCAACAAACATAACCGTCATAACATAACCATCAAACTTCGCCATCAACAAACAAAACATAACCACCAAACATAACCAGCAAACATAGCCAACAAACATCAAGCATAACATAACAAACAAACATCATCAACATAACCAGGTCATATTGTCACGATAGTGTGAAATCTAATTTCCCACATAAGGAAAGGATACATTTCACCTTTGAATAAACATCTCGTCAGAAGTCGTCTCTGAAAATCAATACGCTCCGGTTTCGTGTCTAATGTTTCATGTGCACTGAAAAATTACGGCACTTGCTATGGGACACCTGTGACGTCAAAGGGGCTTGTGTTATTTACTGAAAGTATTTCCCCAATACAAAACATTAGGAATGTCTTCTTAGTGTCTTCTTACATCCAACAAACATCAAACATAACCAACAAAACATAACAATCAACAACCAACAACCAACATAACCAATAAACATCAAACAACATAACCAACAAACATCAAACGGCAAACATCATACAATGTAAACAGCTAACAAAATCAAATCAAATCCAACAAAACATAAACATCAAACATAACAAACAATCATAATCGTCAAACAACACAACCGTCAACAAACATAACCAACGAAACGAACAAACATAGCCATCAAACCACATAACCATCAACAAACATAACCAACAAACATCAAATAACATAACCACCAAACAACAACCAACATAACCAACAAACATAACTATCATAACCATCAAACAACAACCAACAAACATAACCAAGAAACATCAACCAACATAAAAATTAACGATCAATAATCAAATCAAACAAAACATAACCATCAACAACCAACAACCAACATAACCAATAAACATCAAACAACATAACCAACAAACATCAAACGACAAACATCAAACAATATAACCAGCAACAGCCATCAAATCACATCCAACAAAACATAGCCAACAAACATCAAACAACATAACCAACAAACGACATAACCACATAACCATCAACAAACACATGAAACAACATAACAAACAAACATCCAATAAACATAACCAACAAACATCAAACATAACCAATAAACATCAAACATAACCAACAAACCTCAAACATATCATAACCATCCAACATAGCCATCAAACAACAAACATAACCAACATCAAACATAACAACCTTCTACAGATATATAACAAAATAACCAACAAACATAAGTATAAAAAAATATAACCATATCCGTAATAAATACCCATTAAACAACATAACTATCAAACATAACCAACATCCAAGGTTAATTTCTCTATGGTACAAGTTAAAAAAAGGGTCCGGATCGGGATTCGAAGGGGGTGGGCTCCGATTGAATCAATAGAGATCCCATTACTAATTTATTATATATAAGAAGGGTGGTTCTCAATCCTCAGCCCCAGATCCACCTCATGGTCGCAGAAACTTCAGAGGGTGCTCATTCGACTTCGAAATTGAGAGTTCTAATCCCTTTTTTATAAGTCAAAAATGATTGGAGACCAACATGCCGCGGGGAGCATTTTCTGCAAGATATTTTCCACAGGAAGTATTTTTTCGGATGGTATTTTAAAGGGGAAGGGGTATTTTCTGGGGGGGGGTGTGCGGGAGGTTGTTTTTCTCGTTGGCGGGGTATTTTCTGGGGTGGGAGTTAACTCCGGCTCCCTGCAACGAGACCACACTTATCTTCTCGTTAAACAAACGACCAATAGACATAGCAAATTGTATAAGATTAATGTATATCTTGGCTGCAATAGTCAAAAGCGCGACATATGAAATTTTGGTCAAAAATGATTTATTTACTTGTCATTGGTAAAATCATCACGAGGAATCGATTGGTGCTGTCAGAATTGTCCTATCTTGTACCGTTATGATGATAAAAAGATATACGCTATTTCTGCTGAAGAGAATTGTCTAATGGAGCTATAATGGTATTCTTCTTCTTTTTTTGTAAAGGAAAAAAGGAGACAAGTAGTATCCCCTTAATGATTTTAACGAAAACCCTAATATGGATTCCCAGGACAGCCCTGGATTCTGTAAGTCATGTACCTGGATTCCCATGACACCTTGGATTCTGAAAACGCCCACAATACAGCCGGTCACCAGAGTAGGTGTTTGTTACGTCGTAAAGGTTTTTAAATCTCTGGAAGACACGCTCCTGGATTTTAAACGGGCTCCTGTTTTAAATGGACACACCTGTGCAAAACTATAGCGTACGTGTACACCTATATAATAGGGGACTAAGAGATGCAGGTGCTAAGTCATAGAGATTTGTACATCCCGGGAAAACACGCCCCTGGATTTTAAATGGGCCCCTGTTTTAAACGGAGACACCTGTGCAATACTAAAGCGCACGTGTACACCTACCTAATAGGGGACTAAGAGATGGAGGTGTTATGTCATAGAGTTGTTTAAATCCATGAAAGGCACGCCCCTGGATTTTAAACAGGCCCCTGGATTTTAAACGGACAAACCTGTGCAATACAAGCGGTCCCTGTTTTTAAATTGACGATCAGTACAACCAGTAATTAGAGCAGAGGTTACATCATTTCTAGTTTTATAGCCATCCCTGCTTTTTAAAAATCATCCCTATCCTGCAATACAAGCGGTTACGCCAGCAAGTTTCTGTTACGTCAGAGAGGTGTTTACATTTGGGATGACACGGCCCTGGATTTTAACGGTTCAGCTATCCTACAAACAAGTGCAGGCCTGTTTCAAGGGTCAGGTATATCCGCAATACAACCGGTAACAAGAGCAGGTGTTAGTCACATTATAGAGGTGTTTATATTTGGAAGACACACCCCTGCAATAGAAGAGGTCGCTGTCTTAAATGGACCCAGGACCCAAAATACAACCAGTCACGAGAGCATGTGCATGTCAAGGATTCTGACGGCAGACCTATTTTAAACGCATCCTGTTTTTAATGGTCAACAGGTGTTATATCATAGGAAATTTTAATCCTATGAGTTGGAGTTGAAGTTGAAGCTCGTGCGTGATTCGGTTAATAAATAACCTAGTCAAACTCAAAACGAGCAGAAATTAACAAGAGTAGGGCTAACAATCCCTATGCCTTCCAAATGCCAGAACATAATTTGCACTTCACTGAAAATATAAATGTTTTTACTTTTATTACTTTAATAAATCAAATAATATTAACATTTCGATTACTAAATATCAATATATGTATATTAACTGACAAACTCGATACAAATATCAATATGTATATTAAACTGACAATGCACACTCATTTGTATTTTTTTCAGTAAAGTACAAATTATGTTCTGGCCTTGGGAAGGCATAGGTATTTTGAGCCCTACTCATGTTAATTTCTTCTCGTTTTGAGTTTGACTCGGTTATTTATTGTAATTTCTGTTCGTTTTGGGTTTCATTCATTTATCGATGCTGATTTGCGGTAGTTTCACTCATGGTAGATTATTTGATTTGATTTTCGCTCATTTTGGTTTAATGGAGTTCTTTATTTTTCTTTGAAAAACTCATTTTGTGGAAAAGTTTTTGAATTAATTTCTGTTCGTTTTATATTGACAAAGATCTAATTTCTAAAACTTAACTACGTTGAACAAAAGGGCTCTAGAAATTTTGATTGGATGTGTTTGGGGAAAAAGTGGGCGTGAGAGGGGGGTTAGTTGCCCTCAAATCATTTTCGACTATTAAAAAGAGCACTAGGCCTTTGAATTTCCAATCGAATGAGCCCTTTTTCAATTTTCTACGACAAAGCTTTCAATAAAAACCTTATATATTCCCAGGGCCTAACTGACAACTTTTACCCTGAGGGCTGTGGGGGGACTGTCATCCTTAAAGATATCATTTCCGGACTTTTCAACTACTTTGAAAAAAATGGCTATCTCAAAATTTTGATTGGATGTTTGGATAAATAATGGGCGTGGAAAGGGTGTTAGTTGCCTTCTAATCACGTTTGACTATTAAAAAGGCACTAGTCATTTCAATTTCCAATAAAATGAGACCTTTTTGTAGCTTCTACGACAACACTCTATAAAAACCTAATATGCCCCAGGACATAACTTATAACCCTTGCCCTGAGGGTTGTTGGGGGGTTGTCATCCTCAAATACCTAATTTCCAGAACTTTCAAACAAAATGGCTATCTCAACATTTTGATTGGGTGTTTTTAGGGGGAAGTGGGCGTGAGAGGGGGATTAGTTGCCCTCCAATCACTTTCGACTATTAAAAAGGGCACTAGCCCTTAGAATTTCCAATCGAATTAGACTTTTTTGAAGTTTCAACGACAACACTTTCAATAAAAACCTTGTATGCCCCCCAGGGCATAAGTTACAACCCTTGCCCTGAGGACAGTGGGGGAGTGTCCTCCTAAAAAACATAATTTCTATTTGGGAATCAACTACGCTGAACAAAATGACTATTTCAAAATTTTGACTGGATGTGTTTGGGGAAATGGCGAGCGTGGAAGGGGTATTAGGTGCCTTCCAATCACTTTCGACTATTAAAAAGGGCACAAGCCACTCCAATTTCCAATCGAATGAGCCCTTTTCGAAGTTTCTACGACAACTCCTACGATACGAAGTGCCCTGGTCTAAAGAAAAAAAAATAAATAAATAGTACATTATGCCAACATCAATCTTTACTTAGGCAGTGCGATTGCGCTGCCTATGAATGGCGTAAGGGGCTACAAGACTTTGGAATTGCGTAAATGTTTACATATTGAAGAATCCCCTGGTACATGAAATCTAAAAAGACACAGACCATTGTAAATACACAATTTATTGATAAAAAAACATTATTAAACTATGAAATAAGTAGAGATGACCCTATAACTCCGAGCGGGAGTCCATATATGGGCATAGCCTCCCTAAGGAGAACACGTGGTTAATGGGGTCAATGACCTCTTTTTTCTAAGGTCGAATTATTTGTTGTTGTTGTTGTAAGTGCACGCTCTCAACGATTGTCAAGGTCGATGTTGTTGTTGTATGCTCTCAGCGAATGTTATGAGTTTCCAGAAATAGAAAACAGCATTTGTTGTTGTTTTTGGCCAAGTGCCCGCTAGGGGAGAATGTTATGATCCAGAAATAGTATTTGTGTTGTTGTATGCTAGGGAAGAATGTTATGATCCAGAAATAGTATTTGTTGTTGTTGCTCGAGGCAAATGTTATGAGTTTCCAGGAAACAGTTAGGTCACGTGTTTCCTTCTCAGCCAATCAGAGGGCTTGTTTACATATTAGCGGCGGAGGGAATATAAGGAAAGGATTTTTGCTATAGTTTTATTAGTCTGTGAATAGAATTCAAAGGAGTGAGAAGAACAGTTTTGACTTTACTCATTAGGATATATATTTGTAATAATGAGTGGAATGTTTACACTATTAGAAGTTGATAGTGGAGTTGATGGTATTAATACAAGAGCACCAAACATTGCGGTGGAAATCACGAAAGGATCGCGGCTTTGTCTGGAATGGGATGCAGTATATGCAAGATATGTGATATCCTTGAGCAAATTTAAAATGGAAGATCAATTATGTTTCGCCGCAAAAATTGATATAGCACATGTGAATAGACTTCAATGTGCTTTAAGTGCATTAGTGAAATATATCGAAGACAATAAAATCTATCGCTAATTGTACATGCATAGTATTATTGATGTTATAATTATTCAATAAAATTGTTTCGAAATCTAAAATGTTCCCTTTCTTTTCTGGTTAGGGCTAACGAATCAGGGTCAGTCTAGAGTCAGCAGTCAGAGTGAAAGGACTGAAAAATGAATAAATTTGAGAAAGAGAGAATTAGATCAAATCTAGTGTTTATGGAAAAACATTTGATTTTGGATGATGATTTTCTCGAGTTATCTCTTCAACGCAGGATATTCTCTCAGGGAACACTTGACAATATAATGAAAACTGATTCTCCCCCATTGGACTATTGTATGAAACTTTTAAAATGTGATTCAAATGCTTATACTCAATTTATTGATATATTAATTGGAACAAGGCAGAATCATATTGTGGATATACTTTTGAAAACATTGCCAATGGATTCAATGTAGATGGCTCCTCCTTCGAAAGAGGTAACGTCACAGAGTTACTCCTCTCCTACACTTTGAATTTATCGAGCGAGGACGAACAGTTTCGTTTTAGCTGTGAGAGAGTTGACATTGGAAACCAAAAAATGTTCTATATATGTCCATTGTGCATGTACACTCTTGGCAGTTGGACTCAATGTGAGAATTGTACAATTATTGATGACTATAGTGAAAAGTGTAAATTATGTAATCCTTGCAAATTACATAGAGGCTATGCAGTACAAATTAAAGGATGTAATTCATGTCTTGAAGAGGTGTGTGACTCTCACCCTAGAGGGCACCTGTGCTCCAATTGTCACCATGATAAATGTAATCAGTGGGAGAATACTTACCCCGCTATGATTGGAAAGAATCCTAAACGTGATTTTAGTTTATTTCTACGAGATTGGTATCGTCGTGGATTTAAATTATTCTGGGAAGAGGAATCTGGTCTACGATTCAACTGTTGGGGTAACAAGACAATCTGGTTTCTACGTCATCGCTGTGACGACACTGCCTACTATGACTATAAATCAAGTGATTTTTATTTGGCAGTTACCGAATGTGATTCACCACTTGAAAACACTGTATGTGATATTGCTTCAAATAGACAGATTGAAACTCGTGAATTTCATAATATGAATGCAAATAGTATCATTGACTATACAAAGAGATATGACAAGAGTGAAGTTACATTGTACTGCAGAAAATGTGACCCTGACTTTGCAGTCAATCAAGATCAATATACAGTGAATCCAAATGATTTACCAGCATTAGTGGTTCACGACACTTGCCTATACACCGATGAAGAAATCTAAAAGTGAAGATTTAAAGACATTGTTGTATATATACATTTTATTAATAAACAAATTCACAAACATTTTTTAAGCACTTTACTCTTAGGGCACTGAAATCAATACTATATAGGTCTGAGAGGATATTTTCCACTAGAAAGTCGTTCAGACGGGATTGTCACCATAAATGTGGAGAAACTGCTTGTAAGTATAGCCGCGACTTCGGAATACAAAATATAGTAGTGCATGGAAGCCGCAGCTTTTAGTCGTTAGATCCTGCACCCTCTTTCGATTTTGAATAATAGTTTTCCCACTGCTCTCAATATAGTTGATGATGTGGGGTGTGTAGAATGTATAGGGTAGACCAAGAGGATCAAAAAATTCAATCGTCTTCATTGTTTGATAGATGCACAGCCAATGACCCGTCAGCACAGTCGATGGACTGCTATTAACAATAATCAAGGTATTGTTCGCACTTTGAATTTTTCCAAGATAGTCTGAGGGCAGACAATAGGATTTGTACTGGGACATGTAGGGTCCATATTAAATACATTGATTATTTGACTGGTGTTCATGGCGCCAAGTCTAGTAGAACACTGCCTTCGGGAGTGATTTCCCAATAGGTTTCATATTGATTTAGTGAGATTAGTGCAATACTCTCAGCCAATGGGTCGGCAAATGTACACTCTAAACGCACAGTCCCCGTACGTACTATACTCATATCCTGTGTGCCAGACAAATCCAGTACAATGATACCATGTGTTTTAGCAAACATATCTTCGGTTATACCATTTTCAAATAGTTGCGAATCATGATCTAGGGTTTGCAGGGTCAACTCATACAATGTTCTATAGGATTTATCAAAGGATAGATTGTAGAGTGGGATGCCGTTTACTTTGCACACAAGAGATGAAAGTCCAAACATCTCGAATTTATGTGGGCAATCAGTCCACGATCCTATTGCACTGGCGCTCTTTACAAATGCCAATGCAAGTTTCGAGGGGATTTCGCCATTGATAAAGGATGAATCGGTGAAGGTGCGTGACCCCATGGCAATGTGACGTTGATTGGTGATTGTATGGGGAACAAGAAGTTTAATGTTGTTACCATTGGCTCTCAGTTTTTCCACGGCCAATGCAACAGAGCTCATAACCTGTTGTTTGCGTACATGAAGTATTGCTGAGGTGAGGGAGAGACTTACATCGGGATTGGCAGCAAGTTCTTTTCTCAATATGAAATTGGATGGTGCAAGCGTCAATTTTATATCCACTTTAACATTGGGCGGCAACCATTGGGGTATATTAAATACTTCATGATATATTTTTCCAACTAGATGTAATTCACTAGTTGTAGCATTTTTAAGTGCATCTGTACTATCAGTATTAGTAATATATTCATATCCATTGGAGGCGCCTCTCAATTCCTTGTATGACTTGGGTGTCATCAGCATGAATTGCATATAGCTTGCATAGTTTGAGAGATTGTTGCTTGTACTAACCAGCGTGCCATTGATGTAGACACTAATTTGACGAAATAAATTATGTAGTATACAATTTTCATAGGATATCCCATCGGCTCGAACTGGCATTGTATTATCGGATTTCCGGACTTTCATTTGTAAATCTATAAATGTTGAAGACATGTCCATAAAGTAGTCTTCATTGGAATAAATTTGAAAGTGGATATTATCAGAGAGGGGTTGTAGAGGATAAAATTGTTCATAGTATCCATGCTTGACACTCACATCAACATTTTCAGCATTGAATAGATTCAATGAGGCGGTGATTGAAGGTTGAGAATCCTTATGCGGCAGGTAGGACATCTTAAGAGAAGAAATCTAGTTTCGATCTAACAATTTTCTTCCTGGGGCTTCTGTTTACACTAAGTGTCGGCTTTTTCCTTCTTTTCTTTGACAAAAGGGATGATGTCTTTTGTCTCCGTCCTGAGTAGAGACTGATGAGTGATGCGTTGTTTCTTGACCTTTTTAAACCTTTACCATTTTGTTTTAATTTCTCGCCAAGGGTTCGCGCACTGGACCTAAGATTTTCCGTAGCACTTTTTTTAAAATCCTTGCCAGAGCCCCAATCGTATAGTGTAGAGGATGCAAAATCTGTCGCAGCCGGTACAAGATATTTTCTAGCCAGTGGTAGTGAAGAGCGAAACAGCTTAGCAAACCAACTGCCAAGACCATAGCCAGACATTGACGAGCGACCCTTGTATTAGTCCATTCCATTGCCCTGTTGTCTTGGGCCAAGAGTATTAACAGAGCAGTCAATATCAGGACAAGTGAATACCACTTTTCTATTAGACATCTTGCTGTTGAACGATGGGCCGAAAATGACATGTAATCACAGCCAAACCCTTTGAAATTGCTATGGGATCACCTAATTCAGTTCTTAGTGTTAACTGACAGAGTTCCAAATAGGAAGTGTTTACGGGAATATACTGAAGATGCTTTATATTGTAGTGGTGAATATGCTCTTGATTGGTTTTTCGTTCAAGAACTCGTAGGAGGGGAACATTTGAATTACCAACCCGTGATGTTTCCACAAATGAGGCATAGAGAAATATACAAGTGTCTGTGGAGATGGCAGGCGGGTAGTCAGCAAAAATGAAATTAGTGTTTCCGGCACTTTTACCATTGATTATATTGAGCTTAAAGCCAAGAACATCCTTTAGATTATCATTGAGAATAATCTTTTCGTTGGCAATTGGTGAACTAATGTAGATCTTGCCCTCCTCCTTTGAATAGTTGAAATGAAAAGCTCCTTTTTTACGAGCGGAAATTCTTTTATTAATAGTAGGACATAAATCATTCATACAGGTGAGTTCCTCGTAGGGTAATTCAATATATGGATAATCCATCCAATTGATTTTTTGAATTTGTTCTTGATCACCTGGTGGTGGCGGCCAATCATAGGGTCTAATTTTTATTTCATATTTACGATCTTTTCTCAGGATGTCATAGGTATTTTTGAGAATACAGTCGACAAGAGCCACTTCATACTTTCCGTCGAATTTGATGGTGGGGGAGAGTTTCGTCCAAAAATCACTTGTTTTATTCAGATCATTGTAGAGAGGATCGGAAACATTGGACATGAAAGTCACATAGAAATCATTGGGCATTGTTAATATCTTCAGCACTGACCCAAGAATCGAAATCCGAGTTGTATCCTAGCCAGCGAACAAGCAACTGTTTCTTGCCCCTACGAGTACGACTCTTTAATATCTTTTCAATTTGATAAATTTCACTAGTGTTTCTAACTTTTTGCAGTTCATATTCATAAAAACCACCGAGAATCTCATCATCTTTGGTGTCTCGCAGTCGATACGTTGTGGGCTCGGTGTCTAGGATTTTGGACACTTTAAAAAGTTCGGTGCTCCATAAATAATTCCCCTTTTCAAAAGTATTGGTGGTTCTATTAATTCGAACAGTATCACCAACATTAAATTTCTTCTTTTTTTTCTTCACATTGTCATTGGAGTATTGCTTTAGAAAAGCATCAAATGTATTTTCACTGTAATGAACATCCCGAGGGCTAGAGTTGGACAGAGATCGATGTGGTCGATGGTTGTATATCTGCATGATTTTATCTAAATCATGAATAAAAGCCGGTGTATTTTTCAATGTACAATATCTTGAAATTAATAGACGAATCGTTCTTATTAATCGTTCAGCCAATGCAGCCTTTATCGGGCTGTGACTATGATAAAGTGTTGTATTATATTTCAATACAACCTTTTACACATGGGGATTAACAAATTCACTGCCACGATCCGATTGAATTTTTCTATACGAATCCTGTTCAAGAATACTTTCAATGCCCGAGCAACTTCAACACCTCTCTTTGATCGCAGTGGAATTGCATAGGCACAGCGACTAAAGACACTGATTGCCACCAGAATATATTTGTAGGGTGCATTGTGACGCCGTTGAACTGCGTCTAGAGTTAAAAGATCCATTTGCATTATATGCAGAGGGAAAAAGGCTTTAGTTTGTCGATATTGTTTGCCACGAAGCCTATGATTCCGATGTAGTGTGTAACTCGGTTCATTTTCTAGGTACTCTTTTGCATTTTTCAATGTGGTGGTGCCGGAGACAGCTTTAGAAAGCGTTTTGGGAGAACTTAAACTTCCCGCTTCACCAATATTTTGATAGACACCTTTCAGAACTTCATCCATTTTGAACGCAAACACGTAGTGTAATGTCCACTCCCCTTTTGCACACTGGAGGGTGAATCAATTCGTCTTCGCTTTTGACTAGCAGCCACAGGTGTTGTAAAATCAGTAGTGCTAGTATTTTCAAATATTGAATCTTCTTCTTCTTTTTTAAATGGTGTTGGCTTGTTGGTGGACTATATTCTCTTAGTTTCTTAAGAATTTGCTTATTGCCAATAAGACTTTTGGGAAAGTTTGATACACTTAGAAAGGTGTATAGATTATTGTCAAAGGATAAGAGTCCTTTACGATTCGTCACCATATCACAAATTAAATCAACTAGATTATAACTTTTTCCCTGAATTATAATTCGTTTCCCTGTGCTGTCGACTTGAACTTGATCACCAGTTTCCAACACGAGATAAGATAATACTCTTTTACTCTGTTCTCGATAGGTCACTGGCAATAGGTTTCCAATTTCCAATACAATTGAATTCAATTCCTTCTCCTTTGATTGTGCAGAATCTTGAAGAGATGTTTCCTGTTTAGAGGGATCGGTGGCGGGTCTCTCACGATAAGGTTTATGTTTGTCCATACGTCGCAATGCATCTTGAAGTAAAAGCAGTTTTTTGTCATCGGCAATATTCTCATCATTAATGAATTTGCTTAGATTGTCTTCAAAATGTTCGACGGGCGAGAGGACAAGTTCAAATGGTGTCAATTTATAGGGTTTTGCCATTCTCTAGAGAAAACTGTTTACAAGTCCTGCAATTATTGGCAGTAAAAGTGTGAAAAAGCTACCGCCTGCTTGAAGGAGCCGTTTTCTTTTAAATTTGTTTCCCTTGTTTTTACAAGCCAGGGCACGTACGGTGGAACGATGTTGCTTTGTCTGTTGTCTAAAACCTTCTGACAGTTGAACATTGCCCTCAGTTAAATTTAAACAAAGTTCAGATATTAGATTAATGAAATCATTGTCAACACCATGTTTGAGTATGGCTTTTCTAAGCAAGGGTTTTGAAGTGCTTAAAACGGAAAATAAATGCCGTTGTTCATGTAGTTTCTTCAGTGTCATAATGGTAACTAATAGCCTTTTCTACTGTTCACCGGAAGATATACTGTAATTTCATTGTCGAAAATGTCGGTGACTACACGTAGATCCTCGGGCGTGCTCTGATTAAGATCCAGCAAAATGTAACCGTAGGGCTTGCTAGTCGCCTGAGTGTACGCTGACAACAGAAATTTTGGGGCACCAGGGTATATCTGTTTATTGAGAGTTATGAGTGAGCTAGAATCACGAACGACTCGATAGATAATATAGATAGTGCAATTCAGAGCAAGGGTTCGCATACATTTGCTCTGATGAAACAGATTGTGTAGAACTAGGGTTATGGAAATGTGTTCATGGTGGAAGCGAACGGTGAACAGTTGTAGCATTTCCTGTGAGAATTGTTCAATGGATTCAGCCAAATCATCAATAATCAGCCACGAGTTTGGTTCAATACTATTGAAAACATCAAGTCCTCGTATGAATTGTATTGGTATGGTTGTGGCAATAGCTTTTATTTTATCATAGGACTCCTGCCAAATACTATAGCAATAGTGGATTTTTTTCGGTTTTTCCAAAAACATTTTATCGCAATTTTGAATTATTTTAGCTAAAAGTGTTGTTTTTCCCGACATTGAGGGCCCACACAGAAACGATCTGAAGGGTGTTTTAAATTGATACATGCTGTTGACAACAGTCGGACTACAACTAACTGTAAATCATACGTGTCCAATGAATAAGTAGTAATTTTCCCATAGATCTATCTATTCAAGAACAACAAAAACAATATTTCATGGCAGCATTTATTACGACAATATGAAAACAAATATTTGTTCAACATGAACAATGATAAAATAACACTTGTTCAACAAGAACCTGACAAAATTTCATGGTCAACATGAAAACTCTATTTGTTCAACATGAACAATGATAACACTTTATGCACAATATAAATAAAAACACTTATTGTCCATCAATAGCAATAACACTTTTCTGTACAACACTTTTGTCCATCAACATCACTTATTGTCTTTAAACACTTTCTATACAACAACAAAATACACTTGGAACATGAACTAGCACAGTTGAACATTATGAATTTAAAAATAGGGTTCCCCGACCCCCCAGGGCCGCGGTGCCGAAGGCCGGCCGCGGGCGGGACCCCCCCCCCAGGAGCCGGCCGCGGGAAGGGCCCCCCCACCCCCCGGGGGCCGCGGAGGTGAAAACAATAGTTGTCGTCACTGCTACAGGTTAGTTGAGGTTGGGTTAGTTAATTTATGAAAGGTTGATGCTGGTTAGTGCTTGGGTTAGTGGGTGGGTTAGTCAGGTTAGGTTAATTTATCCAGACCAAGTTGATTGCGATAGTCTATGCATTCAACTCGGTCTGAAATACGATAGTGGCCATGAGGCAGGACACTCACACCATTCTCGAGCACATAGACTTTGTCAGATATACATGACATTGCATTTTTTTCCACTCTCACAGTATAATTTCTACACTGTAGAGAGCGAATTGCAAGCACTTGTGCTCTCGGCACTAGGCTACTTTCTACACAGTCTCTGTACACGCTCATGTTGAAATTGCTCTTTACAAAATGTGTAGGCACCCCTTTACATGTCTTCTTTTCATCTCCACTATGAGTTTTAACGCAATAAACTTTTGGGCTCGGGAACACCCCCCTGGATATCAAATCACTCCCCGTCTCTGATTTTAACATTAATAGTTGGTTGGGGGCTTGACTTTTCACCAACCCGGGGTAGAGTGATGGATTCCAGTTGGTGAAATCCATCCGCGAGCTGATGTGTTCCCCCTTTTCTAAATCACCCAATAAATCTTCAGTCCCATTTACCTTTAACAGCAGAGAATCTGTATCCCCATAGTAAACTTGAACCTCCCCCTCCCGTGGCCATTGCACCTTGCACACATTGTAAAAGAATGACAACATGAGCTTTTTTGAAATTTCTAGTACTGAACTGCCGCCTGCTATATTCTTGTTCAGTACCACATTTCGCTTTTTCCTGTGTAGAAGAACCATGCCAGCCTCTATGCTCGTGAATGATGTAAAATTGGGATCGGCAATAATTCGTGGACACTCTAGAGGGTCAGTCACGACGTCGCAGCGAGATCTGTTACGTACGCTTTCACACATTTTGCCAAACGCTGAATTTAGGATGAGCTTGAACAATTCCTTCTCTACCTTGGAGTTTGCCCTAGAGCGTTTATCGACAAAAGTATCGATAAACGTTTTTAAATATGGTCGCTGATTGAACTGCAGGACCCTATGTATTTTGGTGATCTTGAAACCATTGTTCACCATCCAGTGCAAAAGCACATGGTGAACAACGATATTCTCCTTAGGGTCCAAATCAGCAATCAGTTTTTGCTTAGAGGGGGTCCAATGCATCCCCATATCCTCAACCAATGATCGATTGTAGGGGCTCAGCGAGTCCCTGGTCACTGGTCGATTGATACAGGGAAAAACAAAATCTTTGACTGAGTCGTGAAGCACCAGCGGAATGTGACCATCAATTTCAAAGAACCATCCTTGTGGCCCGTTGTCCTCGACGGTGGTAATGTCGGGGAACTCACAAGGATTCTCAAGCCATTGATAGTTCCCACACGGCAAAGAGTAGTGGGACATTGCCGAGGGGTATAACGAGTTCATGTCCAAGAACACTGTATTTGACTTTACACCGGTGCTTTGTCCGCTCGGATCGGTTGATAAGACGCGGTCCCGTGAAAAACATACCCTCCCCTCATTGAACGCTCTACAAAAAGGTGCTGATCTACATCTGTGATTAGGCCTATTTCCTCCCTGCTAATTTTTAAAATTAAATCCATCACTAAATGGGGTGTGGAAAAATAGTAGCCTATATCTAACCCGAACTCTGAATAGATTTGGTCTGTATTCTTAAAGACTATATCCAACAGAGTTAAAACGTCACTGGCCAAGTACAGTCTACAATAATCCCACCCATTTTTACAATTCCCCTTAGCCCACACCTTCTTGGCAAACTCATACTCCTCGGCTGTGCATTCACTGTTGGTCAGTGAATTGTAAAAAGCTTCAATTGGAGGTAGTTTCACCTCACTTAAGCGAGCGCCAGAACAGTAATAATCATATGCATATACACCTTTGCTGGTTAATAAGTCATACGTTTCACTGTCTGGAAAGTGCTGTTTAAGCAAGGGAAAGCTATCAAAATTGTCGCTTTTCTGCACTTGAATCAATTGACTCAATGCCTTGGGAAAAAAAACTAAAAGAACCTAAAAACCTGATTTTATTCCAGCACGTATGTCCATTATCCACTACCTGCCATTTCAGTTCGAGAAGCAACAACTTCTCGGCCGATTTGGGAATAATGTTATAGGTAAATGAATTATTTACCCATGGACTGTCTACTCCCCCTCCCTCCCTGTGCATACGTGCCAGTGCCGGTAAAATAAATTTTAAGTCATAATTAGAGTTGTGAATAAAAACAGGGATAAAAAACTGTTGCCTAACATTTAAATTACACGATTGATGCGCTACCCCCCTAAAATTACTACCCCCAGATGATATTTCCTGCCACAAGTGATCATGGTCTCTGACTTTCCCCCTCCCCCCTCTTTTCCCTTTAGTCCCCTTATCCTCCTCTACAAACTCCCCCTTACAAACCCAACATATTTTTTGATTTTTAATTGCGAGACGATCCTCTGCAGACAGCACCATTGGATAATGGGTATTTCTCAAACGAGAAATAGCGCCATTAGCCGTGCCAATTAGTTTAGTCAATGCCTTGACCATGCACTCGTTCTCATCCAATGTCCCAACTATTTCTAACAACCGCATGGTGTTAGAACTGTCTCTTTGCGCATGTGCATAGGACACTGCAATGGCCTGGTGTTCTTTGATTCGGTTTGGATATTGGGGATCGTTCACCTCCACCAGCTTAGCTTCACAGTCTAAAGATATTTTTTTGCATTGGAGGAGGGTGTTTTGGAAATTTTTAAAGCGTAGAATGGCCCTATCCCCAGAAACCATTTCCACTGTCTGATATCCATGCCGTCTACAGTGTCTCATATGATTTTGCAACTTTAATTCAGTCCAAAATCTAGAGAGCCATGTTGGACAGTAGAAACGTACCCCCCGCCCCTTTTTACCCTCCCCCAGAACTCTACTAATGTCGGTAATCGGATTAAAATGGCCAATTGCATTCGGTTCACTAGGTGGTGTGTATAACAACCAAACCCAGTGTTTGACCAAATCAATTGACGGGCCCCTTACAGGGAAAACCACCCCCTTCTTTTTAGAACGAGCCCCATCTTCAAATTCAGTTTCATACTGTACCACAGTAACGCCGATATTTAAATGGGCATTAGCCCTTTCAAAAATGTCAATAGATCTTAGCGTTACTGGGTATTTTCCTTCTAAACAAGAGAAATCTACAATGGGAAAATCGAACCCGTCCTTCTCATGTACAGCCCAGTGATCTAAATTCGTCTTGGTAGCGTCACGTGCTAGAGGCTCGTATGCTGATATGAGGAAAGCATACTTGAAACATTTTGATCTGTTTCAAAACAAATCCGCTGGACACCTTGACAACCTTCTAGATCTGGATTATATTTTAAAACAATGCCCTCATCCCTATGCCCCCCTCTTAAAATAAAATCTTTCTTAAATTTACAAATATTTACACTTAAATTTTCAATAAATAAAACTACAGACCCGCTCCCATTTTCGTTATAGTTCTCAAGATGCGCAATAATTTGTCCTACCCACTCCGAAAAAACTCCCTCAAAATTTTCTAAATTTGGATAAATTACGCGCATCTCGGAATGTATATAATGATAATAAACTTCACTTTTCCCCTCATTTAAATAAAAAACCTTTAAAACAATAGAAACCTTAATTGAATCCCAACCTCCCCACAACTGAATTTGCTTCTCCAGTAGTGCACGAATTTTATCTACATAGGCATGCCCAATTTCTACAGGATCAAACACAAAATTCCCCCCCATAAGTGAATTAAAGGGGTCCCCAAACGTCGCAGTGAAAACAACTATATTATTTAATATTGAATTGGACATTTGAAAATCGGGAAAAGTTGTAACCTCTTCTTGTATATTACCCCCTCCCCCAAGTTGTTCAACAATATTTGGGCTATGCTCCACTTCAGTTGTTTGAAGTGGAAGTAGGTAATCAGTGGGGGGAGGGTTCCCTGTAAAATCCTCTAAAATTTGTAGGGTATTTGGACTTAGCACTGGCAAGTCCCCCTCTGAACTAGGAACATTGCCTTGCTCAACTGTGCTAGGTTCTACATTGAAATAATTACATAGAAACTCATCAATATTAAAAGGTATTTCATCAGAGTTAATGATACCATGCCAGTCATTGATAGTTGAATTGTCCTGAATGTCGTGAAACTCCATTGCCCCTTCAATGAGTTCTTCCTCTTCTTCACCTGATGACGATGGTGAATATGGGACCAATGCTCCAACCTATAAATGAAAAATAGCTTATTTTCAAAGTGTTCAAATCATCCCTACTGTTTTTAAAATTTGGATTATTATTGCTTAAAACACGCTTAATAGCATTTGGTTAATTCAACTGAAAGCAGACAATTTCCAACTTAAGATATGTACAATCTAAAACATCGCTTTACATAGAAGGCGGCAATGTGTTCAAAAAAAGAGATAGTCAAATATTTAAACTACTAAAACTAAAATAATTACGTGCTATTTTTTTTTTTTTTGCGGCGCTTTTCGGGGCCCGCAGCGCATCCTGCGGCGCTTCTCTGGCCCGCGACGCATCCCCACGCGGGCCCGAGGAGCGCCTCGGGGCCCGCGGCGCTTCCCCGCGGTTCTTCTCACAGCGCTTCCCGCGGTGCTTCCCGCAGCGCTTCCCGCGGTGCTTCCCTAGCGCTTCCCGACCCGCATTTACATAATGCCCGTCAAAAGTTGAAATATTCGCTTAGACTGCATAAGTCGCTATTTTTTCTCTAATTCCACACAGATTCAGTGAACTCATGAGTTTAATTATTGTAACCTATCGCGCGCGAGTGTTCTGATTTCCAAAGATTGAACTTCAGACGAGGAAAATGCCGGGAACCGTTAGCCTGGTTTCCCCTCACTAGAATCTTGGCAAGATTGAAAGCTATTTAAAAATATTTAGTGTAAATTAGAACGCTGATATATGCAATAGATGGATAAAATGGAATAATCTCTCTCTTAAAACTATGTGAAGAATAGCGTTTTGAGTTTCAAAGGTACCTAAAATATTCGCTTATGAGATATCGAAACAATAGCAACAGAGAAAATAGTAAAGATTAGAAAAAAGAGGAGCGGTTTCTTTGCAAAAAATTACATTTAGATATCTCTGAGGAAGGGCAGAGAAAACAATGGTTGGGGGTGAGGGGTTAATATCCCGCTGAGATACACTTTTACACAGTGTTGAAAAATAGTGAAAAGAAAAAAAAAACATTGGAAGAAATAGATATATATTTATATAAGATAGTTTGAGGAAAAAATACTCACATTTGCAAATCCTGGCTGCACTTGGGTGCCGGATGGCCCAGGTAGTGCGTGTTGGAGGGCGGACGGGGCGGCGGCGCTATGTTCTTGTGCAGATTGGACTGCGATGTTATGGGATTGCATAGATGAGCCAGCAGGGTTCACCGTCCTTATGGCCCATTCTCTTTTTGGTTTATGCCCAGACTGTATGGGGGCTGGCAGTGATGGGGCTGCCTCACCCTCTCTTGCTCTCTTACTGGGTGGCGGCGACGAGCATTCTTCATAATTGGCCTTAAAGAAGAGAAAAAAGTTAGTATCAAAATAATTTCCCCCTTTTTACAGAAAGAAAGTTAGTACCCTCGTCCATATAATTTTGTCTAGAAAAGCACTTATCACTAAGAAGCTCCCTCCTCCACCCTTTTTCAACAAAGCAAAAAGTAAAAATGCATATTGGTTTACCATCTCATTGAGTTAATCTTGCGTTTTATTCAAGCGCAATGTAGATCAATAAAGAATATATCTTACTACCTTTTATTCAAATGCTATAGCTAAAATCGCTAAAATATCAAAGAGAAATGGTTCGCACAACGAAGTAAGAAACAATTATCTTTTCATTTTCTATTTTGTCACCATTAAAAGCGTTAACCCATTCCCCAACAAAAATCCCGGATACACGCCCCCTCCCCTAAATTTAGGAAAATTGTTATAGCTAAAATCGCTAAATTTCGAAGAGAAATGGTTAGACACTGAAGTAAGAAACAATTATCTTTTCATTTCTATTTTGTCACTATTAAAAGTGCTAACCCCCTCCCCAGCAAAAATCACGGATTCACGCCCCCTCCCCTAAATTTAGGAAAATTGTTATAGCTAAAATCACTAAAATATCAAAGAGAAATGGTTAGACACTGAAGTAAGAAACAATTATCTTTTCATTTCTATTTTGTCACTATTAAAAGTGCTAATCCCCCCCCAACAAAAATCACGGATCCACGCCCCCTCCCCTAAATTTAGGAGAATTAACCCACCCTAGGTCTATCGCTAATTTGCAGACAAAATTAGCTGACCGCTATTTTCAGACAAACACTGAATTACGTAAAAGCACTGAAAACCTCGATTGCCTAAAACCAGCAAATGTATACAGACCGGAAAAGGGTTGACAGCTAATTATAGGCTTCGCGCTGGAGCATTATTTCAAAACAGAACGCTTAATAACAACAGTGACGAAAGTCTCAGTTAGAGAAAAGATTACAATATGGAAAAGCTAAATTTTTCGAAAGGATAATTATTTCTTTTTGCTAGAATTTGGTTGTAAAAACAATGATGGAGGGGGGTTAGGTTTTGAGGGTAAAAGAACACCTTTTATGTTTTCTATCGAATATAAAGATTGTAGTGATGTTTGTATTGTATGGTGGGGGGGGATTTACCTGAAAATACTGGAGGGTGACCACGGAAAATAATTTTATTTTGAAAATAAAAACGGAACTTACATGGTAAATTGAGGTTGCCAAAGCTTCTAATTCATCATATTTATCCATTGTTGTGTGAACTATGTCAAAATACTTTCTGATAATTTATTCACATTGCATGTCCGTTATATACGAAATCTCAAGGGCGAATTGTTATGTAACGGGGAAATCATATGTAACAAGCCCTCTGATTGGCTGAGAAAGGATATGTAACCAGCCCTCTGATTGGCTGAGAAGGAAACACGTGATCTAACTGTTTCCTGGAAACTCATAACATTTGCCTCGAGCAACAACAACAAATACTATTTCTGGATCATAACATTCTTCCCTAGCATACAACAACAACAAATACTATTTCTGGATCATAACATTCTCCCCTAGCGAGCACTTGGCCAAAAACAACAACAAATGCTGTTTTCTATTTCTGGAAACTCATAACATTCGCTGAGAGCATACAACAACAACATCGACCTTGACATTCGTTGAGAGCGTGCACTTACAACAACAACAACAAATAATTCGACATTAGAAAAAAGAGGTCATTGACCCCATTAACCACGTGTTCTCCCTAGGGAGGCTATGCCCATATATGGACTCCCGCTCGGAGTTATAGGGTCTTCTCTACTGAAATAACAGAAAAAGCAGTTAAAAACATCACAAACGTAAAAAACGCTTATAAAAGGATAAAATATACAAAAAACATGCGTGAATTAAAGAAAGATGGGTCTCCTAGCAACCATTCCCAGAAAGGGCGGTGTTGATATTAGAGGTAAATTTAAGCCCTATATTGAGGTATTTCTGAGAGCTTTTAATGAAAATACGCGTTTCTTTGGGGGCAAGACTATGCACTCCCAGCTGACAAGCGCACATTTGAATAATATTTTCTCTTCCAATTCCAGATAATCTCGTTAGAGGTAAATATTTCGACCCTATTGAAAGCTTTGTTTTTAATGGAAATTCTCCTCATTTCAATGACTGTATGCTAGATTTCAGTCACCACACCACCCGAAAAATTGATTTAACACCTCCACCTTAACTTTTAAGCTATAGTACATGTTACTCCAAGCAAGTCACGCCAAAGTGGCGTTATTTGACTGCCCCTCTGACACCACCTTCATCATTCTTAGGACATTTTCTAGATATTTTCTCGTTACAAATCCCGCATTAAATCCAATGATTCATGTTTTCGCAAGCCATGCCAATCATGATGCTCCTCAAAAGACCTCACTCCACCACGGCATTACACAGCTGCCCCCCAGTCATCCGAATGGCATTCCCCTAATCACCCCCTAGGACATTTTCAACCTTTTTTCCCCAAAAAAAGCTTGTAAATCTAAATTGAACATTGTTTTTTTTTATTTGAACAGCGGCACATGGTATTTTATTGCTATAATGTGATAATCCAGGGCAATTCACGCCAATTTGAAATTAAAACATTTCCTGAATGATCCTTCTCCTTATTTTTCAATATTTTTTTAGAATTGGCGGCATGGTGGCACCTGCGACAACCGCCATCGTCATTTACGCATTTTCTAACTTTGGAATACTCCAATGGAATTATTTTTTATTTTCCATTGCTATTATTTTCCGACAATTCCCGACCTATGCCACATTATGACTGATCCATGACACCCTCTGACACCTCCTCATCACCCCCAAGACATTTTTAGACATTTGTCGTTAAAAATTATGTATTTAACCCATTGATTCAATTTTTTGCAAGTCAACTATTTCATGATGCTCCTCAAAAACCTCACACCACCACGGTATTACAGAAATGCCCCCTAACATCCACCTGGAACCTCTCTCATCACCCCCTAGGCAATTTTTAACCATTTTCCCCCACAAAAAGGCCTTTAAATCTGAAATTGAACACTTTTTTTTATTTCATTAACACTTTTTTATTATTTTTTTATTTTTTATTTCATTTATATCATTTTCAGACATTTCTTGATAAAAATCACGCATTAAATCCATTGGTTCGTGTTTTCACAACCCTATCCTCCATGATACACCATGTCAATTCTAAATCTGTGCGACACTATTGCTCCCCCTTCTCGCATCATTTACCACCCCATCATTGTTCCTAAGACATTTCAAGATATTTTGTTTTAATACGGTGATAACCAATTCCACTTCCCCTGCTTCTGACCCCCGGTTACAACGGTTCCAACTCCAATTCTGCTGGCTTTCACCCCGGTTCAACCGAGTCCAGCTCAATCTATGCCCCACCAACTCCAATTCCAAATCTGGCTCCAGCTGCATCCGTTCCAGATCCTCCGCTTCGACCCCCGATTCCACAATTCCGATTTCGCGAATTCCTCCCAATTCCCACCAATTCCAATATTTTGTATGCGGGTGCCTCCATGGTAATCTATGATTGACAAATGGCACCCCTCTGGTGCAAATTATCACGCTTAAGGGTTTTTCAAGATTTCCCCCCACAAAATAATTTTATAAACTAAAAATGACTATTTTTTATTTGAACACCGGAAACTTCCCATTTTATTGAAATATTGAAACGTTCCGTGCCAATTCCTATTCTATGACACTCAATGGCCAGCATAATCACAAGTTATTATTACAAAATACAAAATACTTATTCCAAAACAAAAAATAGTTCTTACAAAACACAAATACGTCCTAAAAAATCGCAAATTCTTCTTACAAAATACAACATACTTGTTACAAAATAAAAAAAACTTCTTATGAAACAAAAGTACAACCTAAGAAATCACTAATTCTTTTTTAGAAGCAAACACAACTCTTACAAAATGAAAAAATGTTACAAAACAAAATATATTCTAAATAATTTCTACAAAACAAAAATACTTTAAAAATCTGAGATTGTTCTTACAAAACACTAAATACAAAAATAGAATACAAAAAGTTCAAACATAATCCAAAATATTTCCTACAAAACACAAATGACTGTTTACGAAATATAAAAAAATACTTTAAATGATTCTAAAATAGATAGAACAGAAAGAGAAATAGTTGCTGCAGAACACAAAATACTTGGTAAACAACACAAAAATTCTATCATCACACAATTACTTCTTTTAGAATACAAAAAAGTTCAAACATAATCCAAATATTTCCTACAAAACAGTAGTAACTCTTACAAATACAAAAATGATTTACAAAATTCTAAATAATTCTAACAAAATGAAAAACTGTTAGTGATGAACACAACATACTTTGCTAAAAAACCCAAAAGATCTAACAACACCTCATATACTTTTTATGAAATACAAAAAAGTTCAAACATAATCCAAAATAATTCCTACAAAACCGAAAAATTAGTCTTACAAAATATAAAAATACTTTACACATTTCTAAGATAGTTCTAACAGAATGAAAAATAGTTAGTTCAGAACATAAAATACTCGCTAAAAATATAAAATTCTAGAAATACCCCAAGTACTTCTTATAAAATATGAAAATTTCATACATAATCCAAAATCCTTCCTCCAAAACAAAAATAAATCTTACAAAATACAAAAAACTTTACACAATTATAAAGTACTTGTAACAGAATGAAAAATAGTTGGTGCAGAGCACAATATTTGCTTCAAAACACAAAGTTCTAACAACATCCCAGATAATTTTTATAGAATACAAAAACTTCAAACTTAATCCAAAATAATTCCTACAAAACAGAAATAACTCTTACAAAATACAAAAATACTTTCGAAAATTCTAAAATAGTTCTAATAGAACGAAAAACAGTTGCTATAGAACATAAAATACTTTTTACCAAACACAAAAATTCTAACAACACCCCAAATACTTCTTATAAAATAAAAAATTTCAAACATAATCCAAAATAACTCCTACAAAACAGAAATAACTCTAAAAAAATACAAAAATACTCTACACAAATCTTAAATAGTTCAAACAGAGAGAAAAACTGGTGTAGACAACAAAATACTTGCTAGAAAACACAAAATTCTGACAGGATCCCATATACATCTTATAAAATGCAAAAACTTCAAACATAATCCAAAATAGTTCCTACAAAACAAAAAATTATTCATAGAAAATACGAAAAATACTTTACAAAATTCTCAAATATTTCTAACAGAATAAAAAAATAGTTACTTCAGAACACAAAAGGCTACAAAACACAGAAATTCTAACATCACTCCAAATACTTCTTATAGAATGCGAAAAGTTCAAGCATAATCCAAATAATTTCTACAAAACAGAAATAACTCTTACAAATACAAAAAATACTATACCCAATTCTAAAATAATTATAACAGAATAAAAATACTTGGTGTAAAACACAAAATTTTAACAACATCCCACATACTTCTTATGGAATACAAAAAGTTCAAACATAATCCAAAATAATTCCTACAAAACAACACAAATTATTCTTACAAAATAAAAAAGGGCTTTACACAATTCTAAAATAGTTCTAACAGAATGAAAATGATTGTTGCAGAACACGAAATAATTGCTACAAAACATAGGAACTCTAACAACATCCCAAATACTTCTTATAGAATACTAAAAAGTTCAAGCATAATCAAAATAATTCCTACAAAACAAAAATAACACTTGCAAAACATACTTTACACAATTCTAAAAGTTTTTAACAGAATGCAACATGCTTGGTCTTGAACATAAAACACTTGCTACAAAATACAAAAACTTTTACAATACCCCATATTCTTCTTATGGAATACAAAAAGTTCAGGCACAATTCAAATAATTCCTATAAAAGAAAAAATTATTCTAACAAAATACAAAAATACTTTAACCAATTCTAAAATAGTTCTACCAAAATGAAAAATAGCTTGGACAGAATACAAAATACTTGCCACAAAACACAAAATTCTAACAACACCCCAAACACTTCTTATAGAATACGAGAAGTTCATACATAATCCAAATAATTCCTACAAAACAGAAATAATTCTTACAAAATAGAAAATACGCTGCACAATTCTAAAATAGTTCTAGGAGAATGAAAAATACTTGGTGTAGAACCCAAAATACTTGGTACAAAACACAAAATTCTAACAACATCCCAAATATTGCTTCTAGAATACAGAAATACTTCCAATATAGTCCAAAATAATTCCTACAAAACAGAAATATTTCTTACAAAATACAAAAATACGTTGCACAATTCTAAAATAGTTCTAACGGAATGAAAAATAGTTAGTGTAGAACACGAAATACTTTCTAAAAAATTCTAGCAATATCCCAAATACTTCTTATATAATGTTCAAACACAACCCAAATAATTCCTACAGTACAAAAATTAGTGAGTGTCACTCAATTTTTAGCCTTTAAAATGGTTCTTGGGTAATTTGTCCAACGGTCAAGGTTAGATTCACTTAATCCTTTACCCTTTTTTTCAGTCTTCTTGATAGAAGGAGCAAAAGTGTAGGTCTTCGGATATCTGATTCGTTTTTCCTTATCAAGTATCTTCTCAGGAACCCATTGAGCGAAATATTGAACTTCATGTTCGGGTTCATCAGCTGAATGCAGGTATTTCTCACGATCGAAGTCATCCAAGTTGAATAATGGAATGTCTCTATCACATTCTGCTATTAAGAGCTTATCAGATGGAACATTTCCCTTGACATAAACAGCTTGCACACCGAAAAAACTGCATATTTCACGAACTTCCTTTTGTACTTTTTTTTATTTCATAACCATTTTCAATGCATGGACTTGTGATTTTATCATAAAAGCCGCTTTAATTTATTAATATTGCACACAATCGTTTTGTATTTTACTTGAACATATTGTACTTGAGATTCCATTTATAGATTTAAACTTCACGACATTGTTCATCTAGCAATAGGAATGCCGCTTCAAACAGGACATGCACAAGGAATGCTTCAATCCCATACACTCTAAGTCAATTACACCAAACTTTATAATAAATCTTGAAAAAAAGTCAATGTTGACACACTGAACTCATTTTCAATACTGAAGCATGCGAATCATAAGTTCTATCAGATAACGTCTCCTTGACCTTCAAAACCTTCTTTTGCTGGAGTTTTGCTCCTTTGGAACCAAAATAAATCGTGCGAGCTTACGCCATAATGACATGTAAATATTGGACCACCTAATCTACCCCCGGATACCTGCAGTCAATATTTAACCCCACCTTGGATTTTTTTTTCAAAGCTAGAAACACATGAGTGTGAATTAAAACCCAACTGTTATCATCCATTCCACTAAAGTTATAGATCGCAGCATAACTGAATAGGTTATGTTAGATTCAGTTAACTACTTTTGAGTAAGGTTCGTTTAGGTTAGGTTAGCAGGGTCGGCCATGCTAACCTAACCTAAACAAACCTAACTCAAAAGTAATTAAATTAATTTAATTTAACCTATTCAGTTCAGCTAAAAAATGTCTTGGAAAAAATAAACACCTTGAAGAAAAATGTCTTAGAAAACGTCTTGCAGCGTCTTGATACGTCTTGAAAAAACGCCTTGGAAAAAGTGTGTTAATAAAATTCCTCTGTCTGGTGCTGTCTTTACGTAAGACTAACGTCTGTAGCGTGCTCAGTTAAAAAGGTGTCCCCCACAAGCTCTGAAAAAAACAGGTTACGTTAGAATGTGTCATCTGTAAACATTCTCCATTAAGTAAGAACTAAAGAAATTTTGAAGAGCGACTTGGAAAAACGTCTTGAAATGTCTTGAAACATCTTGAAAAAACGTCTTAGAAAAAATGTTTTAAAAAAGTTCCTCTTCCTGGCGCTTTCATTACGTAACATCCACGTGAGTGCTGTTATTACGTAAAACCCACGTGTTCTCCGTCATTAAGTTATTCCTGATAAATCTGCTAAGTCGCGCATGAGCTTCAGCTTCAATTATGTAGGGTAAAATTCCCTATGATATAACGCTTGTTGACCATTTAAAACAGGATGCGTTTAAAACAATCTGGGACCGCTTGTATTGCTGGGGTGTGTCTTCCCAAATGTACACACCTCTATGAAGTAGCAAACACCTGCTCTCTTGACCGGTTGTATTGCAGAGATACCTGACCCTTGAACACAGGTCTGCACTTGTATTGTAGGATACCTGACCCGTTAAAAGCCAGGGGCGTGTCTTCTCAAATATAAATACCTATATGACGTAACAAACACCTGGTGGCGTTACCGCTTGTATTGCACGATCAGGATGACTTTAAAAAGCAGGGATGACTTAAAAAACTACGGATGATGTAACACCTGCTCTCATGACCGGTTGTATTGCTGGTCCGTTTAAAACAGGAACCACTTGTTTTGCACAGGTGTGTCCGTTTGAAACAGGGGCCCGTTAAAAATCCAGAGGAGTATCTTTCAGGGATGTAAACACCTCTATGACGTAACACCTGTATCTTTTAATCCCCTATTATGTTGGTGTACACATCCACTATATTATTGCGCAGGTGTCTCCGTTTAAAACAGGGTCCCGTTTAAAATCTAGGGGCATGTCTTCCTGGGATGTAAAAATTTCTATGACGTAACACTTGCATCTGTTAGTCACATATTATGTAGGTGTACACGTGCGCTATAGCATTGCACAGGTGTGTTCGTTTAAAATAGGGGCTCGTTTAAAATCCAGGGGCGTGTCTTCCACGGATGTATACACCTCTATGGCGCAACAAACACCTGCTCTCGAGACAGGTTGTATTGCGGGTGTTTTCGAAATCCAGGGTGTCATGGGAACCCAGAGGCGTGTTTTCCAGAATTCAGGGCTGTTTTGGGAATCTAGAGTAGGGCTGTCGTTAAAATCAGTAAGTTGATACTACTGAGACATACGCCAAAAATGCATTGATTTTGAATTCGCTCAGAATACTTTCGGCAGTAAAGGATTATCCTATCCATAGGGAAAAGGTGATATACGTCATAAAACAGAATAATTTTGAATTCACACGGAATATTTACATTTCATTTATGCACCTGAAAAGAGCAAAACAATTTTTTAGAATATGTTCCCTTCATCTCGATTAGTCTCATCCTTCAGAGCGACCACAGCCGACAAACTTTTTCTGTTTTTTTGGCTCTGTTGAAAAATTACAAAAATGACGTATGTCGTTCTTATAATATTATCTCAGCCGAGATGTAAATAGGTTTTTCAATTTCTGAAGATTTCACCCGCCAAAGTAAAGAGAAAAGGTTAAAGGAAAACGTGTATATGGAATGAGACTCGCAAATTGAAATAACTCTTCATGCAAGCTGTGTTTCCTTCTTGCAAAACAATTCTTCTTAACCATAAGAATTATAGGTATTCTGTTAGAGATTTTTTGTTATAGATATTTTACTTTACACAGTAACCATGTAAAAAATGTTTTTTTATATTACTTTTTCAGTCAATAATTTATTTTCGAGTGAAGGTTTTTTCATGGTCTAATTGCCTAAATGAATATGCAAAAATGCAAAATTTAATGCTATTTTAAAAGCAAAAATGTTGGATTCCACATGATTTAATTTTGCAAAGATGAAGCCGAGAAAATGGAATTACCAAGCTAATTGTCTCGAAAATTGGCAACATTTTATTTAATCAAGTTTCAGTAAGCTTTAATTAAAATACCGGTGTTGAATGAAATTAGATTTAAGAAAAAAATTGGCAAGTGGACTCCGTCTTGAATGAAGAAATGAAACCGTTTAAGGAAATATAGATGAGAAGTTCCTTTTCCGTGTAAAAATAATTAACGTTGAAAACTTCTACAAACTGAATTAATTTTACAAAGGATAAGATCTTATTTATTCATATTTTTTTGTTCATATTGAATACAATTGAGTAAAACTATTTATTCATATTAAATATATTCATATTATACATAAAAAAAATATTCATTATTTTATTGCTTTATTCATAAATAAGTGTCACAGGCTAAAAACAAGGCCGAATTCATGTTTCCGGTGAAATAATGCTAAAATAAATAAAAAAAAATGATAAACAAAAACTTGAAGGCAGTAACTTGCAAATTTTGGTACCTATGATAACGAATAAAGCACAATATTTCCCGTTTTCAAGATGATATTTTCCTGTATATAAGGTAGAAAGTCACTGAAGTTTTCTAGCAAAATAGACGTTTAATTATTATGGCTCTTGGGGGGGGGGATTACAGCAACGGAGATTTGTCCCCTGTTTTCTTTCATATATACAATTGAGCTCTATATTCCAGTGTAAAGGTTTCAGTGAGTAATTATCTCATTGGTAGCCTATACAGAATACTTTATTGGTTTTTCAGGGAATCAAAATTATCATCACCAGAATCCCAGGTTTTAGATGCCTGTAAATTTTAGGGGTCCCAACTTTAGATCCACAGACGCCTGACCGGGTACCGAAGAATCGACTAAAGTTTTACCTTGAATACCCTGTGAGGGTGTAAATAGGGAAGCTTTTAATAGATTAGAGTGGAGGAGGAGCGTGCGTAGATGTGTTGCCCTCAGGCGGCTTGATGTTGTGGTGAGTTCTTAGTAGTAGTAAATTAATAATGGTAAGATTATTTACGATCTGGAATCTTTTATAGTGCTTTGTTCCTGTTTGAGCTAAAATAGGTTTTGATGCACAAATTGGTGAAAATTCGTACTATTTGTATCGTACTATCTCTTTTGCTTCTGAAGATACTCTTTTATCTTAAGTGAGCCTTCTCCTGGTGTCCAAAGACCAAAGGTTTAATATGGTAAGCCCTTGGGTAAAAAAAAAAAATAATAATTAAAGATGTATCAACGAAGACCCTTCTTTGGAAAACGCAAAATTTGTTATTCTAAGTGTAGTCGCATTAAAGCTCTGCTACAGGACACTGATACGACTAGAATTCTAAAGTGCTATCAAACAATTTTAAGTACATGAACTGTAAAAGTAAGAAGAAACTCGACACAATAGTAACCAGAACTAAAATAAACATAATTTTGATAACAATAGATACATCAAAAGAATTAGCCTTTTATGCCTATTCCAAATAAATATAATTAATAAATATATTCCAAATAAATAAATCAATAAATATAATAAATATATTCCAAATAAATTCCAAATACTACTACTACTACTACTAACAACTCACCGCAGCACCAATCCGCCTGAGGCCAACACAGCTACGCACGCTCCTCCTCCACCCCAATCTATTCAAAGCCTCCCTTTTTACACCCGCCCACGAAGTTCCAATTTCCTTTAAATCTTTCTTTATGACGTCCTCCCACCCCAGGCGGGGACGACCTGCTTTCCGTTTAGCCCTAGATGGTTGGCCGAAAAGAACAATCTTCGGCAATCTGTCATCCTTCATCCGCACAACGTGCCCTAGCCACCTCAACCTTTCTTTCATTATAGCCCTAGAGAGCGGTACTGAACCACATTTTTCGTATAGCCTATTGTTTGAAATACGGTCAGGCAGCCGGGTACCCAGAACAATCCTTAAGCAATTTCTCTGGAAAACATCTAGCAAATCTTCATCCGCTTTTCGGAGCGTCCATGCTTCAGAGCCTACGTAAAGTTTAATGTTACGCATCGAGAAGTACGAGCCTGGGGAAATTTGTATGATTATTGGAAAAAGGGAACACCCCCCCCCTTCCAGAGCTGTTATGTAAGGTTTTGTGAGGAATTAATGATTATTAAACTATAAGTTTTTACGTCTCAAAGCTTTGTTTCCATGGCACAATCAGATCTGATTTAAGAGATACGAATTCTTATAGGATAGCAGGGGTTAGAAACATTCTTCTAAGCCGTGGCGATGACAACTTTTGGTGTTTGCAGGGATGAAAAAACGTGGCCTCTTCTTCTCGGGCTATCTGGAGATCAGATTCCTTTGGGAGCATTTACCTTGGAGACTTACGAACTAATTACCTATTATTAGACTAAACGCAGACATATAAATGAAATAAACACAGATAAGAAAGACAATAGATTTATTGAACTTACATGCTTAGTTGTACAGCAACGGGTCACTTCAATGACAATAATGGTGACCAAAATATAATAATTTCGTACTAATCGTTTCAGATCTGACTTCATATTAAAATTAAAAAACACATCTACCCCACTTCCAAACGCAGTTCTTTCGTCCTGCGCTGTAAGGACTGCTTGCCATTGGCTCACGTGGCACAAGGACGCGAATCCTCGTCCAATAGTCTCTTTTGATGATTGAGTTTTTGATGATTCAAGCATTCACACGGTTTTTTGCCATTTAAACTTTCTTAGAAATGTTGTGCATAGCATTTTTTTTGCTACTAATTATCTTAGCGAAATTCGAACGACTACGTCGTTGTTTGACTGAAGCTAGAATGCAATTTATCTTTTTGCTGATTAAAATTTTTAGACTCTAGGAAGCGGTATTTGAACTCAATTAGGGGACGTTTAATTTCTGCCCGAATCATCTTTAGAAGGAAGGAATCTTGTATTTTAAATATATCGCCTTTTACTCCTGGTACAGAGCCAAGGAATCTTAATGAATCGCAAAATTACACCAGAGTTTGACCTTATTCAAATTCTCTAAGAATGACTACTGAAACACAAGGGCTGTTTAATTGGAAGCTTTTTTAAAGTACTAAAAAATTTTAGTGTGATGGGTGAGGGATTGAGGAGGGAGCAACTCCTCTCATATACGTAATAATTTCTGTTCGTTTTAAGTTTTAATTCTGGTCCTTACTTTGAGTTGAAAAGGCTTATTTTTTTATTTAATTTTAATCATGATGGAACCATAATTTTTGTTCCGTTGATCAATTTTGATGAATTTTGAACTTAAAGCAAATAAATACGAAGAATAAAAGCTATAATTTCAGATATTTTCATTTAAGGACATAACTAGACGAAATAGAATTTAATTCTTTTTTGTATTTTTGTGCGTTTTGAGGTCTGGAATATTGTTTTAAATGTTTGTTTATATTTGATCCTTTATCTTAAAAGTATCCACCCATATAATAAGTTTCAATAATTTGTTTGTAATAAATATCTGCTCTAAGCCAGCAGAAACAAATGTTAATAACAATTGGCATGACAGAAACAAGTCTCAATGAGCTATTGTTATATCCTGTTTCTGGCAGATCGTATTATTGCCTAATTGTCTGTTATAAGAGCTCCTGCCTCTGCGGTGGACACTTGGATTTTAGACCTCAAAAAGTGAATAGCTCCTGGTCTCGCTTTAATAATCTAAACGGTGCTAGGCATATTCCTCCCCAGAAAATTCCTTCCGCGGAAAATTCTTCCACATGGAAAATTGAGCCACCAAAAAGAAAGCATGACAAACAAAAACATTGAAGAAAAGGTGGAATTTTGGAGTATTATACATATATTTCAAAATATAAGTAGAATGTATGGTCCACAATATCCTACAGTATCTAGTTTTACATTTTTATCTATTATAAATCTTTTTCGCGTTTTTTTTTTTTGGGGGGGGGATATGATGAAAGTAAGTAGAATACGAGCAATTACTTCCAGTGGACTTCGTCTGGCATCGACCAGAAGTGGTTCTACCCAAAATCTTGGGGAAGGGGATAGGGCTATGTATTCCACAGACTGCCTCGTCATATTTATTGACTGATTTGGGTGATACTGCTCTTAAAGTTACTTTATTTGTTGATCTTTATCGTCTGAGCCTGGTCTTAATTAATATAGTTTACATCGTACATTTCCATCAGCCCATATCTCTGCTAAAAAAAAAAAAAAAAAAAAAAAAAAAAAAAAAAAAAAAAAAAAAAAAAAAAAAAAAAAAAAAAAAGACAGTAAACTAGTTGGGTTCGCGCCACTTTTTTACCACCTCCAGTCTTGTTATCCGACTGGCTAGAGATATTGTAGGAGGGAGTACCTCCTCCGTCATGCGTGACGCCCCTGCCAACAACTATAGTAAATGATGCTAGTTCACCCCTTGCGATCGAAGACGCGTCCACTAGGCGTACATCAAAGGTTTTCTCGTCGGAATTATCCTTAAGGATCATTTTTTTCTACTTTAATTTGAATAACAGGGAACCCAACCCTAAGACCAGAATCAAGAAATTTGACAGAACTCCTTATTCAAAATAAGCGAGAAAAAACTTAAGTAAAGAAAGTTTTCAAAAATTCATCAAGCCCTGTTCAGAAAAAAGCTATCGGTTATCGTGCACTAGACGTACCTCAGAGCTTTTCCAGTCTGAATTACTTTTACTTGTAAAGAATACGTGACTTTTTAGGAATGAATGCACAACCGTGTGGCATTACTTCTTCCGCAACTGAGAAGCTTCATTTGCAGTTTTTTGAGACTTTTGAGTCAACTGTCTCAGAATTTATAATCGATAACATCTTGGTACTCCATGTTTGGTGCTCCAGCCTGGCAGAAAAGGGTCTAGAAATACCATATGAGCCCTCTCCTGATCTTCTAGGACCATTGGTCTGAGGCAGTCACCCCTGGAAAAAAAGATAACAAAAAACAAATATCCGTGGTCTTCTGGAGAAAGAAAAAAAGTACAGAATTCCACATTTTCGTAGATAGGAGCTTGACACCTCTACAGTAGGGCTTTCTGGTATGCCGAATCTTATGGTGTAATTTTTATAAAGATCGCTTGAATTTTGGCAGATATTTTACCTCTTTTCAAAAATCAGGAAAATTATCTCAGGATTGTAGCTTTTGATGGGTAATATTAAACTTAAAAAACTTAAAATATTCTGAATCAGCATAAAAAACAACTTTTTTGATCCATTAATTGTTATCCTGATGTAGAGTTTTGTTTATTATTGGTCCGAGCTACTCCCTACTTACAGGTAGTTGCCACGAGCTGTTTGATTTTTGACAGCATACATTCTACATGTATTTTGGAATCAAACAGTTCGTGGTAAAGAATTGTAAGTAAGGAGTGACCCGGCTCAATAGTAACCGAAACTCTAAAAAACGGAATTTTAATACCAACAGATATATCAAAACAATAGGCCCTAAAAACCGGTGTTTTGATACACGTAGATACATCAAAAGAATCAGATTTTTATGCTGATTTCAAATATATAGGTTTCATTAAGTTTATTTTTACTCATCAAAGGTACGAGCCTGAGAAAATTTCCTGAAATTGAAAAAAGAGAGAAACAACCCCTAAAAGTCAAGTGGTCCCAATGAAAGTCATGCGATCAGATTCAGCGCATCAGAGAACCCCACTATAGAGGTTTCAAGCTCCTATTTGCAAAAATGTGGAATTTTGCATTTTTTGCCAGAAGAAAGATCACGGATGCGTTTTTTTTTCATGGGTATTCGTATCAACCCAGTGGTCCTAGAATATCAGGAGAGGGCTCATTAAACGAAAATTAAAAGTTCTAGTGCGTTTTTAAGTGACCAAAAAAATTGGAGGACAACCAGTCCCCCTCTCCTGCCCCTTTTTCCCAAAATTGTTCGATCAAAATTTTGAGATAGCCATTTTCTTCAGCATAGTTGAAAGGCCCAATAGCTATGCCTTTGGGTATAAAATTATCCCCCACAGACACAGGGGAAAGGTCCTTAAGTTATAAAATTTGCTCATTGTTTGCGCATAGTATTTGTTATTGAGATGTAGGCATACATTCTAGGGGGGGGGGGGCAAATTTTCTGCTGGGGTTTTCCATGGGGAGGGAAGTTTCCAGGGAGTGTAAATGTCAGGGGAAATTATACACTTAGGGAATTTGCCAGAATTCTTAAACAAATGTGTTTTTATATGTTTTGCATTCTCTTTCCCGTCTCAATTTCACGCAGAGTGGTGAAGAGAAATTGTCCGCGGTAAATTTTCACCGGTATTGAATTGTCTAGAGGATATTTCCGTGCGGAGGTGGTTTCTCCGTGGATATTTCTTGGAATTATTTAAAAAACGATCAGAAATTAAATAAAAAAAACAAGTTTTTTCAACTGAAAGTAAGGAGCAATATTAAAACTTAAAACGAACAGAAATTATTACGTATATAAAGGAGGATGTCCCTTCCTCAATACCTCACTCTTTACGCTAAAGTTTGAATTTTGTCCCAATTCTTTAATAATGACTCCTTAAACACAAGAGCCATTTAATTAGAACAATAAGACGCTTTTTTAAAAGTACTAAAATACTTTAGCGTAAAGAGCGAGGTGTCAAGGAGGAGAAATCACCTTTATATACGTAATAATTTTTGTTTGTTTTGAGTTTTAATGTTGCTCCTTACTTTCAGACTTGCATAGTCCCTTCTTTTCTTAATCCCTTTTATTCACTTTGAATTTCCTTTAGCAGTTCAATTTTACATACGGGGAGAATTTTTCAGGGTAAACAATTGGGGGTGGGATGTTTTTGAGAGTTTTCCGTGGGGAGATTTTCCAAGAGGTAAATTTTACAAGGGGAGTTTTCTGGGGGGAAGACGTCGGACACAAATTTAAACTGCTCTTTTACTTGTGTAATGTTCAAAAAACCTTTAAGGGATTAAAAGTAATTGTTATAAATGGAGTGGGCCTTTGGAAGAAGTGGAAAGGATGCAGGTTTTTGACAAAAATGAATACGAAGGAAGCAGAAGTGTTGAAATTATCTCATGATAGCTGTAAGCTGCCCTTGATTATTAGTAGAATCAGGGATGGCCAGATTCAAGCCTCTTTACCAAAGTTTTTATTTCACGGCAGGGATAATCGCCTTAGGGTTCTAAAATCACGTAATGTTTTTCTTCAAGCGTACATGGCTTTTCGAATTTCAGAATCTGGGAACGTTATTATTGATCTATTGCTTCTTTTTGCGATCTTTGAAAAATTTTTAATCTTTGACCTAAAAACTGTTTTATAAGCTTTTTTGCAGTGACATTTAGATTAAACAGGAAAAATCCTTTTAGTAAAGGAAATTATATGTTTTACAACCTTCAAAATTGATGCACGAAAAATATAGAAGGACACACAGCTATACAGTGTGCTGAATCCTTCTAAGACCTGAGCCTAGTGAATACTGCCTTCTTGTTGGGCCTTATATATATACACACACGTGTATTTATAAGCCAGTGGCCATATACACAAAAATACATAAAAAAAACATTATTCTCTACAAAACGTTCTCGTCCTTCCATGTTTTAGTTATGGCAAGTTCACTGCCAAAATTTACGCAGTGATCCACCAAAACTTTACTAAAATACTCTTTTCTCCAAACAAGATTCGTTTTCAATTGTAACAATCCTAAAGAGACATAGTACAACTCTCCAACTACTAAAAAATGATAGTTTCCTTTTTCCAGGTTCCTGCCAGTTCCTGATAGCCTCGAATCCATCATTAACGAGCTGGAAGATATGGAAACAAAGACAAATGAGCAAAAAACATGCAAAGAGGCTTATTCATGCTCAGCCCTGGATTTTTTGGCCTAGCTCATAAATTGACGATTGTATTTATTACAGAAGAATGTATTTCAAAATTATTATTGCTGATATGGACTACAGAGCGATTAGTTGTGGCTAAGAGTATTAGCTCTTGTTGTAGTTTGGGACTATTTGCCAGTACTAATTTAAAAGTGTCATTATTTTATTTATTTGTTTAATTTATAATTTTTTTTTGTACAAGGCCAGACTAAATAAAGTGGTTTTATTGAAAAAACCTGGACATCCACTTGATGCTAATTGTTTTACAACCCATTTCTTATGTGGATTGTACATTTCTGTATGTGCTGATGGTTTCTAAGTTTGTATCTGATATTATTGGTGATGGCTATAAAAAAAAATTGACCTTATGTACAGTAAAGCTAATAAGTATTTTTCTGTTATGTTATAAGGTGTTGAGTTAGAAGCTTGTCCTAAAAATAAGCAATTTTACCCGGTAATTTTTGTTTCCAAGTCTTTTTCCATTACAAATTTCCTAGCGAGAAATGAACAAAAATACGAAGCATAAATTTGAGTTTTTCTGAAATAAGCAGTAAAACAAGTAAAATATTGTATTCCTGTTCATTCTAGGTAAGATAAAATTCTTACTAAGGACACTTGTTGCCCCAGAGAAGATATCATTTGCCCGAAGAAAAATAACCCTTACTTTAAGGCTATGAGCGTTCGCCTTGGTTTGTTCCCAACCCGTATGTGTTTGCTAAGCACTAATATAAATCAGTCAACTGATCTGTTCTCTAAGACGATTTTGGGATGAAATTGACCTCACTAGTTTTGCTTGCAAGCACTACCATGCATAATGATCCAGTTATGCATGCATAATGATCCAGTTATGCATGCATAATGATCATCACGGTAGTGGCAACATTAAAAACTGAAATTTCAATTCCATTGAAAACAAATATTTGAATAATGCGATTCTAAAAAGAAAAGGATTGCAAAAAAATCTCTAAAGCGAAATCCTAATAAATAACAATATACGGTCCATGCACCGCGTAAGATCGCTCAATCAGGCAGTTCACGGTAAAAAACTGTGAGTAAGGAGTGACCTGGTTAATAGTGACCGAAACTATAATAAAGAAGTTTTGATAACAATATGTACATAAAGCAATTTGTTTTTTTATAGTGAAATAAAAAAACAAGGTTTTTTAACTGAAAGGAAGGAACGACTTTAAAACTTAAATCGAACAGAAATTATTCCGTATATGAAAGGGGCTGTCCCCTCCTCAATACCTCGCTCTTTACGCTACAGTTTTTTATTGTTTCAAAAAATAAAGTTGTGTGACAGATTCAAACTTTAGCGTAAAGAGCGAGGTATTGAGGAGGGGACAGCCCCTTTCATATACGGAATAATTTCTGTTCGTTTTAAGTTTTAACGTCGTTCCTTACTTTCAGTTAAAAAAAAACTTGTTTCTTTTTACTTAATTTTTGAACGTTTTTGAATTAATGCAGGTTTTGATTTTGGCTCACCGTACATGAATAATTAAAACAAAATTTGCATATTAATTTTACTTTTATTTGGTTAAATGGCTTACTCGAAACTTGTTTAATTTTATTTACGAACGTTTTTATTAGTAATAAATATACGTAACTTACGAATTAACTTACGTAACGAACTTCTATATTCATAGATTTTTAATACGTATATTAGGGGGTTCGCCCCCTAGTCAATACCTTGCTCCTTAAGCTAAAGTTCGAATTTTTTTCCAATTCTTTAAAAATGACCCCTTAATCACAATCAGTTGATCAGTTGAAATCAGTTGAAAAACTAGTTGTTTTTTTTTATTTAATTTCTGATCTTTTTCTTTAATAATGCTGGGAAATCCGGCACCCCTTCATAGCAATGTCCTTTCCCCCATGAAAACTTCCTTCATGGAAAGATCCTCCCATATAAACCCCGACCCCCCCCCCACTTACCAGAAAAAATCCCCCCTGAAAACGTCTGTATACTTCCAAATAACCAATGCTATATGTTAACATTGGGTAAAGTTCATAACTTTCAGCCCTCTTCCCGGGGACTTAGGGAAATTAAGTCATCCTAAAGTACATTGTTATCATATTTTCGACCATGCTGAACAAAATGGCTATCTAAAAATTTTGATCGGGTGCCTTTGGGACAAAAATGAGTGTGGGAGGGGGCCTAGTTGCCCTCCATATTTTTGGTCTCTTAAAAAGGGCACTAGAACTTTCAATTAAAGTTCCAATGAGCCTTCCCACGATATTCTAGGACCATTGGGTCAATACGATCACCCCTGGGAAAAAAAACAAATTAACACGCATCCGTGATCTTTCTTCTGGTAAAAAATGCAAAATTCCACATTTTTGTAGATAGGTGCTTGAAACCTCTACATTAGGGTTCTCTGATACGCTGAATATGATGGTGTGATTTTCATTAAGGTTTTATAATTTTTAGGGGTCTTTCTCCCTTTTTTCTAAAATCAGCCAAATTTCTCAGGCGCATAACTTTTGATGGGTAAAACTAAACTTGATGAAACTTATATATTTGAAATTAGCATCAAAATATGATTCTTTTGATGTATCTATTGGTATCAAAATTCTGTTTTTTAGAGTTTCGGTTACCATTGAGCCGGGTCGCTTCTTTCTTACAGTTCGTTACCACGAACTGTTTGATTCCAAATATATAAAGTTCGCCCACCACAAACTACGAGCTGGAGAAAATTTGTCTGTTTTTGTATAAAGGATAAAACCCCCTAAAGAGGCAAGATATCTTGATGAAAATCACAACGTCAAATTCAGCACATCAGAGAAGCCTATTCTAGAAGTTTCAAGCTCCCATCTCTAAAAATGTAGATATTTGCTTGTTTTCGAGAAGGAAGTCTGATTTTTTTCCAAGGGCTTACCGTATCGAAACAATAGTCCTAGAAAGTCGGTTAACGGTTCATTCGAACGGAAATTAAAAGTTCTATTGTCCTTTTCAATTTGCAAAAAAGATTGTGCCACAGCAAAATGGTATTTCCTGCCTTTTTGTGGCACCTAACTACAATTTTGACAAAAAAGAGGAAAAATTATGAGTTCGCGTATCGATATAAATTCTTGAAAACTATATATTAAGCTTCTCGGTTTTTGCGGCATTAATGCCGCACGATGGCAATTTCGTTCCTAAAGAGTAATGTAGTCCTAAAATGACGGTTAGTATACACACTTCGGAGGGTTAGGACGGTCAGACGGTTAGTATTTACTTGATCTCTGATTAAATTATGTATAGTGATATATAATTTCGCCTCAGCAGCTATTGAGGAGGGTCAGTGGTTCATTGCGTAGGGTGGGGGGGGGGCTAACGCCTCAAAGAATGTATTTTTATATCCAAATTTCCTAACTGTTTGTGAGCAGTCAGAAAAATATAGAAGAGAGTCTGGGGGAGGGAAGAAGGCATAAATTAATCTCTAATATCATTTCATGCTGATTAAACCTCAAAATAGGTAATGCGGGGTGATAGCTCCCTTATTGTTACAAAAAGGTGTTTCCTTTGCACCATGAAAGATTACATTCATATGTTTACCGGCGCAAAATGTTGAGAGGTGAATGAGCATCTAGATGTTGTCTGGGATTTTCAAAGAAGGGGGGGGGCATTGCTGCCAGAATTTTTTTATTGACTTTTAATTGAAAATATTGGATTATTTGGTCATTTCATTTATATCAAACAGTTATGTGACAGTGAACTGTAAGTAAAGTGCGGCTTGGGCTTGAAGAAATAGAATTGAAAAAACAGTTTTGATTGCAATTTATGCGATAGGCTTTTCTACAGTAATTTATAAGACATGAAATTCATAAGGGTTACATGGGTGCCGGCAAGGGGGGTCAGGAGGGGGACCATGCCCCCTGGAAATTTGGGACTATAAAGTAATTATAAGGAAATCAAAGGAAAGATAGCAGAATAGGGGAAAACCATGGAAAAAATGTTTGTTGCCCCCTTGTTGACTACCTGCCAATAGATTTTGACCCATGATAAGGAAAATCTAAGTTCAATTTGTGACTGAGTAATCCTTAGCCAGTTTTCCACAAACATTTTTTTTGTATGATTTGGTTGGAGAAAAAAAAAGAATCAAATTGTTCATAGTAATGAATGGTAAGTAAATAACGATCCTTGTCAATAACAAAAGTATAAGAGCCTAACTATTGATAACATTCAGGCAAAGAATCAGCTTTTTATGATGATCCTAAATATGTATTTGTTTATTAGTTATTAGTGCAGTTATTAGAACACAAGAAAGTTCATATAATTATAGAAAACACAATGAAAACAACTTAATAAGATGCAATTTCGGTAAGAATATGCCGTCAACTTTTGGTTGCACTGCAAGAGTATCCATGAGCTGATATATGAAACCACTATAATCAGAAATGTTTCCCCTGAACGGAATGCTCGGAATTGCTGTATTTTCCCCCTGAACGGATATGTTTTTTTTTGTGTTTTATTATCAATTTTTTTTTTTTTTTTTAGGAGTGATTGTATTTATCTAGTTGTCGCTTTGAAAAAGATGTAATTTTTTACAGTTATGAAGTATAAAGGTGTCAAATATACTGGCTTTTGGTATTCAAAATTAAATTAAACATATTGAATTAAACATCTTTATTTGATTTTCTTAATCTTAGTTTTAATGTTTTACTTTGAACAAACTCCTTTGATAATGCGTTACTTTTTACAAACACTGAGTCTAAAGGCACTAAATAATTTGGTGTTTGTTAACCAAGTTCAAAACTGTTGATATTGTTAAAAAATATCCGTTTAAACGCTTCGGCATTGCTCAACAGAACTAAATGCTGGGAGTTTATATCTTAGTTTTTGTAAGTAGGCTATTGTTTTGTGTATTTTCTGTAATTACTTACTTTTTTCATTTTTATATACTTTTACTTTAATTGACATACTTTTTTCATTGCCTTTAGAAAATTGTTTGTCTCTTAAGCTTCATTAGATAAAGAAAAAAAATGTTCGACTGAAAGTAAGGAGCAGCATTAAAACTTAAAACGAACAGAAATTATTACGTATATGACGGGGTTGCCCCGTCCTTAACACCTCACTCACCCCGCTACAGTTTTTTGGCACTTTAAAAAAAGTTACTTATTGTTCTAATTAAACGACCCTTATGTTTCAGGAGTCGTTTTTAAAGAATTAGGACAAAGTTTAAACTTTAGCGTAAAGAGCGACATGTTGAGGAGGGGGCAGCCCCCCTAATATACGTAGTAATTTCTGTTCGTTTTAAGTATTAACGTTGCTGCTTACTTTCAGCAGAAAAAACTTGTTTTTTTATCGATTAACGCCAGGATACCTGGCTCCATCTCCACGGAAAAATTCCCCTCCCCATAGAAATATCCTCTGGACAATTAAATCCTGGCGAAAATTTACCCCGGATAATTACACTTAACATCTCCACGCGTAAAATTGAATCGGTAAAGAGAAAGCAAGACGTATAAAGAAATTTCGTATATGAATTCTGGCAAATTCACCCAGTGTAAAATTTCCTCTGAAAACTTCACCCCCTGGAAACTATCCTCTCCATTGAAAATTATCCCAGCAGAAAATTCGTCCTCCCCTCCCCATCCGGAAAATGTATGCTTACTTCCCAATAACAAATAAAACAATTTATCTCCAAAGACAGAGTTATTGAGCCTTTCAACTCTGCTGAACAAAAAAGCTATCTCAAAATTCGATCGGACGATTTTGGGAAAAAGTGGCATGGGTGGGAGCCTATTTGCCCTTCAATTTTTGATCACTTAAAAATGGCACTAGAACTTTTCATTTCCATTAGAATGAGCCCTCTCCCGGCGTTCTAGGCCCACTGGGTCTATACGATCACCCCTGGAAAAAAAACACAAACTGTTTGATTACCCATCAAAATCCAAACAGAAATCATTGAAATATTGATCATTTTTTCTGCGTTACCAAAATTATTGTATTCGTAAAACTTTATAGTTTCGCGAAATGTAACTGAAGAAATAGAAATTTTTTTTAACTAAAGTAAGGAGCAAGTTTAAAAATTAAAACAAATATACATTGCTTTGTATATAAGGGGGACTGCCCCTTCTTGACACCTAGCTCATTAAAAAAAGTGTTTTAGTGCTTTGACATTTTTTTTTTCAATTGCAAATTTTCTTAAAAAATAAATTAGAAAAAAGCCAAACTTCACAGCAAAGAGTAAGGAGCTAAGGAGGAGATAGCCCCCTTCATACAAAGAATAATCTGTTCAAATAGGTTTCAAATCTTTTCCTTCCTTTCAGTTGAAAAGCTCTTTTTTTATTTAATTTCTGATTGTTTTCCAAATTATACACAGGCCTAACCAAGATATAATATGATGTACCGGTCCCTTAAATCCCTGGTCAATCGCTTTAAAAATGTGTAAATCAATTATTATACGTTGACTAGTACCGTCCTACGTTTAAATTTGTAATTTCAATTTGGATAAAATTTGATTATACTTATGAAATTGGCGATGAATAATAATTTTGGTGAAAAGTCCTTGTTAATATTACTACTAAAGAATTTTGTTGGGATGAAAAGGAGTATTATTGTTTTTACGGATGGAAATTCTATGAGACTTTTGATCTTCTACATAACTGAAGCCATCACAACCTCTACAATAGGACTTTCTTATGGATAAATACATTACATATATTTTTTAAATACATTGAAGTAGTTCATGTAAATTGACAACGAAAAATATTACCATTGAAAATTGCTGAAAACTAAGGTCCTAGCAGTACTTGCCACCCCAATGAAATTTCATGATGGGGCTGATGATGACCTGCTTTGCCTTTTCCACCTCTGTGCTGGTCGATATGGCAATGTAACATATTAGCTGTGTACAAGAACATTCTAATTAATTCATACTCCCCCTCCCTATTTCAACGTTTATCTGAAGTCTCATGAAGAGTAAGCAGTTTGTCCATTAAAATGTACCTTTTTAGCAATCCAACCTATCCCCACCTAAACAATGACTCCCCCCTTATTATAGCTGATACGCATTTACAGATCACCAAACGTAGCCTAATTTCATTACAAATAAAGCGGTTCAACTTGGTTAAATCCAGCACTATCACCGTGTGGCATTACTTCTTTTGCAATTGGGAAGCCTAAAATATCGTTATTGATACTTTTAAATCAATTAGCTTCTCAGGATTTTAAATTGATTGCAAATTCATCCTCTTCGGGGTAAAGTCGTAGTTTGGTGCCCTAAACCGCCTAAACTGTAACCCAACCACCACTGCTATTTTGGCCTCTGCCCCCCAGGAAAATTTTCTGCCGGTGCCCTTGTAAGGTTAGTCACCCAACATAAGTTACGAGCCTGAGAAAATTTGCTCCATTTAAAAAAAAGAAACATTTTAGCAACTATTCTATTTCATTCGTGAATAGAACTCAGTTTCAAATTCATCCTAGTTAATCTTCTGCCATTCATTTTTAAAGCACATTCGATCACTTTAGTCACTTGTTACTATTAAATAAAAATAACAAGTCTTTTCAACTGAAAGTAAGGAGTAAGGAGCAACATTAAAACTTAAAACGAACAGAAATTATTACGCATATGAGGGGGTTCACTCCCTAGTCAATACCTCATTCTTTACGCTAAACTCCGAATTTTTTCCGAATCACAAACCCCTGAATCACAAAGGCCGTTTAATTAGAACAGATAGCTCTTTTGAAAATACTAAAAAAAAACTTTAGGGTAAAGAGCGAGGTATTGACAAGGGGCGCACCCCCTCATATACGTAATAACTTCTGTTCGTTTTAAGTTTTAATGTTGCTACTTACTTTCAGTTGGGGAATGAAGACATCCTCAAAAACCTATTTATTAGATTTTTGACTATGCTGAACAAAATGACTATCTCAAAATTTTGATCAGTTGACTTCGGGAAACAAAATAAGCGTGGAAAGGGGCCTAGTTGCCCTCCAATTTTTTTGGTCACTTAAAAAGGGCACTAGAACTTTTAATTTCCATTCGAATGAGCCCTCTCACGATATTGTAGAACCACTGGATCGATACGATCACCTCTGGAAAAAAAAAAAACGAATAAACGCGTATCTGTGATCTTTCTTCTGACAAAAAACACAAAATTCCCCATTTTGCATATAAGAGCCTAACACCTCTACAGTAGGGTTTTCTGATACGCTCTTTTTTTCCGTTTCTCCTTCTCCGCAGCTAGCGGGGCATTGAAACATCATACAAAGGTGTTTAATGGCTCATTTTAAAGGAAATTGACACATATAGTGCCTTTTGTAATTAACAAAAAATTGTAATACCCGCTGTTTTAGTTATATTTTGTCAATGTTGTTCTTTTTTTTATCTTCAATAAAAAAATCGAAAAAATCCTTCCCGCCCTATACTTTCGTGAATCGGCGCCACTGGCTAGTCCTCACGTAAATTTTTACGCTACCAATCTAGGACGATATCTAGCAGCAATCAATTTAGCAGTAATCACAGGATGTTTCATGAGGATGGTAGCCCCAATTATATCTTGGATAGGCCTAGGCATAATTTGAAAAACGATCGGAAATTAAACAAAAAATAAGCTTTATTCAGTTGAAAGTATGAAGCGACATTAAAATTTAAAACTAACAGTAATTATTCCGTAAATGAATGTGGCACCCAACAACTCAACCAACCTGCTCTTTAGGCTAAAGTTTTATAGTGATTTAAAATACCTTTCCTTCCAAAAAAATTATCCACTAAATTTTATTCACTAAATTTACCTTTCTGTATTTATTAGTTTTTGAGAAAAAAAATCTATTCAACATCATCGTATTCAACCTACATAACTTTGGTTTATCTCAAGGCAGAATATAGAGAATTTAGAGATTTTAGAGAATTTAGAGACTATTGATTGGAACTTTCAGACTGAAATGATTTTTATCCACGTCAGATTACTTTTAGCATCTTATAGAGTTAACAAATTGCAGAGCATTTTATACGCTAGTTCTTGCAATCAACTTAAAAAAAAACAACTTCAAAATCAAAATTTCACTTTGATTTGTATGTTTAAGTATTCTAACTGAAACAAATATACGTGGACCCTTGTCCAAATGAGCCCATACCGACTTGGGCTCACGATGTCCATTTCTTTACTTAATTAGATTACAGTCCACGGGGCCAAAACTGAAAGAATTGAAATTTATGACTGAGTCCTGTATTCATTAACTACATGTTGAATGGGCAAAAAAGCTATTACAACTCATGAAACCTTACGCAAATATATTCTTATCTACATAAACACAAGGTAATAATCTTCTCGCGTTTAAGGGTCAGAGGGAGAAAGTCACATTGGGTTTGACATTTGTGACACTAAGTAACATTTTTTATATTGAGTGACAGTAAATGACATTGTATTCTATTTTCACTTATGACAGCTGGATAAATATTAAAACGACTGGAAATTAAAGAAAATATTTTCTTAGCTGTTGATTATGCATCCATGAAGTTGAAACTTTCCAAGATTTGTGAGAAGGAAAAAATTATGACCACATTTTTCAAATAATTTTGTTCTCGCTTGATGGTAACTCGAAAGATAAAAAATTACTGCTAGCTGTGATTGTTTAAGCGGCGCTGACAAGCATGTCTAGCTAGAATCCCATGTCTAGACACGTGTCTAGCCAGAATTCAATGTCTAGGCTATAACCGTTCACAAGTAAAATTCGGTGCTTAGACAAAACTACAAATTTAGTTTCAAATTGTCATTTCTAGCCAATCAAGAGAGCTTATACCGGCAAAAATTTCAAAATTGTAATCCCTATTTTTACTGTCACAAGATAATGGATGAGATAAGCAAAACAATGGCCTTAGTGTGCTTCACTGTTTTGTCTGGTGTTGCATATTTTCCTAAAATGAAAAAAAAAACAATTAATGAGAAAACAAAATTAAATTTCAGTTTAAAAATGTAAACAAAAATGATGAAAATACTGGAACTTGACACACTCTGATTGGCTGTAATAGAAAATCCTAGACATTGAGCTCTAGAGTCTAGAACTCAATGTCTAGCCAAGCGCCTTGTCTAGCGTGTCTAGCTAAGCGCCGAATTTTACTTGTGAACGGTTGTTGCCTAGACATTGAATTCTGGCTAGACAAGTGTCTAGACATAGGATTCTAGCTAGACACGCTTGTGAACGCCGCTTTAGCCAAACTAAGATCCAACCCTGAAATATTCTTGAACAACCACGAGTCGTCTCAAATATTATAAAATAAGACAAAAATATTATGCAAACTGAATTTTCGGTTTGGATACCGACGCTTCTAATTAGTTACAAACTGGCAAATATAACAGCGGTGTTGTATCTGCTTAATTTTTGACAATGGAGCGGTTGTGTCAGATTACTTATGTTGGTTATTCAATGTACAACTAGATCAATGGGCCGTTTTGATTTATATGCAGCTACCTGTATTCAAGTCATCCTAGGTTTCAGCATAATACTTTACAGGCAGTCCGTTTACCTAATTTTTTGGGGAGATCAAAAACCTAAAAAATCACGATTGTTTCCTCACCAAAACAAGCAATTTAACGGACTTTCCAGTTTTTTTTTTTTTTTGATAAAGCAACGCGTCGGAATATTCAGTATTTAGAAAAAAAAAGTCTTATCATTTTGAAGACGTCCTTACTTTTTACTAGTAAAGACGATTTGGGACTTGATTTGCCGAAATAAAAAGATCAAAATTATCTATCAATTCCCATAAAAAGGTTTGAGAGGGAATTATGATTGATATATAAAACTATCATAATCACAATAACTTTTTCAATTTGTCTTGCAATCTGAAATACGTCAAAACCAGTTACATCAATTTGCGAAGGGTGTTTGCCCCCTGGATATTCAACTGTATTTTGCAAAATACCTAGTTGTAGTATTTTTTATCGTATCCAACAGCATTCTCATTGTATCCAATAATATTTTAAAGAATACTCAGATGATTACTATGAAAATATTTTCAATAGAACTTTGAAAATCTTGCCATAACAGAGAACTCTGATTAATACATCCTCTAAAGGTCGCCGATGTACCTTAGGGGCTCTGGGAATGACTGGTATATAATTGACGTTTTGTCGGCCTATTAATTAGGCTAAAACTTTAAAATTAATACATCTTGCATATTCAGAATTAGAATGAATAATAAATTTTGTTGTTGCATATGTTGTAATAGTAACTTTTTTTTAGAGAATCGGTTTCCGCTGACGAGAGTTCCTCTTTACTTACAGTTTGGAAAAAAGAAAAAGCCTCCATTCGTAACCATCCTTTTCGAAAAAAAGCAAAACTTAGAGTTTGTAGACAACGGCCAAAAACCTCCACAATTGAGTTCTCTTATAATGTGTTAAAGGTAATTATTCGGTGAGAAAAAAAAACTATTTTCCTACTTCAGTAATTCGGCACCTGAACGAGACCTTGACATTACCCGTCCATCCAATCACTGCTCAGGCTCATGCTCAGTTAGACAATATGGGTGTTAAAACAAACCTTTTGAGGCATCTGTTTGCACAATGACTTACCTCCCTCCTTCCTAATAGCTGTTGCGCAATTATCCATTACTGTAAATATTTTTAGGAAATATCAAGTGAAATAGATTAGTTAAATGAAGCTTTAAAACAATATCTATTTAAATCCCCCTGTTTGAACTACGTGACTGTTTAGGAACAAAAGAGTCACTGAGTGGTATTGCTTCATCTGAAACTAGGATGCTAATAAATAGTTTTTTAATGCATTTAAACTGATTGGCTATCCAAGGATAGCAATCTGGCCCTCTTTGGGACAAAATCTTAGTTTAGTACCGCAAAACAGATGAACAAACTACTTTCTTGTGACACAGTCTCTGTTATGGGATTCTCTGATATGCTGAATGTGATGGTATGATTTTCGTCAAGATTAATTCCAATTTAGGGTTGTTGCCCCCACCCCCTTTTCTGATAAGGCAAATTTTTTCAGAGCTTTTTATGGATAACTTTAAACTTATTTTTTCTTTTATTTGGAATCAGCACTAATTGTGTTCAAAACTCCTTTTTTTAGAATTGCGTTTACTATTAGCTCGACTCACTGCTTATTAACAGTTTGATCCTCATGACCTATCATGTCATTTACGTCTCGTAAAACACTAAGCAATTGGGAAAAAAACTACGTAAAATGCTCTGTAATTTTTGATATTGAACCAAGAGTGTAATTCAGCCAAAAACTGATTCAAAATATCAAAATTAATTATTTCACCCAATAATATCCTTGCGTGATTGCGGTTCAAAATCGCGCAAAACTCACAGGAGTTTAAACACTTGACAGTCTTTTCATCATAGACTGAAACAGTGTTGCCAGTAGAGTGCTAAGTACCATTTCTACGGAAGCTATAGGAAAACATTTCTATGGAAGCTCTACACCTTTTCAAAGAGAGTGAGTATCCTCTCACATGGCCTTTTATTTCTATGGAAGCTATAGGAAAACATTTCAATGGAAGCTCTACACCTTTTCAAAGAGAGTGAGTATCCTCTCACATGGCCTTACATTTCTATGGAAGCTATAGGAAAACATTTCTATGGAAGCTCTACACCTTTTCAAAGAGAGTGAGTATCCTCTCACATGGCCTTACATTTCTATGGAAGCTATAGGAAAACATTTCTATGGATGCTCTACACCTTTTCAAAGAGAGTGAGTATCCCCATGCATATAGGTAATACTTCTACGGGACCTCTACACCTTTTCAAAGAGAGTGAGTATCCCCATGCATATAGGTAATACTTCTACGGGACGTATACACCTTTTCAAAGAGAGCGGGGGTTACTCCATATGCGATAACTTGATTGGTGATTGGGATTTGAATAAAAGGAATGGTTTTCTTTACAATTCATACTAGTAAGAGAATTGAATTCAGAGAGAATAGTTTATTTGAGAGGATATTAGTAGAGAAAAATGAGTGGTGCATTTACATTATTGGAGATTAATGATGGAGCCGACAGCAGCAGCAACGATATACGAGTACCCAATGTGGCTGTGGAAATAACCGCTGGCTGTAGACTATGCCTTGAATGGGACAATATGTATGCTAGATACGTATTATCATTAAGCAAGTTTAAACAGGAGGATCAACTATGTTTTGCTGGAAAAGTGAATATTCTCCATATAAATAAACTTCGGTCAGCATTAGATGTGCTATCGAAATATATTGATGAGAACAAAATGCATCAGTGACTATTACTATTGTAATTATGTTCAATAAAATTGTTTCTAAATCAAAGGTATTTTTCTTTCTATAGTAGACTAGCGTATATTTTTTAGAGTAGAAAAATTCTGGTTAGTCTGAAGTTGGTTGTGAGAGTGTTAGGACTAAAAAAAATGGATAGATTTGAGAAAGAGCGAATCATGAGGAATCTAGTGCTTACGGAAAAACGTTTGATTCTAGATGATGATTTTCTAGAGCTGTCTATTCAAAGGAAGATATTTTCTCGGGGAATGCTTGTCGATATAATGAAAACTGATTCTCCATCATTAGACTATTGTATGAAGCTTCTACATCGTGGTCCAAATGCATTTACACGATTTATTGATAGATTGATCACAACACGGCAAAATGATATTGTGGATATGCTTTTAAACACTAGTATAGAAATTTAGGACTTTTTTTTCATGAAAAAGATGGTGCTCAAGGATGATTTACTCCTCTCTCTATCTCAGACAGTTTTTTGTTGTTGCTAGCTCAGTTTCATTGTGGCAGTGAGAGTGTCAACACATGAAAAAATGTTCCATACATGTCCCCTATGTATGTACACACTGGGCAGCTGGTCATCATGTGAGAATTGCGCAATAATTGATGAGTATAATGAAAAGTGTAGATTATGCAACCCGTGTAAATTGCATAGAGGATATGCTGTACAAATTAAAGGTTGTAATTCCTGTCTTGAAGAGGAATGTGACTCTCATCCTAGAGGGCACCTATGCTCCAATTGCCATTATGATAAATGTAATCAGTGGGAGAATACATATCCAGGTATGATTGGAAAGAATCCTAACCGTGATTTTAGTTTATTGCTACGAGGTTGGTATCGTCGTGGTTTTAGATTGTTCTGGGAGGAGGAACCGGGTCTACGATTCAACTGTTGGAACAACAAAAAAATATGGTTTCTACGTCATCGTTGTGAAGACAATGGGTGTTATGATTATAAGCCCACTGATTTTTATTTGGCTGTGACGGAATGTGATTCGACACTTGCGGACACTGTTTGTGAAATTGCTTCAAATAGGCAAATTGAAACATGTTAATTCTATAGAATGAATGAGAATAGTATCATTGACTATACAAAGAGATATGACAAGAGTGAAGTTACACTCTACTGTAGAAAATGTGACCCTGACATTGCAGTACATCAGGATCAGTACACTGTGAATTCAGATAATCTACCTGCACTAGTTGTTGTCTACAAATACCTATACCTAGTAGAAGATGAAATCTAAAGAGTAGAAAAGTCGTTTTATCATGTATATAAATTTTTATCATTTATTAATAAGCAATTTCACATACATTTTTAGAACATTTTATTCGTAGGGCACTAAAATCAATATTAAATACGCTTGTAAGTATATTTTCCACTAGAAAGTCGTTCAATCGAGGTAAGTCAACGTATATGTCGAGAAACTGTTTGTAGGTATAGCCACGACATCTGAACATGAAAAAGAGTAGTGAATGAAAGCCACATGTCTTAGTCGTTAAATCCTGTACTCTTCGTTGATTTTGAATAATGGTTTTCCCACTGCTTTCAATAAAGTTTCTGATGTATGGAGTGTAGAATTTATACGATAGGCCAAGAGGATCAAAAAATCAATATTCTTCGCTGTTTGAAAGATGCATAGCCAACGGCCGGTCTTCACAGTCGATGGACTGCTATTAACAATGATTAGGGTATTGTTAACACTTGGAATTTTTTCAATGAAGTCCGAAGGTATGCAATAGGACTTGTACTGGGACATGTATGGATCCATACTAAATATGTTGATTATTTGGTTTTTGTTCATGGTGCTAGGTCTAGTAGAATTCTGCCGTCGGGTGTGATTTCCCAATAGGTTTCAAATTGACTCAGTGATATTAGCGTGATACTCTCAGTCAAAGCATCGGCAAATGTACACTCTAAACGTACATTCCCTGTTCGTACTATGCTCATATCCTGAGTCCCTGACAAGTCCAAAACAATTACCCCATGGTTTTTTGAAATATTGAATTGGCTATTCCATTTTCAAATAGTTGAGAGTCATGATCTAGGGATTGCATGGTCAACTCGTACAGAGTTCTATAGGATTTTTTGTCAAATGATATAGTGTACAGTGGAATACCATTCACTTTGCACACAAGGCTAGATAGACCGAAAAAATTAAAATCATGGGGGGATTCAGTCCAGAATCCAACGGCACTGCCACTCTTCACAAAGGCCAAAGCCAATTTTGATGGGATTTCTCCATTGATAAATGATGAATCGCTATAGCTACGAGAGCCGGTGGCAATATGACGTTGATCGGTGATCGTATGGGGGACAAGAAGTTTAATGTTGTTGCCATTGGCTCTTAGCTTTTCCACTGCCCATGCAACAGAGCTCATAACTTGTTGTTTTCGGACGTGGAGAATTGCCGATGTGATAATGACATTTGCATCGGGTGCTGCAGGAAGTGTTTTTCTCAAAATGAAATTCGATGGGGCCAGCTGTAACTTTATGTCAATCTTGACATTGGGGGGGGGGTAGCCATTGGGATATATTGAATATCTCATGATTTAATTTTCCAACCAGATGATATTCTTGGGTCACTGCAGTAGTCAACTCACCGTCAGTATCAACACCTGATCGATATTCATAACCCAATGATTGTCCTCTCAACTCCTTGTATGCCTTTGGTGTCATCATCATAAATTGTATGTAGCTTGCATAGTTGGATAAATTATTGCTAGTGCTCACCAATGTTCCATTAATAAATACATTAATTTTTTTGAATAGCTTGTGTAGAATTCAGTTTTCGTAGGAGAGACCATCGCCAGCCTTTGGATTTGTATTATCTGACTTTTTCTTCACCGCAGCATTTAAATCAATAAATGTTGATGACAAGTTAATGAAATAGTCTTCATTGGAAAATATTTGAAAGTGTATATTTTCCGAGAGGGGTTGTTGGGGATGAAATTGTTCATAGTAGCCATACTTGACACTGACATCAACCTTTTCAGCATTGAATAGATTCAATGAGGAACTAATTGATGGATATGCTTCTTTGTGGGGGAGATAAGTCATCTTAAGAGAAGAAATCCTTTTTTGATCTAACGATCTTTTTCTTCTTCTTCTTCTTCTGCTTATTGGTCTTCCTTGTTTTATTCCTCAAAGTCCTTGTTGATGTCCTTCGCTTCCCGCCTGGGTGGAGACTGATGAGTGAATGACGCGCACGCATCCTTTTCAATCCCTCCCCATTTTGCCGAGATTTTAATTGCTCACCAACGGCTCTTGCTGAAGATCTAATATTTTCCTTAACACTCTCCTTGAAATTCTTGCGCGACCCCCAGTCCTGTAGTGTGGAGACAGCAAAATTTGATGCAGCAGGCACAAGATATTTTCTGGCAAGGGGTAGTGCAGAACAAAATAGCCTAGCAAACCAGCTACCAAGACCATAGCCAGACATTGTAGTACGGCCCTTGTAGTAGTCCAATCCATTGCCTATTTGATGTGGACTCAAAGCACCAACATAAAAATCGATATCGGGGCAGACAAATGGAACTCTTCTATTGTTCATTTTAGGTGATTGTGCTGTCGCCGACAATGGGTCGAAAATGACATGTAATCACTGCTAAGCCTTTTGTTATTGCTAAAGGATCACCCAATTCACTTCTTAGTGTGAACTGACAGAGTTCCAAATACGAAGTGTTTACAGGAACATACTGAAGATCTTTTATATTATAGTGACGAACAAGTTCATGAGTTGCTTTTCGTTCAAGAACACGTAGGAGGGGGACTTTTGAATTACCGACTCTCGATGTTTCCACAAAGGATGCATAGAGAAATATGCAAGAGTCCGAGGCGAAACCAGGTGGATAATCAGCAAAAATAACTTGATCCATCCCGTAAACGGTGCCAGCATTTTTCCCATTGATCATATTCTGTTTAAAGCCAAGAACATCTCTCAGATTATCATTGAGAATAATTATTTCAGTGTCAACAGGTGAGCCAATGTAAATCCTATCGTGTTCTAATGAATAATTCAAATGGAATTTACCATTCCTACGATATAAGATTTTTCTATTGATTGTACGACACAAATCTGTCATATTATCGTATTCAATATATTTCAATTTGGCATGTGGATATTCGCTAGATTTAAGTGCTTCAACCCATTCATAGTCGACAAAGAGTGTCCAATCGAATGGTATAACTTTTATATCATACACACGATCCTTTCTTAGGATGTCATAGGTATTTTTGAGAATACAGTCGACAAGAGCCACTTCATACGCACCGTCAAATTTGATGGCGGGGGAGAGTTTTGTCCAAAAATCACTTTACGTATTCAAGTCGTTGTAAAGAGGATCGGAAACGTTGGACATAAATGTTACATAGAAATCATTGGGAATTGTCAATATCTTCAACACCGATCCAAGAATCAAAATCAGAGTTGTATCCTAGCCACCGAACAAGTAACTGTTTCCTACCCCTGCGAGTACGAGTCTTTAATATCTTTTCAATTTGATAGATTTCACTATTATTTTTAACCTTTTGTAGTTCATAGTCATAAAAGCCGCCGAGAATCTCCTCATCTTTGGTATCGCGCAAACGATAAGTTATGGGTTTAGTGTCTAGGATTTTTGCCACTTTAAAAAGTTCGGTGGACCACAAATAATTCCCCTTTTCAAAAACATTAGTTGTCCTATTAATTCGAACAGTATCACCAACATTGAATTTATTTTTCTTCTTGACAATAGTTTCAGTGGAATACTTTTTAAGAAAGGTGCCAATTGTATCATGATCAGAATGATGAACTTCCGTGTTGGTTGAGCTGGACAATGATCGATGAGGTCGTTGATTATAAATCAACATGATTTTATCTAAATCATGAATAAAAGCCGGTGTATTTTTCAATGTACAATATCTTGAAATTAAAAGTCGAATAGTTCTTATCAATCGTTCGGCCAATGTAACCTTTATAGGACTATGACAATGATAGAGCAGTGTACTATATTTCACTAGTACTTTTGCAACATGGGGATTAACAAATTCACTACCATGATCCGTTTGAATTTTTTTAAGTGAATCCTGTTCGAGAATTCTTTCAATGGCCTGAGCAACTTCAACGCCTCTCTTCGAGCGCAATGGAATTGTATATGCATAGCGACTAAAAACACTGATTGCAAGTAGAATGTACTTGTACGGAGATCTGCTTGCATTATATGCAATGGGAAAAAGGCTTTAGTTTTTCGATATTGATTAGCACGAAGTCTATGATTTCTATGCAGAGTGTAACTTGATTCATTTTGTAGATAGTCTTGTACACTTTTAGTGTGAACACCAGTGACCTTTGAAAGAGTGGTGGGGGAACTTAAACTCCCCACCTCACCAATATTTTCATAAGCACCTTTCAGAACTTCAACCATTTTGAACGTAAACACATTGTGTAACGTCCGCTACCCTTTTGTATACTAGTTGTGGTTGGTGACGTGATACGTTTTCGCTTTTTCCTCGCCACCATTGTCAAGTTTTTTCCACTAGGTGTGCTAGTATTTTCCAAGATTGATTTAAAATCTTCTTCTTCTTCTTCTTCTTCTTCCTCATATTTTAATGGTGTTGTTGTTGATGTTGATGGTACATGTTCATTTAATTTTTTTAGAATTTTGTCTATTGCTAATAAGACTTTTGGGGAAGTTTAATGTATTTAGAAAGTTGTATAGATGAGCGTCAAATGATAATAGTCCTTTACGATTTGTAACCATATCATAAATTAAATCAAGTAGATTATAGCTCTTGCCCTGAATTATATATGATCTTGACCACTTTCCATGAGATAGGTTAGGAGTCGTTTACTTTGTTCACGATATGAGTGGGGCATTAGATTTCCGATTTTCAATACAATTGAATCCAATTCCTCCTTCTTTAATTGTGTTCCAGCAGCAGCAGCAGAATCCTGAGGAGATGATTCTTTTTTGTGATCAATACCAGCAGTGGCCTTTACACGATAGGGCTTATTTTTGTCCACTTGGCGAAGTGCATCTTGAAGTAAAAGCAGTTTTTTATCATCCTCAATATTCTCATTGTCAATGAAGTTACTCAGATTGTTCTCAAAGTGTTCCACGGGTGAGAGAGCGAGTTCTATTGGAGTCAATTTATAGGGTATATATATATATATATATATATATATATATATATATATATATATATATATATATATATATATAGATATATATATATATATATATATATATATATATATATATATATATATATATATATATATATATATATATATATATATATATATATATATATATATATATATATATATATATATATATATATATATATATATATATATATATATATTATATATATATATATATATATATATATATATATATATATATATATATATATATATATATATATATATATATATATATATATATATATATATATATATATATATATATAAATATATATATATATATATATATATATATATATATATATATATATATATATATATATATATATATATATATATGTATATGTATATATATGGGGGGGGCTCGCGGCCTTTGGGGGGGGGGCTCTCGGCCCGGGGGGGGGGCGGCCGCCAGTGGGGGGTGCACCGCCACTACCAAAGTTTTCTTTTTTTGGCTTAGAGCAGATTTGTTTTTGTGCTTTTGTACATGTTTCATTAAAAAAAAAGTGATATTATTTTAAGTGCTTTTTCTAGTGCATTTTTTATAAATAAATTTAAAAGGTGTATTTTTTTTCCTTGTTTTCTGTAAAGTGCTGCTGTTTATAATACAAGAAATATGATTCTTTATTGATTTTGTTCTTGAACGGAGTAGTAGTAGTAGTAGGGAAATTATTTAGTCATTAGACAACTATGGTCTACAGTTAGTTGTCCAGGTGAACTATTGAAGGGAACATGTATCAATTTAAAACACCATTCAGATCGTTTCAGTGTGGGCCGTCAATGTCGGGCGAAACAACACTCTTAACTAAAATAATTAAAAATTGTGATATAATGTTTGTGGAAAAGCCGAAAAAAATCTACTATTGTTACAGTATTTGGCAGGAGTCATACGATAAAATAAAAGCAATTGCCACGACGGGATTAGTGCAGATATAATTCATACAGGGACTTGATGTTTTCAACATTATTGAAGCAAACTCTTGGGTGATTATTGACGATCTGGCTGAATCTATTGAACAATGGTCCCAGGAAATGCTGCAATTATTCACCGTTCGCTCTCATCATGAACAGATTTGCGTTACTCTGGTTCTACACAATCTCTTTCATCAGAGCAAATGTATGCGAACACTTGCATTGAACTGCACCTACTATATCATCTACATAGTTGTTCGTGATTCCAGCTCCCTAATAACTCTCAATAAACAAATTTATCCAGGCGCCCCTAAATTTCTGCTCTCAGCATACAATCAGGCAACTAATAAACCCCACGGCTATATCCTATTGGATCTTAATCAAAATACACCCGAGGATCTGCGTGTAGTCACAGATATTTCCAACAATGAAATTACAGTATATCTCCCCGTGAACACTAAAAAGACCTATTAATTGTGATCATCACACTGAAGAAACTACATGAAAATAGACATCTGTTTTAAGTTCTAAGCACTTCAAAACCCTCGCTTAGGAAAGCCATACTCAAACATGGTATTGACAATGATTTCATTAATCTAATATCTGAACTTTGTTTAAATTTGACCGAGGGCAATGTTCAACTGCCAGAAGTAGTTAAGAAACAGGCAAAGCAACATCGTTCCATTGTACGTACATTGGCCTCTAAAAACAAAGGAAAGAATTTTAAAAAGAAACGACTTCTTCAGGCGGGCGGTAGCTTTTTCACACTTTTACTACCGATAATTGCAGGACTTGTAAACAGTCTTCTCTAGTGAGAGAATGGCAAAACCCTATAAATTGACTCCAATAGATCTCGCTCTCTCACCCGTGGAACACTTTGAGAACAATCTGAGTAAATTCATTGACAATGAGAATATTGAGGATGATAAAAAACTGCTTTTACTTCAAGATGCACTTCGCCGAGTGGACAAACATAAGTCCTATCGTGTGAAGGCCACTGCTGCTATTGATCACAAAAAAGAATCATCTCCTCAAGAGTCTGCTGCTGCTGCTGGAACACAATTAAAGAAGGAGAAATTGGATTCAATTGTATTGAAAATTGGAAATCTAATGCCCCACTCATATCGTGAACAAAGTAAACGACTCCTAACCTATCTCATGGAAAGTGGTCAAGATCATATATATTTCAGGGCAAGAGCTATAATCTACTTGATTTAATCTATGATATGGTTACAAATCGTAAAGGACTATTATCATTTGACGCTCATCTATACAACTTTCTAAACACATTAAACTTCCCCAAAAGTCTTATTAGCAACAGACAAATTCTAAAAAAATTAAATGAACATGCATCATCATCAACAACAACACCATTAAAATATGAAGAGGAAGAAGAAGAAGAAGAAGATTTTAAATCAATCTTGGAAAATACTAGCACACCTAGTGGAAAAAACTTGACAATGGTGGCGAGGAAAAAGCGAAAACGTATCATGTCACCAACCACAACTAGTATACAAAAGGGTAGCGGACGTTACACAACGTGTTTACGTTCAAAATGGTTGAAGTTCTGAAAGGTGTTTATGAAAATATTGGTGAGGTGGGGAGTTTAAGTTCCCCCACCAATCTTTCCAAGGTCACTGGTGTTCACACTAAAAGTGTACAAGACTATCTACAAAATGAATCAAGTTACACTCTGCATAGAAATCATAGACTTCGTGCTAATCAATATCGAAAAACTAAAGCCTTTTTCCCATTGCATATAATGCAAGCAGATCTCCTAACTCTAGATGAGATTCAAAGACGTCACAATACACCGTACAAGTACATTCTACTTGCAATCAGTGTTTTTAGTCGCTATGCATATGCAATTCCATTGCGCTCGAAGAGAGGCGTTGAAGTTGCTCAGGCCATTGAAAGTATTCTCGAACAGGATTCATATAAAAAATTCAAACGGATCGTGGTAGTGAATTTGTTAATCCCCATGTTGCAAAAGTACTAGTGAAATATAGTACACTGCTCTATCATTGTCATAGTCCTATAAAGGCTACATTGGCCGAACGATTGATAAGAACTATTCGACTTTTAATTTCAAGATATTGTACATTGAAAAATACACCGGCTTTTATTCATGATTTAAATAAAATCATGTTGATTTATAATCAACGACCTCATCGATCATTGTCCAACTCAACACCAATGGAAGTTCATCATTCTGATCATGATACAATTGACACCTTTCTTAAACAGTATTCCAATGAAACGATTGTCAAGAAGAAAAATAAATTCAATGTTGGTGAAACTGTTCGAATTAATAGGACAACTGATGTTTTTGAAAAGGGGAATTACTTGTGGTCCATCAAACTTTTTAAAGTGGCGAAAATCCTAGACACTAAGCCAATAACTTATCGTTTGCGCGATACCAAAGATGAAGAGATTCTCGGCGGCTTTTTTGACTATGAACTACAAAAGGTTAAAAATAATAGTGAAATCTATGAAATTGAAAAGATATTAAAGACTCGTACTCGCAGGGGTAGGAAACAGTTACTTGTTCGGTGGCTAGGATACAACTCTTATTTTGATTCTTGGATCGGTGTTGAAGATACTGACAATGCCCAATGATTTCTATGTAACATTTATGTCCAATTTTTCCGATCCTCTCTACAACAACTTGAATACGACAAGTGATTTTTGGACAAAACTCACTCCCGCCATCAAATTTGACGGTGCGTATGAAGTGGCTCTTGTCGACTGTATTCTCAAAAATACCTATGACATCCTGAGAAGGGATCGTGTGTATGATATAAAAGTTATACCATTCAATTGGACACTCTTTGTCGACTATGAATGGGTTGAAGCACTTAAATCTAGTGAATATCCACATGCCAAATTGAAATATATTGAATACGATAATATGACAGATTTGTGTTGTACAATCAATAGAAAAATCTCATATCGTAGGAATGGTAAATTCCATTTTAATTGTTCATTGGAACACGATAGGATTTACATTAGCTCACCTGTTGACACTGAAATAATTATTCTCAATGATAATCTGAGAGATGTTCTTGGCTTTAAACAGAATATAATCAATGGGAAAAATGCTGGCACCGTTTACGGGATGGATCAAGTTATTTTTGCTGATTATCCACCTGGTTTCGCCTTGGACTCTTGCATATTTCTCTATGCATCCTTTGTGGAAACATCGAGAGTCGGTAATTCAAATGTCCCCCTCCTACGTGTTCTTGAACGAAAAACAACTCATGAATTTGTTCATCACTATAATATAAAGCATCTTCAGTATGTTCCTGTAAACACTTCGTATTTGGAACTCTGTCAGTTAACACTAAGAAGTGAATTGGGTGATCCTCTAGCAATAACAAAAGGCTTAGCAGTGATTACATGTCATTTTCGACCCATTGTCGGCGACAGCACAATCACCTAAAATGAACAATAGAAGAATTCCATTTGTCTGCCCCGATATCGATTGTTATGTTGGTGCTTTCAATCAATCAATCAATCATTTATTACCCACAACTAACAAAAAGTAGCACAAGTGGAGTACATAATAATAAAAAAGAAAAACAAAACAAAAAAACTCAACAAACACCAGCAATTAAATTAAACTACGAAAAGAACTGTAAAAGACCGTGGTCAGGGCCAAATTTACAAAATGCATCTGCAGAAAGCTTTTTGTGTAGGAAACCGAGCTTTTGAGTTACATCCGTAACATAAAAATTATTAACTAGATACCGATTTCTAGTCCATGGCGGCAGAGAAAGAAGAAATTTGCAAAATTTGAAATAAGTAACTTTAATCTTTTTTAAATCCTTTAGCTTAAGAACAGAATGAACACCCGAAAAATAAAGCACAGAATGATCAGAAGAAGTCGAGAATAAGCGCCCAAGAGCTCTTCTGTTATATTTTCCACGGTTTGCTACAATTTTTGAATAACTGAACTGAATTTTTCTTACTGAATCAGCAACAATCTGTTTACGAAAGAGAGCTAGAGAATTAGAAACAGTAATACCAAGTCACCGAAAGGAAGAGACAGAAAGTACAGAAAATTCATTACATACCAGAGGAGTAGACGAAGACAGATTATAAGATAAGAATTCACACTTGTCAAGATTCAGGGATAGACCAATATTTAGGAAAGACTGAGAAACTAAGGAAACCATCGCAGACAGAGCAGACTTAGTACGACTAATCAAAAGAATGTCATCAGCATAGGCAATGTAAGAAACATCAGTAGAACCAGAAAAATAAGTGCATGAGATCTTTTCCAGAACAGTAGAAATACAAATTTTGAACAGGGTTGGTGATAAAACACCTCCCTGTCTAACACCACGAAGCACTTTAATAGTTGTTTCTGGAGAAGATTTCAGGCGGAGGTAAGAATTAGAATACCAAAACCGTAGAAGGTAAATAACCGAAAAATTAACACCAGAAGAAGCCAAAGAAAAGAAAAGCTGGTTATGAACAACAGAATCAAAAGCCTTTGAAAGATCAAGTGTACAGAGATATACACCTTTACCCTTAGAAGAATTAGAAAGTAGAATAGAAGAAAGGACACGATGAGCATGTTGGCACCCCACACCAGGTCTGAAACCAAGTTGATTTTCACCAAAGAAAGAAATATTTCGAGATAAATTAGGTAAAAGAATATACTCGAAGACCTTGCTAATATTGCAAGAAACAGAAACTGGACGGTAAGAAGAGCAATCTGTTCGCGGTTTACCTCTTTTTAAAATTGAAGTCACGCTGCCACACAAAAAACTTTCCGGGACGACAGAAGATCCCAAGCACATTTGAAACAAAAGCGCAAGATTTGACACAAGTTCAGCATATTGGGGAGTTAGATGCATTTTAGAGATACCATCAGCATCAATAGATTTCGACTTAAGATGATTCAAAGCATTCAAAACTTCACAACGCGATATAGGCAAAACAAAGCGCTGACTTAGAAATCTAGGGACAATTTTAACAAACGCTTCACCAAACTTTTTATGAACAGAATAATTCAAAACGGAGAAAATCTTCGAATAATATGCATGCCAAGTACTTGGTGGAATATCAATACTACTTACATCAGAATCGTCTGTTTTACTTGAATTAATTACATTCATCCAATCCTTAGGCGAAGATGGAAAATCAAGCCATCGGTATCGGACACTTTTTAGATACTTCTTAAATTCTAATTTAGTTTTCTGTTTAATAAGAAAAACATTACCGAACCTAGGCCGACCACAATCTGTACAAATTTTTAGCCAAAATTTAGATTTATTTTTACAGGCCTTAAGGTTAGGGTCAAGTGACCAAAGAGGCTTTTGAGTATTTTTTCGGATTCGCCTTACTGGGACAGAAATTTTTTCAGCTTCTTTCATAGCAGAGAGGATAGAATGATAATATTGGTCTATTTCATATTTAGCATAAATAAAATTCTGATTACACTGTAAAAGCTGATAAGGAACATAAATCGTACTTAAAAGTGAAGCCAAAGTTATAAGATAAACAGAAAAATTCGCATCATTCCAATCAGGCTTATAAAACCATTTAGAACGTACACCACGACTCTTAGACATGCTCCCAGAACAAAGAACAGACTTTGATAAACAAAAAGACAGCGGAAGGTGATCAAGATCATTCTCGTCAAAATGAACCGTAACTGGCGAGCAGACAAGAGCTGCAGAACAAATAACGTGATCAATGTCTGATTTACTACCTGAATGGTGAATATACGTATAATCATGGGACTTCCGAAGAATTTTATATGCCGGGAGAGAATCAAAAAGCTGACCATTCCTTACATTATCAGAAACCAGATCAGTATTAAAATCACCAGCAATAACAAAATACAACCCGTTATCCGATATCTTTTGAATTAAAGTTTTAAGACCATTACAAGCACAAGAGAAATTCTGAAGTGAAACGAATGGAACGATCATTATATGGCAGATACACATTAATTAATACAACATTACCAAGACGCACCGCAAGAAAAGTGTCATCTGATTGGAAAAACACAGGACTCGCATCAGAAATATTTTTTTTTTAAACTACAAGCTAAGCCGTCAGAAGGGTGGCCACGCGTAATTTTAGCTGGACGCACAAAAACAACGTGATCACTGCTACGTCTCAGAAAATTATCGCTAAAGGCAGTCAGTAAATGTTCTTGGAGACAAACAACGTCGTAATTAACATACAGATCATCAATAAAAAAAGTCCTTGCCGCTCGTTCCATTAATATTAAATGAGACTATACTTATGTCCGGATTCATTTCTGAGAATAGACCTTATCAGTGATCTTCTTAATCACAGGGCACCGTAGGCTGTAAGAAGGATGAGATCCTCCACAATTGGCACATTTCGGAGATTCCGAACAACGATCACTGTTCGTAGATAAATGAGGTCCAGCAGAACGAGCGCACTTGGGAGCGCTACTAGTACATGCACTTTCCAAGTGTCCAGGGGAACGACACTTGAAGCAACACTTTGGCAATTTCTTGAACTCATAAACACGGAAGTTTTTATACCCAATCTTCACACCGTTTTGCAGAAATGATCCTTTAGTAATCGCGTCTGCAAATTCAAGCTTAACCGATTTGCTTGTTCCAAACCGACTAGACCCGATTATACCAAACTGGTTCCGTAGCATTCCAAGGTCAAAATCAGACGGGACTTCTCGAATAACACCAGTGTGTTTTTTAGATAAAACTTTCACACTAGAACCAGGTAGAGCTTCCTTTGCTGATTTGCAAAAATCTTCAGCTGCAGATTTCTCAATATTCACCGTCCACCGCTTTTTAGTCGCTTGCACTCTAGACACCAGCTGATGTCCAGAAATTGAATCTATTACTGATTTTCGCTTTAGCGGGTCACCATGCTCAGGTGGGGGATCGGAGATCAAAATTGTAGTATGCGCATCACACGCAGCAGGTTGGCTAATCACAGGTATTTGAGGAAAGTTCAGATTGTACGAATCAATCTTGGCAGAAACTAGCGAAATCGCTTGTTCAAGGCTCGTAAGCTTAGCTGTGACGTGTGTAAACGCTGTAGCAGAGATAACAGGGACTTCTGGTGGTCTTTTGATGACAAAACAAGGGAGCTGTTTTCCATCGGCATCACATTTCTTCATAAAGTCTATAATATCTTGCAGGTGACTAAGAATTGCATTAGTGCCCCTTCTGACAGGGGGACCATTTTCATTCACAAAACTCCATAGCTTTGCTTTCTCTGACTTGACAGTTTCCAAATCTTTAAAAAAGTCCACTCCTTTCCGCAAAATAACGGCTTCATCAACACCACTTAAATTTTCAAAAACAAAGTTCAACAGCGGTGAATACAAAAACTCGGAAACGCTAATCTCGTTATAAATTCACGTCAAAAATAATTTAAACCAACACACGCGAAGTACACGTGATGGTCAGGCGACGAGCGCTGAATAATAGTAAATTAAGTTCATTAAAGATAAACTTGCCACACAGGTTTGTTTATAATCCAGGAGAAAGCTATTTTTCGTCTGCATTGATATAATCCTTTGCAATAGGTTTGAATCCAAAACAGGTCTTTTCACCATGAACTCTGAATGAATACTTTGAGTCCACATAAAATAGGCAATGGATTGGACTACTACAAGGGCCGTACTACAATGTCTGGCTATGGTCTTGGTAGCTGATTTGCTAGGCTATTTCGTTCTGCACTACCCCTTGCCAGAAAATATCTTGTGCTTGCTGCATCAAATTTTGCTGCCTCCACACTACAGGACTGGGGGTCGCGCAAGAATTTCAAGGAGAGTGCTAAGGAAAATATTAGATCTTCAGCAAGAGCCGTTGGTGAGCAATTAAAATCTCGGCAAAATGGGGAGGGATTGAAAAGGATGCGTACGCGTCATTCACTCATCAGTCTCCACCCAGGCGGGAAGCGAAGGACATCAACAAGGACTCTGAGGAATAAAACAAGGAAGACCAATAAGCAGAAGAAGAAGATGAAGAAAAAGATTGTTAGATCAAAGAAGGATTTCTTCTCTTAAGATGACTTATCTCCCCCACAAGGAAGCATATCCATCAATTAGTTCCTCATTGAATCCATTCAATGCTGAAAATGTTGATGTCAGTGTCAAGTATGGCTACTATGAACAATTTCATCCCCAACAACCCCTCTCGGAAAATATACACTTTCAAAGATTTTCCAATGAAGACTATTTCATTGATTTGTCATCAACATTTATTGATTTAAATGTTGCGGTGAAGAAAAAGTCAGATAATACAACTCCAAATACTGGCGATGGTCTCTCCTACGAAAACTGTATTCTACACATCCTATTCAAACAAATTAATGTATTTATTAATGAAACATTGGTGAGCACTAGCAACAATTTATCCAACTATGCAAGCTACATACAATTTATGATGATGACACCAAAAGTATACAAGGAGTTGAGAGGACAATCATTGGGCTATGAATATCGATCAGGTGTTGATACTGACGGTGAGTTGACTACTGCAGTGACCCAAGAGTATCATCTGGTTGGAAAATTAAATCATGAGATATTCAATTTATCCCAATGGCTACCCCCCAATGTCAAGATTGACATAAAGTTACAGCTGGCCCCATCGAATTTCATTTTGAGAAAAACACTTCCTGCAGCACCCGATGCAAATGTCATTATCACATCGGCAATTCTCCACGTCCGAAAACAACAAGTTATGAGCTCTGTTGCATTGGCAGTGGAAAAGCTAAGAGCCAATGGCAACAACATTAAACTTCTTGTCCCCCATACGATCACCAATCAACGTCACATTGCCACCGGCTCTCGTAGCTATAGCGATTCATCATTTATCAAAGGAGAAATCCCATCAAAATTGGCTTTGGCCTTTGTGAAGAGTGGCAGTGCCATTGGATCCTGGACTGAATCCCCCCATGATTTTAATTTTTTCGGTCTATCTAGCCTTGTGTGCAAAGTGAATGGTATTCCACTGTACACTCTATCATTTGACAAAAAATCCTATAGAACTCTGTACGAGTTGACCATGCAATCCCTAGATCATGACTCTCAACTATTTGAAAATGGAATAACCAATTCAATGTTTTCAAAAAATCATGGGGTAATTGTTTTGGACTTGTCAAGGACTCAGGATATGAGCATAGCACGAACAGGGAATGTACGTTTAGAGTGTACATTTGCCGATGCTTTGACTGAGAGTATCACGCTAATATCACTGAGTCAATTTGAAACCTATTGGGAAATCACACCCGAAGGCAGTGTTCTACTAGACCTAGCACGATGAACAAAAACCAAATAATCAACGTATTTAGTATGGATCCATACATGTCCCAGTACAAGTCCTACTGCATACCTTCGGACTTCATTGAAAAAATTCCAAGTGTTAACAATACCCTAATCATTGTTAATAGCAGTCCATCGACTTTGAAGACCGGCCATTGGCTATGCATCTTTCAAACAGCGAAGAATATTGAATTTTTTGATCCTCTTGGCCTATCGTATAAATTCTACACTCCATACATCAGCAACTTTATTGAAAGCAGTGGGAAAACCATTATTCAAAATCAACGAAGAGTACAGGATTTAACGACTAAGACATGTGGCTTTCATGCACTACTCTTTTTCATGTTCAGATGTCGTGGCTATACCTACAAACAGTTTCTCGACATCTACGTTGACTTACCTCGATTGAACGACTTTCTAGTGGAAAATATACTTACAAGCGTATTTAATATTGATTTTAGTGCCCTACGAATAAAATTTTCTAAAAATGTATGTGAAATTGTTTATTAATAAATTATAAAAATTTATATACATGATAAAACGACTTTTGTGCTCTTTAGATTTCATCTTCTACTAGGTATAGGTATTTGTCGACAACAACTAGTGCAGGTAGATTACCTGAATTCACAGTGTACTGATCCTGATGTACTGCAATGTCAGGGTCACATTTTCTACAGTAGAGTGTAACTTCACTCTTGTCATATCTCTTTGTAAAGTCAATGATACTATTCTCATTCATTCTATAGAATTCACATGTTTCAATTTGCCTATTTGAAGCAATTTCACAAACAGTGTCCTCAAGTGTTGAATCACATTCCGTCACAGCCAAATAAAAATCAGTGGGCTTATAATCATAACACCCATTGTCTTCACAACGATGACGTAGAAACCATATTCTTTTGTTGTTCCAACAGTTGAATCGTTGACCCGGTTCCTCCTCCCAGAACAATCTAAAACCCCGACGATACCAATCTCGTAGCAATAAACTAAAATCACGGTTAGGATTCTTTCCAATGATACCTGGATATGTATTCTCCCACTGATTACATTTACCATAATGGCAATTGGAGCATAGGTGCCCTCTAGGATGAGAGTCACACACCTCTTCAAGACAGGAATTACAACCTTTAATTTGTACAGCATATCCTCTATGCAATTTACACGGGTTGCATAATCTACACTTTTCATCATACTCATCAATCATTGTGCAATTCTCACATGATGACCAGCTGCCCAGTGTGTACATACATAGAGGACATGTATGGAACATTTTTTCATGTGTTGACACTCTCACTGCCACAATGAAACTGAGCTAGCAACAACAAAAAATTGTCTGAGATAGAGAGAGGAGTAAATCATCCTTGAGCACCATCTTTCTCATGAAAAAAAGTCCTAAATTTCTAAGCTAGTGTTTAAAAGCATATCCACAATATCATTTTGTCGTGTCGTGATCAATATATCAATAAATTGTGTAAATGTATTTGGACCATGATGTAGAAGCTTCATACAATAGTCTAATGATGGAGAATCAGTTTTCATTATATCGACAAGCATTCCCCGAGAAAATATCTTCCTTTGAATAGACATCTCTAGAAAATCATCATCTAGAATCAAACGTTTTTCCATGAGCACTAGATTCCTCATAATTCGCTCTTTCTCAAATCTATCCATTTTTTTTTTTTTAGTCCTAACACTCTCACAACCAACTTCAGACTAACCAGAATTTTTCTACTCTAAAAAATATTCACTAGTCTACTATACAAAGAAAAATACCTTTGATTTAGAAACAATTTTATTGAACATAATTACAATAATAATATTCACTGATGCATTTTGTTCTCATCAATATATTTCGATAGCACATCTAATGCTGACTGAAGTTTATTTATATGGAGAATATTCACTTTTCCAGCAAAGCATAGTTGATCCTCCTGTTTAAACTTGCTTAATGATATCACGTATCTAGCATACATATTGTCCCATTCAAGGCATAGTCTACAGCCAGCGGTTATTTCCACAGCCACATTGGGTACTCGTATATCGTTGCTGCTGCTGTTGGCTCCATCATTAATCTCCAATAATGAAAATGCACCACTCATTTTTCTCTACTAATATCCTCTCAAATAAACTATTCTCTCTGAATTCAATTCTCTTACTAATATAAATTGTAAAGAAAACCATTCCTTTTATTCAAATCCCAATCACCAATCAAGTTATCGTATATGGAGTAACTACCGCTCTCTTTGAAAAGGTGTATACGTCCCGTAGAAGTATTACCTATATGCATGGGGATACTCACTCTCTTTGAAAAGGTGTAGAGGTCCCGAAGAAGTATTACCTATATGCATGGGGATACTCACTCTCTTTGAAAAGGTGTAGAGCATCCATAGAAAGGTTTTCCTATAGCTTCCATAGAAATGTAAGGCCATGAGAGAGGATACTCACTCTCTTTGAAAAGGTGTAGAGCTTCCATAGAAATGTTTTCCTATAGCTTCCATAGAAATGTAAGGCCATGTGAGAGGATACTCCCTCTCTTTGAAAAGGTGTAGAGCTTCCATAGAAATGTTTTTCTATAGCTTCCATAGAAATGTAAGGCCATGTGAGAGGATACTCACTCTCTTTGAAAAGGTGTAGAGCTTCCATAGAAATGTTTTCCTATAGCTTCCATAGAAATGGTACTTAGCACTCTACTGTTGCCACCATCAATTTTCAAAACCTGTGAAGAAAGTGTTAAAAGAGTGAGATTCGTTAAAAACCTGTGACCACTTTAAAAGCCTGTTCATACCTTCTTACTATAGTTTACTTACTGCAGTATTGACAGGTTAAAGAGTCTAGACCAGTGATTCCCAACTGATTCTGGACCATACTCCCCCTAGTCATTTCTAAAATCTGTATGCTCCCCACACAATATTTGAATTTTGTTATTCAGCATTTTACGTTTTGAATGAAGGATATCCTACTAGTTTGGGGCCGGGAAATACTGGTTCTCTTGTATTTCAACTTGTTTCTCTGTGGTGTTTTATTCGACTTTAGCAGCGACAATTGTCTTCCTGCTTCCGCAGAGGAATGTGGCAGAGACATTAGAATCTGCATGAAGCTTAGAAGTGCAATGAACCTTGAGGTTGTCACCAATACTCACTAAATCAACCAGAGAATCATGGATGACTAAGTTTCCACGACTCTCTGCCAAGTTGATCGGTATCAGAATTTATGGTGGTGGGGGTGGCTTTCCTTCTGATAATTTCTTCGCACAATCTCCGATAAAATGACAGACATATTTTGACAGAGACCAACTTCCGATTAAAATCAGCTTTTTCTCTCATTGATCATAGAGCGCCTGAAACTTTACCAGAAGGGCCCCACCCTCCTCCCCCACAACTTGTTGCCCCCCCCCCCACATTTGTGAATACTTTTTTTTGCGTGCGTGAGACACAGAAGGGCCCCCCCAACTTTTTTGGCCCCTCCCCACATTTTTAATACTTTTTTTGGCGTGCTTGAGACATAGAAATTAACAAACCAAAAAGATTTTTCAGCTAAAGCAGGGAACAAGTTTAAAACTTTTACAACAACACACACACGACATGAGAAGAAACCTTGCAAAGGAGGCAAGAAACAACAGACTTTCACACAAGTAAAATCATGAACCAGCATAAGTAAAAATACCAAATCATAAGTTAAGAGCTTTAGTTTACAGTTTATAGTTTTAGTTTAGAGTTTAGTTTAGTTTTAGTTAAGAAGCTTAGAGTTTTAGCCTAGAGTCTTAGCTTAGAGTTTTTAGTTACACTTATAGTTTTGTTTAGTTTCAGTTTAGATTTTATAGTTTTAGTTTTGATTTTGTTTTATTTTAGTTAAGAGTTTTAGCCTAGAGTCTTAGCTTAGAGTTTTAGTTACACTTATAGTTTAGTTTAGTTTCAGTTAAGAGTTTTAGTTTGGAGTTATAGTTTAGTTTAGTTTTAGTTAAGAATTTTAGCTTAGAGTTTTAGCCTAGAGTCTCAGCTTAGAGTTTTAGTTACACTTATATTTTAGTTTAGTTTCAGTTAAGAGTTTTAGTTTAAAGTTATAGTTTAGTTTTAGTTGAGAGTTTTAGCTTAGAGTTCTAGACTAGAGTCTTAACTTAGAGTTTTTAGTTACACTTATACTTTAGTTTAGTTTCGGTTAAGAGTTTTTGTATAGAGTTATAGTTTAGTTTAGTTTTAGTTAAGAGTGTTAGGTTAGAGTTTTAGCCTAGAGTCTTAGCTTAGAGTTTTAGTTACACTTATATATTAGTTTAGTTTCAGTTTAGAGTTATAGTTTAGTTTAGTTCTAGTTAAGAGTTTTAGCTTAGAGTTATAGTTTAGTTTAGTTTTAGTTAAGAGTTTTAGCTTAGAGTTTTAGACTAGAGTCTTAACTTAGAGTTTTTAGTTACACTTATACTTTAGTTTAGTTTCGGTTAAGAGTTTTTGTATAGAGTTATAGTTTAGTTTAGTTTTAGTTAAGAGTGTTAGGTTAGAGTTTTAGCCTAGAGTCTTAGCTTAGAGTTTTAGTTACGCTTATATATTAGTTTAGTTTCAGTTTAGAGTTATAGTTTAGTTTAGTTTTAGTTAAGAGTTTTAGCTTAGAGTTTTAGCCTAGAGTCTTAGCTTAGAGTTTTTAGTTATACTTATAGTTTAGTTTAGTTTCAGTTAAGAGTTTTAGTTTAGAGTTATAGTTTAGTTTAGTTTTATATAAGAATTTTAGCTTAGAGTTTTAGCTTACAGTCTTAGCTTTTTAGTTACACTTATAGTTTAGTTTAGTCTCAGTTAAGAGTTTTAGTTTAGAGTTATAGTTTAGTTTAGTTTTAGTTAAGAGTTTTAGCTTAGAGTTTTAGCCTAGAGTCTTAGCTTAGAGTTTTTAGTTATACTTATAGTTTGATTTAGTTTCAGTTAAGAGTTTTAGTTTAGAGTTATAGTTTAGTTTAGTTTTAGTTAAGAGTTTTAGCTTAGAGTTTTAGCCTAGAGTCTTAGCTTAAAGTTTTTAGTTACACTTATAGTTTAGTTTAGTTTCAGTTAGGAGTTTTTGTATAGAGTAATAGTTTAGTTTAGTTTTAGTTAAGAGTTTTAGCTTAGAGTTTTAGCCTAGAGTCTTAGCTTAGAGTTTTAGTTACACTTATAGTTTAGTTTAGTTTCAGTTAAGCGTTTTAGTTTAGAGTTATAGTTTAGTTTAGTTTTAGTTAAGAGTTTTAACTTAGAGTTTTAGCTTAGAGTCTTAGCTTAGAGTTTTTAGTTACACTTATAATTTTGTTTAGTTTCAGTTAAGAGTTTTAGTTTAGAGTTATAGTTTAGTTTAGTTTTAGTTAAGAGTTTTAGCTTAGAGTTTTAGCCTAGAGTCTTAGCCTAGAGTTTTTAGTTACACATATAGTTTACTTTAGTTTCAGTTAAGATTTTTAGTTACATTTAGAGTTTAGTTTAGTTTCAATTAAGAGTTTTAGTTTAGAGTTATAGTTTAGTTTAGTTTTACTTAAGAGTTTTAGTTTAGAGTTTTAGTCCAGAGTCTTGGCTTAGAGTTTTTAATTACGCTTATAGTTTAGTTTAGTTTCAGTTAAGAGTTTTAGTTTAGAGTTGTGGTTTAGTTTAAGTTAAGAGTTTTAGTTTAGAGTTTAGAGTTTTAGCTTAGAGTCTTATCTTAGAGTTGTAGTTTAGTTTTAGTTAAGAGTGTTAGGTTAGAGTTTTAGCCTAGAGTCTTAGCTTAGAGTTTTAGTTACACTTATAGTTTAGTTTAGTTTCAGTTTAGAGTTTTAGTTTAGAGTTATAGTTTAGTTTAGTTTTAGTTAAGAGTTTTAGCTTAGAGTTTTAGACTAGAGTCTTAACTTAGAGTTTTTTGTTACACTTATACTTTAGTTTAGTTTCGGTTAAGAGTTTTTGTATAGAGTTATAGTTTAGTTTAGTTTTAGTTAAGAGTGTTAGGTTAGAGTTTTAGCCTAGAGTCTTAGCTTAGAGTTTTAGTTACACTTATAGTTTAGTTTAGTTTCAGTTTAGAGTTATAGTTTAGTTTAGTTCTAGTTAAGAGTTTTAGCTTAGAGTTTTAGCCTAGAGTCTTAGCTTAGAGTTTTTAGTTACACTTATAGTTTAGTTTAGTTTCAGTTAAGAATTTTAGTTTACAGTTATAGTTTAGTTTAGTTTTATATAAGAATTTTAGCTTAGAGTTTTAGCTTAGAGTCTTAGCTTTTTAGTTACACTTATAGTTTAGTTTAGTTTCAGTTAAGAGTTTTAGTTTAGAGTTATAGTTTAGTTTAGTTTTAGTTAAGAGTTTTAGCTTAGAGTTTTAGCCTAGAGTCTTAGCTTAGAGTTTTTAGTTAAACTTATAGTTTAATTTAGTTTCAGTTAAGAGTTTTAGTTTAGAGTTATAGTTTAGTTTAGTTTTAGTTAAGAGTATTAGCTTAGAGTTTTAGCCTAGAGTCTTAGCTTAGAGTTTTTAGTTACACTTATAGTTTAGTTTAGTTTCAGGTAGGAGTTTTTGTTTAGAGTAATAGTTTAGTTTAGTTTTAGTTAAGAGTTTTAGCTTAGAGTTTTAGCCTAGAGTCTTAGCTTAGAGTTTTAGTTACACTTATAGTTTAGTTTAGTTTCAGTTAAGCGTTTTAGTTTAGAGTTATAGTTTAGTTTTAGTTAAGAGTTTTAGCTTAGAGTTTTAGCCTAGAGTCTTAGCTTAGAGTTTTTAGTTACACTTATAATTTTGTTTAGTTTCAGTTAAGAGTTTTAGTTTAGAGTTATAGTTTAGTTTAGTTTTAGTTAAGAGTTTTAGTTAAGAGTTTTAGCTTAGAGTTTTAGCCTAGAGTCTTAGCTTAGAGTTTTTAGTTACACATATAGTTTACTTTAGTTTCAGTTAAGATTTTTAGTTACATTTAGAGTTTAGTTTAGTTTCAATTAAGAGTTTTAGTTTAGAGTTATAGTTTAGTTTAGTTTTACTTAAGAGTTTTAGTTTAGAGTTTTAGTCTAGAGTCTTGGCTTAGAGTTTTTAATTACGCTTATAGTTTAGTTTAGTTTCAGTTAAGAGTTTTAGTTTAGAGTTGTGGTTTAGTTTAAGTTAAGAGTTTTAGTTTAGAGTTTAGAGTTTTAGCTTAGAGTCTTATCTTAGAGTTGTAGTTTAGTTTTAGATAAGAGTTTTAGTTTAGAGTTTTAGCTTAGAGTCTTATCTTAGAGTTTTAGTTAGACTTTATAGTTTAGTTTAGTTTTAGTGAAGAGCTGTAGTTTAGTTGCAGTTACGAGTTTTAGTTTGGATTTTAGAGTTTTAGTTTAGAGTCTTAGCTTAGAGTTTCAATTAGATTTATAATTTATTTTAATTTTAGTCAAGAGTTTTAGTTTAGAAATATAGCTTAGTTTTAGTTAAGAGTTTTAGTTTAAAGTTTAGACTGTTAGCTTAGAGTCATAGCTTAGAGTTTTAGTTAGATTTATAGTTTATTTTTAGTTAAGAGTTTTAATTTAGAGTTGTAGTTTAGGTTTAGTTAAGAGTTTTAGTTTAGAGTTTTAGTTTAGAATCTTAGCTTAGAATTTTAGTTAGAGTTATAGTTTAGTTTAGTTTTAGTTTAGTTTAGAAATGTATTTCAGTTTTAGTTAAGAGTTTTAGTTTAGAGTTTTAATTTAGAGTCTTAGCTTAGAGTTTTAATTTAGAGTCATAGCTTAGAGTTTTAGTTAGATTTATAGTTTATTTTTAGTTATGAGTTTTAATTTAGAGTTGTAGTTTAGTTTTAGTTAAGAGTTTTAGTTTAGAGTTTCAGTTAAAGAGTCTTAGCTTAGAGTTTTAGTTTACAGTCTTAGCTTGGAGTTTTAGTTAAAGTTATAGTTTAATTTTAGTTAAGAGTTTTAGTTTAGAGTTTTAGTTTATAGTCTTAGCTTAGAGTTTTATTTATAGTTATAGTTTAGTTTTAGTTTAGAATTTAGAGTTTTAGTTTAGAGTCTTAGTTTAAAGTTTTAGTTAGAGTTATAGTTTAATTTAGTTTTACTTAGGAGCTTTAGTTTAGATCTCTAGTTTAGTTTAAGTTAGGAGTTTTAGTTTAGAGTTTATCGTTTTAGTTTAGAGTTTTAGTTTAGAGTTTTAGTTAGAGTTATAGTTTAGTTTAGTTTCAGTTAAGAGCTTTAGTTTATATATTGCAGTTTTAGTTTCGAGTTTTAAATTAAAATTTAAGTTAGAGTTATAGTTTAGTTTATTTTTAATTCAGAGTTTTGGTTTAGAGTCTTTGCATAGAGGTTTAGTTAGAGTTATAGAATTTTAGTTTAGAGTTGTTGTTTAGAATTTTAGTTTAGAGTTGTTGTTTAGTTTTAGATAAGAGTTTTAGTTAGAGTTATAGTTTAGTTTAGTTTTAGTTTAGAGTCTAGAGTTTTAATTTGGAGTATTAGCTTAGAGTTTTAGTTAGAGTTATAGTTTAGTTTAGTTTTAGTTAAGAGTTTTAGTAAACTAAACTAAAACTAAAACTAACTACAAGTCTAAACTAAAACCCTTAACTAAAACTAAACTAAACTATAACTCTAACTAAAACTCTAAGCTAACACTCTAAATTAAAACTCTAGACTCTAAACTAAAACTAAACTAAACTATAACTCTAACTAAAACTCTAAACTAAAACTCTTAACTAAAACTAAACTACAACTCTAAACTAAAACACTAAACTGAAACTAAACTAAACTATAACTCTAACTAAAATTCTATGCAAAGACTCTAAACTAAAACTCTGAATTAAAACTAAACTAAACAGAAATTCGAACTAAAACTCTAAACTAAACTCAAAACTAAAACTCCAGTATCTAAACTGAAACTCTTAACTGAAACTAAACTAAACTATAATTCTAACTAAAACTCTAAACTAAAACTCTAAACTGAAACTATAAACTCTAAACTAAAACTCTTAACTAAAACTAAACTAGAGATCTAAACTAAAGCTCCTAACTAAAACTAAACTAAACTATAACTCTAACTAAAACTCTAAGCTAAGACTCTAAACTAAAACTCTAAATTCTCAACTAAAACTAAATTAAACTATAATTAAAACTCTAAGCCAAGACTCTAAACTAAAACTCTAAACTAAAACTCTTAACTAAAACTAAACTATAACTCTAACTATAACTCCAAGCTAAGACTCTAAACTGAAACTCTAAACTAAAAATCTTATCTAAAACTAAACTACAACTCTAAACTAAACTATAACAAATCTAAACTATATCTCTAACTAAAACGCTAAACTAAGACTCTAAACTAAAACTCTAAACTAAAACTCTTAGCTAAAACTAACTACAACTCTAAACTAAACTAAAATTAAACTAAACTATAACTCTAACTAAAACTCTAAGCTAAGAATCTAAACTAAAACTCTTAACTAAAACTAAACTACAACTTTAGACTAAAACTCTTAACTGAAACTAAACTAAACTATAACTCTAACTAAAACACTAAGCTATGACTCTAAGCTAATACTCTAAACTCTAAACTAAGACTTTTAACCAAAACTAAACTATAACTCTAAACTAAAACTCTTGATTAAAATTAAACTAAATTATAACTCTAACTGAAACTCTAAGCTAAGATTCTAAACTAAAACTCTAAACTAAAACTCTTAACTGAAACTAAACTACAACCCTTAACTAAAACTAAACTAAACTATTAACCCTAACTAAAACTCTAAGATAAGACTCTAAGCTAAAACTCTAAACTCTAAACTAAAACTCTGAACTAAAACTAAACTACAACTCTAAGATAAGACTCTAAGCTAAAACTCTAAATTAAAACTCTTAACTAAAAATAAATTACAACTCTAAACTAAAACTGTTAGCTGAAACTAAACTAAACTATAAGTGTAACTAAAAACTCTGAGCTAAGATTCTAGGCTTAAACTCTAAACTAAAACTCTCAAGTAAAACTAAACTAAACTATAACTCTAAACTAAAACTCTTAACTGAAACAAAACTAAACTATAAGTGTAACTAAAAACGCTAAACTAAGACTCTAGGCTAAAACTCTAAGCTAAAACTCTTAACTAAAACTAAACTACACTAAAACTCTTCACTGAAACTAAACTAAACTATAAGTGTAACTAAAAACTCTAAGCTAAGACTCTAGGCTAAAACTCTAAGCTAAAACTCTTAACTAAAACTAAACTAAACTGTAACTCTAAACTAAAACTCTTAACTGAAACTAAACTAAACTATAACTCTAAACTAAAACTCTTAACTGAAACAAAACTAAACTATAAGTGTAACTAAAAACTCTAAGCTAAGACTCTAGGCCAAAACTCTAAGCTAAAACTCTTAACTAAAACTAAACTAAACTATAACTCTAAACTAAAACTCTTAACTGAAACAAAACTAAACTATAAGTGTAACTAAAAACTCTAAGCTAAGACTCTAGGCTAAAACTCTAAGCTAAACTCTAACTAAAACTAAACTAAACTATAACTCTAAACTAAAACTCTTAACTGAAACAAAACTAAACTATAAGTGTAACTAATAACTCTAAGCTATGACTCTAGGCTAAAGCTCTAAGCTAAAGCTCTTAACTAAAACTAAACCTCTAAACTAAAACTCTTAACTGAAACTAAACTAAACTATAAGTGTAACTAAAAACTCTAAGCTAAGACTCTAGGCTAAAACTCTAAGCTAAAACTCATAACTAAAACTAAACTAAACTATAACTCTAAACTAAAACTCTTAACTGAAACTAAACTAAACTATAAGTGTAACTAAAAACTCTAAGCTAAGACTCTAGGCTAAAACTCTAAGCTAAAACTCTTCACTAAATCTAAACTAAAATATAACTCTAAACTAAAGCTCTTAACTGAAACTAAACTATAAGATAAGACTTTAGGCTAAAACTCTAAGCTAAAACTCTTAACTTAAACTAAACTATAACTCTAAACTAAAACTCTTAACTGAAACTAAACTAAACTATAAGTGTAACTAAAAAATCTAAGCTAAGACTCTAGGCTAAAGCTCTAAGCTAAAACTCTTAACTAAAACTAAACTAAACTATAACTCTAAACTAAAACTCTTGACTGAAACTAAACTAAACTATAAGTGTAACTAAAAACTCTAAGCTAAGACTCTTAACTAAAACTAAACTATAACTCTAAACTAAACTCTTAACTGAAACTATACTAAACTATAAGTGTAACTAAAAACTCTAAGCTAAGACTCTAGGCTAAAACTCTAAGCTAAAACTCTTAACTGAAACTAAAATATAACTTTAAACTAAAACTCTTAACTGAAACTAAACTAAACTATAAGTGTAAATAAAAACTCTAAGCTAAGACTCTAGGCTAAAACTCTAAGCTAAAACTCTTAACTAAAACTAAACTAAACTCTAAACTAAAATTCTTACCTGAAACTAAACTAAACTATAAGTGTAACTAAAAACTCTAAGCTAAGACTCTAGGCTAAAACTCTAAGCTAAAACTCTTAACTAAAACTAAACTAAACTATAAGTGTAACTAATAACTCTAAGCTAAGACTTTAGGCTAAAACTCTAAGCTAAAATTCTTAACTAGAACTAAACTAAACTATAAGTGTAATTAAAAACTCTAGGCTAAGACTCTAGGCTAAAACTCTAAGCTAAAACTCTTAACTAAAACTAAACTAAACTATAACTCTAAACTAAAACTCTTAACTGAAACTAAACTAAACTATAAGTGTAACTAAAAACTCTAAGCTAAGACTCTAGGCTAAAACTCTAAGCTAAAACTCTTAACTAAAACTAAACTAAACTATAACTCTAAACTAAAACTCTTAGCTGAAACTAAACTAAACTATAAGTGTAACTAAAAACTCTAAGCTAAGACTCTAGGCTAAAACTCTAAGCTAAAACTCTTAAGTAAAACTAATCTAAACTCTAAACTAAAACTATAAACTCTAAACTAAAACTTACTTGTGTGAAAGTCTGTTGTTTCTTGCTTCCTTTGCTAGGTTTCTTCTCATGTCATGTGTGTGAAAAGTTTTAAACTTGTTCCTGCTTTAGCTGAAAAATCTTTTCTGTTTGTTAAATTCTATGTCTCAAGCACGCAAAAAAAGTATTAAAAAAATTGGAGAGGGGCCCAAAGAGTTGGGGGGCCTTCTGTGTCTCAAGCATGCAAAAAAAGTATTAAAAAATGTGGGGGGGGGGCAAAAAGTTGGTAGGGAGGGGGTGGGGCCCTTCTGTGTCTCAAGCACGCAAAAAAAGTATTAAAAATGGGGGGGGGCAAAAAAGTTGGGGGGGGGGCCTTTGTGCCTCATGCGCGCAAAAAAGTGTAAAAATAGTGGGGCAAAAAAGCTGGGGGGGGCCTTGGGGTTTGGGGTAGTGGACCTTACAGCACTGTTTAAATGGAACTTGTGTATTATAACACCCACAGAGTTTCACCCCAAATAATCCTCTAAAATATCTCAAACTGTTTCACCCAAATAATCCCTAAAATGTCGATTAATTTGTTTCGCCCAAATAATCCCCTAAACGTAATTTCTATTGACCTAGAAATAGGTGATATTGATCCTGTCCCGTTAGACACTCCTATCCAGCAATGATGTAAACTTCTGTCTGTATCCATTAGGCTTAGAAACATCAAACATGTTGACCAACAAACAAAACCATGAAACAACATCAAATCATATAACGATCAAACAGAACAGAACTATGAAAAAAATATCAAACAAGCTGACCAACAAACAGAACAGAACTTTGAAACAACATCAAATCATATAACCATCAAATAGAACAAAACTATGAAAAAAACATCAAACAAGTGAACCAACAAACAGAACAGAAACAACATCAAATCATATAACCATCAACAAACAGAACCATGAAACAACATCAAACCATATAACCAGCAAATAGGCCTAGAAAGAGGTACTTTAAAAGTACTAAATAGTACCTTTCTTATCTGGCAATGATGTAAACTTCTGTTCGGAATAATAGAAACAACAAACAAGCTGACCAATAAACAGAACAGAAACATCAAATCATATAACCAACAAACAGAACAAAACTATGAAAAAACGTCAAATCATATAACCATCAACAAATAGAACCATGAAACAACATCAAACCAAATAACCAGCAAACAGGTCTAGAAAGAGGTGCTTTAAAAGTACTAAATAGTATTTTTCTTATCTGGCAATGATGTATACTCCCTTCTGGAGTAATGCCTGGCTCCTTACTAATACACATTTTTTCATTGGTTTTCCCCTATTCTGCTCTCTTTTCTTTGGTTTCCTTATAATTACTTTATATTCCCAAATTTCCAGGGGGCATGGCCCCCCCGGAAATGGCTAGGAGGGCTAGGAAGGGCGCCCCTCTCCTAGCGTAGTCTAAAGTAGTGTATTTTACTTAATTAACTCAAGTTTGCGTTAATTAAATTTGCTCCTAACGCAAGTTTATCAGATCAACCTATTTTGCGCCCCCCTCCCCTAAAAAAATCCTGGATCCGCCCCTGATTGGAGGATAGGCTGTTCTGTAATAGGTGAAGCAGCCTAGGTCCAAAAACCCAAGCTAGCTGAAAACTAAACTGAAGCTAGATATTCCAAATCCCAGAATCTTTTGATAAAAACATAACTTTTTTTGTCATCAAAACAGTAGCTCTAGATGGGAAAAGAGGAAATTTTTCGCTCACTTTTTCAAAGGAACTTGTAACAGACTTGTAACGGAAGAGAACATATGAACTTTCGAAAATGCCAAACTCAGGACAAATTTTCATCGAATGCTAAACTCCAAAATTGGTGGAAAACAGAAGGAAAATTTTAAGAGACGATGGTACGATTTTGTAAAGAAGCTCTGTGATGTATTTAAGAAGAGCTTTCCATCCCATTTTACTCTGCTTTCATCTATGCATCTCCTATCCCCAGAAAACTATCTCAGCCAAAGTAGGTGTGACTTCAACCAACTGCCAATCTTTCTCTTGATCACTGGTCCAAATGAGAATTTAAGAAAAATGGAAGTACTTGAAGATCAGTGGCGAAGGCTTCTGTCTGTAGTAGAGCTCCCTTAACAATACCTCTTCAGAAAAGTATAACCAGGTGCTCAACCCTTTTCAGAGATTGCATCGAAAAGTGCAAATTTCCGGTGCCAGATTTAGCACAAATGAAGAGGAACACAATGGGTCTCATAGATATCAATCACTATTCGATTAGCTATCAGAAGCCTTTTTCCAACTTTCTAGCTTCATTTGCTTATGAGATGTTTAGGTTCAGTGTCACACGGCAGTGTCATAAATGGCACTTTTCCTATGCAGCAAATCGAGCTTATATTCATACCATAAAGTACCGTTGACAAGACCTTTCTAAAGAGGGTCTAACCATCCTCTTACTCTCACCCATTCAAGAGATGGCAACAAAAAGTGCCGCCTTGGTGCTATATGGGACTTTTATGTGGTTTAGTTTATCAAAAATCATTAGATGTAAATATTAGCTTTCGAATAAGCCCTTAATCCTCTGTTTATAACTATCCAGCAATCAGCTAGGGCCTGGGGAACATATCAGTAATAGCAATGATAAAATACGATCTTCTATTTTTTGAGATGTAATAAATATTTGAGTTAATAACTTTGCAAAATTTTTCTTAAAAAATAGTTAAATTTTGAGCTATCATATTGTCCGCTGTTTCTGGGCTAGTTTCGGCTATTTCTGGGCCACTGATTGCGTCGGTTTGGGCTATACGTTCCGCCAAAAACCTTGCAAATATGATTCGAAATGCCATGGATTTCCACGGATTTGCTTTGAAAAAAACTTGTAATTTTCTTAAAATAATGGATATTGCTTAAAAACAGCGTTGCCACGGGTAGTACCAATGTACTATTTTAGTACTTTTTGATCAAAGTGTTACTTTTTGAATAATTTCTGGGAAAGCATTGCTTTTTTCAATGCTTTCTGTTAAAAGTAATGTGTGTTTAAAATTTAACGTTTAAGAAACCAACTTGCTGATTAGCAATCAGTTCCCCCGGAAAAAAGGAACTTTTTCTGGTTTGGTTGACAAGCATTGGCGCAAAAGGATGTAAAATTCTACATATCATGGGCAGCGCCCTAGCGCTGCCTAAGTAAAGAACGATGTGGGCCCAAAGTTTTTTTTTCCATACCCGGGCACTTCGTATCGAAAGAGTTGTCGTAGAAATTTCGAAAAGGGCTCATTCGATTGCAAATTGGAGTGGCTAGTGCCCTTTTTAATAGTCGAATTTACTCTCCTCATTTTTGTATTTTGTGTTATTTTCCCCATTTTACATTCTCTCTTTTTCTCGCCTTTTTTTTCGTCCAAACCGCAAAAAAAAAGAAAAAAATTTGAGCACGGCAAAATTATAAGAACACTTAAAAAGGTTTAAAGAACTTAGTGCGTCCTGGCCCAGCGGCCCCTCCACCCTACGTATGAGCCGTTAAATGTTCACCTGAGGTGCTATGAAGTACAAGCAGTGGAGCCTTTGGGGAGGGCAGGGGGGTAAGGGGCATGCCCCCCTCCAATTTTTTGAGGGGGCCAATTTTCAACGCTGAAGCTCTTAGTTTATTCTTCCTTTTCCAAATTTTTTTTTGCTTTCGATTTATTCCTGAAAAACCAAAAACCAGGTCATTAGAAAAAAGCAAATTGAAGACACTCAAAGATTTACAGTGAAGTCACCCGTTTGAAGAATATCTCTTTTGGCATGGTTTCGTCGGATTCGGCCTGTCACATTATACCGTCTCCCACAATTTATGATATGGCGTGCTAAAAATATAATATCATATGTTCTATGATCTTAGTGTGCTATGTTCATGATAAGAAAATAAAAGAAAGAGCCATAGGTTGCAAACCACATACGCAAGGTTGACGCTGAGAGTTTGGCCGACTTTATTTACAACAAAATAAAGAGTATCGGCCTTGACTGGTCAAAATGTGTTGGACAGTGCTATGACGGGGCGAGTGTAATGAGCGGACGTTTCTTAGGAGTACAGGCCCATCTCCAGGAAAGAGCACCGCAAGCGATGTATACTCACTGTCATTCCCATAGGCTTAACCTTGTTGTTGGCGATTGTATGCAGAAAAAACAAAGAATTTCGTCAGTATTTTCAGTTTTGCAAACAGTTATGGTTTTGTTTCTAACAGCAACACTCGATACCAGTTGATTGTCGAGGCCCCGAAAACTGCCTACGTGGCCATGCTAACGCTTGAAACGACAGTTGTGACACGTTGATCTTGCTGGTATAGATCAGTGTCTAAAACTCTGGTGAGATAGGACTGCATACTTGCAGTTCTGTCAGTTGTTAAAGAGTCTTTTGACAGGGAGGAAGCAGCAGAACCTACAGGTCTTAAGAATCAACTAGAGTCGTTTCCTTTCATATTCAGTTTGCATGTCATTCACGAAGTTTTTGCATTGATCAACCCTCTTTCTGAACAACTGCTGGCCCCAGATCTGATCGTTTGAGACGCCTGCACTTTAATCACCACAACAAAAAAACAACTGAAGACCATGCGTGATGTCAAGTATTTTCGAGTCCTATACGGCAAGTCTAAGGAAATGGCTATTAATGTCGGAGCTGATCTGCTGGAAACAAGCGCTCTTGCTTCAACCATACCAGCAAAATCAAAACGAGTTCAAAGATATCCGGAAGACTCAGGGACTATTTGATGATATCAACACTTGGAAAGCACAGCACTGAATCTGAGGGCACAAGAACAGAAGAGAAAATGCGAAAGGAGTTCTACGAGGTTTTGGACAGAGTGGTAAATGAGTTTGAAGAGCGTTTTTCTGTCCATCTGCGAGTACTAGAAGCCACACGATACTTTGAACCCAAACCCGAAGACTTCATGAACACAGATTTACTTCTCGAGATCGTGACATACTTCGATAAGGCTGGCATCGATTTTATAGAGCATCGGTTTTATCTGTCCATCTGCGAGTACTAGAAGCCACACGATACTTTGAACCCAAACCCGAAGACTTCATGAACACAGATTTACTTCTCGAGATCGTGACATACTTCGATAAGGCTGGCATCGATTTTATAGAGCTGAAGAGTCAACCTTTGATAGCTCGTGCATATGTGTCGCAGCTTCCACAGAAACCGGCAAACGCTTTAGGTCTTTTCGAAAGCCTAGGAGGATTGAAATAAGCTTTTTCTGAGGTTCTTGAATTCGTGAGGGTAGTCCTCATACTCCCACTCACAACATGCTCAAATGAACGATTTTTCTCTGTGTTGACATTTGTGAAGTATTACCTTCGGACAACAATTGACAACGAGCGAGTTTCGCATTTGCTCCTTGTATTCTCTGAAAAGGCTGCAGTGAAGGAGCTCGATCTTGAATAGCTTGTGGACGACTTTGCAAGAATGAAGCCAAAGAGATATCCATTGTTTAAGTAACTGCACGTAACTTTCAGTTTTAATTTGTGTGGTAGATGTTCCATTTTGTAACGATTTTTTGGTCCCTAACCAGGTTGCAAAAGGCAAAATCTAAATAAATTATGTTGCTTTAATGTGTATTCAAAGACTAATTTGAAGAATAGTCTGTCAGACAGAGTAATTACACTTTGAGTCTGGATGGGGGCCCGAAATTGATCTATGGATCCCCCCCCCCCCTGAGGTTTTCTGAAATGGCGCCACTGAATGCAAGACTAGTAGATTTGGTAGCTTCCCGTATTGAATTTTTGCAATGAATGCACTTCCTTACAATGTTGCACAGAACAATGTAACACTGTACAATGTCGCAGTTCCTCAATTGAATATTTGCTTCGAAGACTTCCTTATTGGTAATTTTTATTTTTTATCCAACTTCCAATCCCCCCCCCCTCTCAGGAAATGATCGACAATGAAACTTAAAATGTTTGTGTGTAGTATCCGGTTTTCGATGGACTTTCATTTCATTTACAATTTCAGAATCAAACAACTGATGATGTGCTAGCCGATAGATTTGGTATTCTTGTTTTTTGGTATTATCATTATCTATCCATGAGCAGTTTTGGACCTACCCAGACCTCCTGCTTGGTCTGCCATCTTTTTAGGAATGGCGCTTGCAAGTATGAAGCCCAAGACACTGCCAAAAGTGTGAAAGTGTGAATTGCCAAAAGTGTAAAGCTTAGTAAACAACCGTTGTTAGAAATCGGACTTGTTCCAAAAATCAAATATCTTTCAAAAGACGGTACAGGGCTACAGCCTTTAAGCCTGGGCTTTGTCCAACCTCTGTCCACAATTTTAAGGCTAGAAGCATCTGATTGTTCTATGAGAATGCTTGAAAAAGTAAAATACATTTTTTAATGCACAGCCACTACTTCTACTGCAAGCTCATTGCATGCGCATGAGGACAAATCAGCTGCAAGTGCTCGTTCTCCAGCGCAGGTCATTCTGAGTTTCACCTTTTGGTCTCTCCCTCTGAGTTCCTCACTCATCACTCTAAGTTCCTCTCCCTCTTACTCATCTAAATATTTTGTTGCCTCTTTTCAGCCCGTTTGAGAATTTCCTGATTTTAGTTGGCTCCACCAGGATTTTCAAAAATCACAATTTTTCTTCTATTCTGCAAAAAGCAGAAACGCACCTTGTTTTCGATCTGTACAATACACATCTTTTTTTTAATATCAAGCTAAAAAGGCGTGGTGAAAAAAAAAATTACTGCTTCTTGCTAGATAGGCAATAGCTCAAGTAAGTGAGTGCCTAAGCTACCTAAGGACAATGCCATTGGGAAAAGTTTAGCATTACTTCCTCAACTTTCCAAAGGGCCCATGGTTTAAACCACTACAGGTAAAACTGTTTGTAGATTACAACAACATAAGATATTGACTGGAAACACATAATTTTTTCAGACACTATGTAGTTTTGCCCACAATTTTATAGGGGGTTGAATCGCTTAAAGATGTGAAAATTACACCTTCAATTTAAAATATCAGAAAAACCTGTTACAGAGGTTTCATCAACATAAATCTGCAATTTTGTATTTTCTAACAGTTCGTATATTCAAATAAGGAACGATACGGCTCAATAGTAACCGAAGTTCTAAGAAACAGAGTTCTGATAACAATATACATAAAAAATATCGAATTTTGAGGCTTATTCAAAATATATAAAATTCATCAAGTTTAATGTTACCCATTAAAAGTTACGAGCCTGAGAAAATTTGCCAATTTATCAAAAAAAGGGAGAGTGAAACACCCCCGAAACATGAAGTGATCTTAATGAAAATCATACTATCAGATTCAGCATATCGGAGAATTCTACTGTGGAGGTTTCATGCTCTATATACAAAAATGTGGAATTTTGCAGTTTTTCCCAGAAGACAGATCACAGATTTGTTGTTGTTTGTTGTTTTTCCTTTCCCAGGAGTGATCATATCGTACTAGTGATCCTAAAGGATCGGAAAAGGTCTCATTTGGTCGGAAATCAAAAGTTCTAGTGCCGTTTTAAGCGACCAAAATATTGAAGGGCAGCTAGCCCCCTCCCATGCCCCATTTCACCTCAAAGTCACCTGAATCAAAATTTCGAGATAGACGTTTTGTTCAACATAGTCGAAAGATCTAGTAGCTATGTCTTTGAAGTTGACTCGACCCCCCCCCCCCCACACAGTCCGCGAGGAAGGGCTGCAAGCTATGAACTTTATCCATTTTTTTACATATATTAATGGTTATTGGGAAGTATTTAGATATTTCTGGGGGATTTTTCCGGTAGGGGGATTATGTGGGAGGATCTATCCATGGAGGTAGTTTTCGTGGGAAAGGGAATTTTCCATTGAGGGTAGCCAGATTTCTCGGCATCATTTAAAGAATATCAGAAATTAAACAATAAAACAAATTTTTCACCTGAAAATAAGGAGCAACATTAAAGCTTAAAACAAACAGAAATTATTACCTATACGAGGGGGATTGCCCCCTCCTCAATACTTCACTCTTTATGCTAAAGTTTTTTTTAGAACTTTTAACAAAGCTTATTATTCGAATGGTTATTCTTAAATAATTACAACAAAAATTCAAACTTTAGCGTAAAGAGCATGGTATTGAGAATGGGGCACCCCCTCATATACGTAATAATTTCTGTTCGTCTCAACTTTTGATGTTGTTCCTTACTTTCAGTTGAAGAAACTTTTTTTATTTATTAAATTCTTTCGAGAATGATTGTCACAGAAATATATTATTTTTTTCTATGGGTGATTGTACCGAAATATTCGTCCTAGAATACCGGTAGAAGGCTCTTTGTAACGTAATTTTAAGTTTCACTGCCCTTAATAAGTAATTAAATAAAAAAAACAAGTTTTTTAAACTGAAAGTAAGGAGCGACAATAAAACTTAAAACGAACAGAAATTATTCCGTATATGAAAGGGGCTGTCCCCTCCTCAACGCCTCGCTCTTTACGCTAAAGTTTTTTATTGTTTTAAAAAATAAAGTTGTGGGACAGAGTCAAACTTTAGCGTAAAGAGCGAGGCGTTGAGGAGGGGACAGCCCCTTTCATATACGGAATAATTTCTGTTCGTTTTAAGTTTTATTGTCGCTCCTTACTTTCAGTTTAAAAAACTTGTTTTTTTTATTTAATTTTTGAACCTTTTTGAATAAATGCAGGTTTTGATCTTGGCTCACCGTACATGAATAATTAAAACAAAATTTTCATATTAATTTACTTTTATTTAGTTAAATGGCTTTCTCGAAACTTGTTTAATTATATTTACGAACGTTTTTATTAGTAATAAATATACGTAACTTACGAATTAACTTACGTAACGAACTTCTATATTCATATATTTTTAATTTGTTTATTAGGGGGTTCGCCCCCTAGTCAATACCTTGCTCTTTAAGCGAAAGTTCGAATTTTGTTCCAATTCTTTAAAAATGACCGCTTAATCACAAAGGCCGTTAATTAGAATAAATAGCTCTTATGAAAGTACTAAAAAATCTTTGGCTTAAAGAGCGAGGTATTGACTACGGGGTGAACCCAATCATATATGTAATATTTTCTGTTCGTTTGAAGTTTCGATGTTGCTGCTATTGCAGTTGAAATAGTTGTTTTTTTATATTAAATTTCTGATCTTGCTTTAAATAATGCTGGGAAGTCCGGCGTCCCCTTCATAGCAATGTCCCTTCCCCCATGAAAACTTCCTTCATGGAAAGATCCTACCACATAACCCCCGAACCACCCCCCCCCCCAACTACCAGGAAAAATCTCCCCTGAAAACGTCTGTATACTTCCAAATAACCAATACTATATGTTAACATTGGGTAAAGTTCATAACTTTCAGCCCTCCCCCCGGGAATTTCGGGGATTAAGTCATCCTAAAAGACATACTTATTATATTTTCGAACATGCTGAGCAAAATGGCTATCTCAAAATTTTGATCAGGTGACTTTGGGAAAAAAATGAGCGTGGGAGGGGGCCTAGTTGCCCTCCATTTTTTTTGGTCACTTAAAAAGGGCACTAGAACTTTTAATTTCCATTCCAGTGAGCCCTCCCACGATATTCTAGGACAACTGGGTCGATACGATCCCCCCTGGGAAAAAAAAACAAAAAAAAAACAAACAAATAAACACGCACCCGTGATCTTTCTTCTGGCAAAAAAATGCAAAATTCCACATTTTTGTAGATGGGAGCTTGAAACCTCTACAGTAGGGTTCTCTGATACGCTGAATATGATGGTGTGATTTTCATTAAGGTTCTATAACTTTTAGGGGGTCTTTCCTCCTTTTTTCAAAAATCAGCCAAATTTTCTCAGGCGCCTAACTTTTGATAGGTATTACAATTAAACTTAATGAAACTTATATATTTGAAATCAGCATTAAAATCTGATTCTTTTGATGTATATATTTGGATCAAAATACCGTTTTCTAGAGTTTCGGTTACCATTGAGCCGGGTCGCTCCTTACTTACAGTTCGTTACCACGAACTGTTTGATAAAAGAAATCACAACTGAGTACAGTGACGTTTTCTCCACTTGAAGAGGCTAAAATCTAGTTGAATAAAATTCTCAGACTGTCAGTCAATTTACAATTATCGAAAAACTCTTTCAGCAGTTTTTCGGTTTCAAAGTCAAAATACAACGGGGTAGTGCATTTTTTTCAAAAGATATATGCAATCCATATAGATAGTAATTACAGACAATTATTTCTAAGCTTTATTTAACCAGGTTTCTACAGTTAAGGCCTCATAAAACTGTGTAAAATAGTAGGCCTACATGGTTTTGCATCTTCTACCGCGGAGGAAGGTCAGTGAATGTTTGTGCGGGTGGAGGGGGAAGGGTCAAAAACCTCAAAAAGTGTATTTTTGGGCCTGACTCTTCTAGCTTTTATCAACATCTCAAATGATTTTAGAAGGTGAGGGGAGGGGGTAGTTTTGTCCCTATTCCCTTTCATCGTAAGATATTAATTTTGGACTAGGCCTGTAATATAGACGCTGTGGGTGATATCTACCCTTTTATTGTAAAACTTATTTAAGTATAATATAAGAGCTTAAATTTACATGCTTTTACATCTTTATATTTACGTCACAAATTATTTGTAAAAGTTTTTTTTTCCAGAGTTTGAAAAAAATAACCCTTTAATTATTTTTGGATGCGTTATACCACCACCCCCCCTCCCCCTCCTTGCTGAGAAAAATTTTAAGGGATTTACTTTTTCAGGAATGGTCGAAGCATTGTTATGTGAATATTCAAATGAAATTAAAACGATTTTGAAGGGAGGGGCTTGAAATTTTCTTACATTTAAGAGCCCCTGGATCAAAAAATTGTAAATTAGTAACAAACTGTGCATCATAGTAGCTATACTATGCTAAGATAGCCTCCTCTGCCCGTTTTATCCTGGATTAATCCATCAATACGTACAAACAGATGTGTCAAACATTGGTAATAATAAAAATTGGTTATTCGAAAAGGAAATCTTACGGCGCAGGATACTTTAAAGCATTATCTTTCAGTTTCCAAGAACAGAGTTTTAGTTGAAATACTGAACGGAAGGATACATAGTTCTTATGTGCTAGGAGAAGAAGAAGAAGAGGCTTAACAGTCCGAGTCTACTGCTTGTTAAGCCATTCTTGAAAGTGAAGTAAAATACCAATTTGAACACACCAATTACCATTTTTTTCTAATAATATGAAACACCCGTTTTAAGGGCTGACTTGAATTGCAAATGTCTTTAAAACCGGATTATTAAACATTTTAGAGCAGTGAAAAATTTAAAATGGGCTGTGAGTTAAGCAGGTTTTTAAAAAAGGTTGATAAACAAGTTGAAGATGGCGCTTGCCAGAAAACATGTCCGGTTATACCAACACAAACTATGACAAGTGATCCGAGAATGCCTTTGACTACTAGACAGAAATACAGCATGTTGGCATCCTGGAAAGCGATAAATAGAGCAATGGAGCCTACAGGAGTTTATATGTTTATTAAGTAAGTCTAATTTCATGATTTTAAGTTCTTTTTTTAATTCGCAAATTTGTTTTTTTAAAGTGACCAGTAGAAAGCAATAGAAATAGGAAGTATTAGGAGCGATAGTATGCAATAAAAATCATAAATAAATCCATGCAAAGCGATAAATAGAGCGATCGAGCCGACTGGAGTTTCTATGTTTCTATGTTTATATAAAATGTATGGAGTTTAAACTAAAGTATAAAATGTACGGAGTTAAAAAATGTATGGAGTTATATATTTATATAAAATTTATGGAGTTAATATGTTTATATATGTTTAAACTTACCCAATTTGTTTTTACTCTTTCTTAAATTCAGAAGCTTATAATCATCCCCAGAAGCTATACCAAAACAGGTAGGAGATTTTTACTGTCATATCCATCTGGGGAAAGGTCTAAGTGCCTACCCGAGACAAGCTTCTTATCAGAATATTCCAAGCAAAAAAGCATTCCCCCCTCTTTTTAACCGCATATATTCCTTTTTCGAAGTTATCTCAACTCGTTCAAATGAGCATTTTGTAGAGCTTTCTGGTAAGAAGAAGTCTGCCAGTAATCCCGTTTACCAAGAATAATATTTCCGGTTCGAATGTTATGTGAGTTCGGTTTGAATGTCAGTCCGGTTCGAATGCTATGTACGTAAAATTTGATTGGGCTGGGTTTAAGAGGTTAAACCGAAAGAAGGTGAAAACCCTTCGGTGGTGTGAAAAGGTTATGCTGGTTAAATTACCGTAGGAGCTAAATTTTTAGAACCTAAAAAGAAATCAGATTATATTAAAATTTAATCAAATAGTTAAATTAAATTATCAAGTTATAAATTCATAGAGTTAAAATGCAAGAAGGTAAAAAATTCTCGATGGTGCGAAAACGTTCAGCTGCTTGAGTTTGGACTTAAAGTAGAAGCAGTTATATTAAATAAACTATATTGAATTGTAATTTAGCGATTGAATCACATTGTACATTCAATTATTAAATTGTAAAACGTGTCGAGTTAAATTATAATAAGGCGAAAATTTTTCGGCTTTGTCAAAAACGTTTCGGCTTTGTCAAAAACGTCAAATTTAGTTAAAATTTTACTTCATTTAGTTTCTCATTAATCTCATTTTCTCATTTTCATTAATCTCATTAATCTTATTCAGAATGAATAACATTCTAATTTGTTTTCACCACCCATCATGTGACCCACATCTTTGTTGATACTTTCAATGTAGCTTCAAAGTTAATCTATACTACTTCCTCTGCTACAATTTTATAATTTGTAATCCATTGCAGTATTTATTGGACAGTGGTTTAGTTTGAAAAAAAAATACGCAGAATAACTAAAATACGTATGCGTTGAAGTATATATAGGTAAATAGATATTTTAATAATCTAAAGCCACAAGGGCCACGGCTACAAATAATAACAACAAAAGAATATTACACACATACAACATTATTTTCAGCACGCCCCCCTTAAAAAAATCTATCTATATGTGTCATTCCTGATTTCATATATTTTGCCATATTTCTTATTGTCCCATTGTCTTTTGATCCCATCATTGAAACTAACAACTCACCTATTCAGTAAAACAGCCACCTTTTCGCAGTATCCTGTAATTCTAACCAGTCTTTTTACCCTCAGTGGAAACAATTCTAGATCACCCTTTAACACCAAAATATTAAATTTCTAGGTTAGCCCTAAAAGTCTATTGAAATTTCCTATCCCTATTTTTCCCCTTTTTCAAACCCCCAAAACTTCCCCACCGTAACTCAATACTGAGCCTACTTTCGTCTCAAAAATTCCATAGCTTAATACCTGCCGGTCCTGGATGCCTAGGGGGCTCTTCAGTAACACCAATGAAGCCTTTTGACCCTTCCAACTCGCCATTTCCACCTGCTCATTCCACCTACCTGAACTTCTAAACTTACACCCCAAATAAATAAAATCCTTAACTTGTTTCATCTCTTTCCCTTTAAAACAAAAATTATTCTTTTCGCTTTCTTCTTTTCCAAAACTAATATAGCTGATTTATCAATATTTAAAACTAATTTTTTACTCCCCAAATAACTATCCAAAATCTCTAACATCTTTTGGAAATCTGGAACCGATTTTGCAAGCAATACTGTGCCATCTGCAAATAATAAATAAAACAGCTCCAGCGACATTAATTTTAACATAGGGACATTTCTATTTCTAGAACACTCCTCAATTTCATTAATAAAAAGAGAAAACTAACGCGGTGATAGAGTGCATCCTTGTTTAAGGCCTGCCTTACTTAAAACTGGCCTAGAACCATGGGCGTAGGGAGGGGGGCAGCTGTCCCCTCCCCCCAGACCTTCAAATTTACATTAGATATGGCTGAAAAAGCAGATGGTTTGGAAAAAGCAGTTGATAAAACTCCATCACACTATCGACTGCCCCCCCCCCTTAGACAATATGCTGCCTAATGCTGCCTACGCCCATGCCTAGAACAACAAATACCTCAAACAGTTTTATTATAACTTCTACTAACCCAATTCGCAATCCTGATTTCACTAACACCCCTAGCCTACTCCTCGAAACGTCATATTGGTGCATAAGAGAACAATCACCTCCAAAGTTAAGTTTCTCTGAAAAATACAAAATAAAAAAGCTAAAATTAAATGTGGATTATCCAAAGTTCTGTAGAGCAAAAAATAAATTCAAACACTAATTTATTAGCGTATAGACCTTGCATCTCCGAGTTCATTCATTGTATTTCTTTCTATTAACATTGATTCTTGACACATAAAAGGAATTTGTCTCTATCAAGTATTAATTTTAAAAACTTTTTCTGTAAAACAAGTCTTTCAATGAAAAGTAAATAGCTTCATTAAGCCGAAAATGAGCAGAAATAAATTCAAATAATCTTCCAAGCGTAAAACTACCACAAATCACTATCCATAAATAAATGAAACTGAAAACGAACAGATATTACAACAAATAGCCGAGTCAAACTCAAAACGAGCAAAAATTAATATGAGTAGGGCTGATAACCCAATGCCCTCTCAAAACCAGAACATAATTTCTGCTTTACTGAAAAAAAAAATGACCGTGGATAATCATTTTAATTGACACATACCGATAATTTCTTAAAGTTTTGAAAAGTTTTTAATTATTAAAGTAAAAAACGTGAAAACGTTTAAAACGTACTTTGTTATCAGTAAAGCGCAACTTATATTCAGCACTGGCCCCAGCGCAAGGGCTGTAAGTTATACCCCGAGGGCATATAAGGTTTTTATGGAAAGGGTGGTCGTATGAATTCCGGAGGGGACTCATTGGATTGGAAATTGGATGTTCTAGTGCCCTTTTTCAGAGTTGAAGTGATCGGGAGGCAGCCACCCCCCTGTCGTATTTTCCCCTAATGCATCCAATAGAAATTCTGAGATAGTCATTTGTTCAAATAGTTCAAAGATCATGTAACAAGGCCTTTAGGGTTGACAGAATCCCCCGGAGTCTAGGGGTAAGGGTTGTAAGTTACGCTCAGGGGCATATAAGGCTTTTATAGAAGGGGTGGTCGTGTGAACTTTAAATGAGGCTCATTTGATTGGAAAGTTCCCTTCTAAGAATCAAACATGATGGAGAGCATCTAGCCCCCCCCCCTCCCTGACATCCTTTTTCCCGAAACGCATTCAGTTGAAATTGTGACAGCCATTTTGTTACCAATAGTCCAAAAAGCATATAACAATGTCTTTAAGTTGGACATAATCCCCCAGAGCCCATGGGCAAGGGTTGTAAGTTATGACCTGGGAAATATAAGGTTTTTATGGAACGGCTGGTCGCATAAACTTTGGATCGGATGGAGCTCATTTGATTGGAAGTTGGAAGTTTTAGTGCCCTTTTTGAGAGCCAAAAATGAATGGAAGACAATGTCATAGCAGTGGCTAATTGTACTAAGTTGAAACTTCCAGGACTTGATGAGAGGAATGTTCTAAATAAAAGGTCAAGAGAACTCGTCTACTCTCCCAGTCTTCTATTCCATCTCTAAAGAAAGTGGATAGTCTTGGCGCGCTTAAAGATGAGAACGCTAGATTTAAAAACTGTTGCGGTCTCAGGAAAAATACAAAACAACTTTTCCCTTTGCCGATTTTTCTTCATTTTTTTTTTATTTTAAACCTTTCAGGCCACAGTAGTAGTTTTTACACTACTTACTTTCCTGATATAGATTTCAAAGAGGTAAACGTAAAGAATAATATAATTTTCAGTGATAGTTTTCTAAAATTTTCACCATTTCACGGGAGTATACTCTGCTTGCTAAGAAAAACCATCAGTAAGGTAGATATTTCAGACGTGTCATTTATTTCACCCCTCCCCACTTCCCGGAAGAAAAAATTTTGCGACGCCCTTGCCTAAAATTACGTTTACCCAAGACAGAAGTTTAATTTTGTTTCTTGACGGGTTCTCACCTCTCTTTTTCCAAAGCCTGACCAGTTGAAGACGTTTGAGATGTGAGGAAAAGGCTTTTGGTTCCCTGTACACATACTGTTTTTTTTGTTTTTTTTTTTGCGACCCTGGTTTCATTTATAAACATCCAAAAATCCCTTTTTCAGCTTTTCTTTGGAGGAACAGGGTACAAGGGCCGTGAAATGTGCCAGTGTCTTGAAAATGAGAAAGAAAATTAGAAAAGGAAATGGCTAGCAAAAAACTGTTACCATGGTCATGACTAAGTGTTAATGAGAAACATCATTTTAATGGTAATGCAAAAGTTAAAAAACAAAAAAAAAAAAACAAACAAAGACAATCAGATGGGCAGACAAAGGTCAATCTGAATCAGATAACTTATCATGGGATTCGCAAACGCCAACGTTGACCATGCTGTAAAGAATGCTTTGACTCATAGCCATACAGTAATTCGAAGTCGCACTGGCCTTTCAAACAGCTCGTGGTAAGGAACTTAAGGAGCGACCCGGCTCGATAGCAACTGAAACTCTAAAAAACGGTATATATTGATACCAGTTGATTCATCAAACGAATCGGATTTTTAGGCTGATTTCAAATATATAAGCTTCATCAAGTTTAGTCTTACCCATCAAAAGTTACGAGCATGAAAAAAATTGTCTTGCTGTCGAAAATGGGGGGAACACTCCCTAAAAGTGATAGATTCCTAATGAAAATCAAACCATCAGATTCAGCTTATCAGAAAACCGTACTGTGGGGGTTTCAAGCTCCTATCTGCAAAAATGTGGAATTTTGTATTTTTTGCCAGAAGAAAGATTACGGATGCGTGTTTATTTATAATTTTTTTTTTTCCAGGGGTGATCATATCGATCCAGTGGTCCTAGAATATTGCGAGAGGACTCATTTGAACGGAATTAAAAGTTCTAGTGGCCTTTTTATGTGACCAAGAAATAGATGGCAACTAGGCCCCCTCCCACGCTCATTTTTTCCCCAAAGTCACACGATCAAAATTTTTAGATAGCCATTTTGTTCAGTATAGTCAAAAATCTAATAACTATGTCTTTGAGGATGACTTTATCTTCCATAGTCTCTGGGGGAAGGGCTGCAAGTTATGAGCTTCACCCATTGCTTAACTATAGTATTGGTTATTGGGAAGCATACAGACGGTCTAAGGAGGGATTTTTTGGTGGTAGGGGTCGGAGGAAAGGGGTTACGTGGGAGGATCTCTCTATGGAGGATGTTTTCATGGGGGAAGGGACATTTCTGTGAAGGGGGTGCCGGATTTCCCAGCATTATTAAAAAAAACAGAAATTAAATAGAAAAGCAAGTTTTTTCAACTGAACGTAAGGAGCAACATTAAAACTTAAAACGGACAGAACTTATTACGTATATAAGGAGGTTCGCCCCCTAGTCAATACCTCGCTTTTTACGCTAAAGTTTTTTTTAGTACTTTCAAATGAGATATTTATTCTAACGGCCTTTGTGATTCAGGGGTCATTCTTAAAGAATTGGAACAAAATTCGAACTTTGCGTAAACAGCGAGTATTGACTAGGGTTCGAACCCCCTCACATACATAATAATTTCTGTTCGTTTTAATTTTTAATGTTACTCCTTACTTTCAGTTGAAAAAACTTGTTTTCCTTATTTAATACTTTAAGGATCCGCTTAATAAGTCAATGTTTTTGCTCTACCTTGCCGCAGCTACAACTATTTTTTAGCTGACGTTTCAGGCTGCATTTGACTTTTAATTGTCGACAAAAAAGCTATTCAACTAAGAAGATTTCGCCTGTCAGTTTGAACTTGCTTTAAAACACTGAAAAGGCGCTCAGCAATGACGTTTGACATTGGCAAGGAAAAAGTTTTGTATAATCTTCAAAATATTTGGAGATATGACGACTCCTGTAGAAGATTTCATTGTAAGATTATGACACGAGTAGACCACTATATCCAAGGCGTCCAAGTTTTTAAGACACATATTTCTTGTTAGTAAGAATTCCACTCGCGTTTTACTGTAGCCTGTCATCAATCATTATAAGTTGAGAAAAATAATCTGCCCCTTTTCTCCTACGGTGATAAAATACTTAGCATAAATTCGGCAATAAAAGCCATTTCGCGGTATAATTGCGATATGTGGTATCATGCGAAAATTATCCGATATTTCCCTTGAAAATGCAGTATTATACAGCAAAATGCGACATAAGTGGCAACACATCTGGTAGCTGGTGACTGGCGACTTTTCTTGGATAATAGCCTCTCAAGAAGCAAAACCTAAGGTCTAAGTGTGCCCTAGATCCCCTCTAGACTTTGAAAAATATATTATTTTAGTATTTTTATAGAAAAATGCCTTTTTGATATATTCATTAAAAAAATCGACAAGTCATAAAAACTAGCCCCCCCTCACGATAAATGTTAAAAATTCCCCCCCCCCTGACTAATTTTTCACGAATTTGCGTCCCTGTTGCCAATTCTCTCTAAATTTCGAACTGTTTTGGGATTGTGTTAGTCAGACTATATCTAGTGCATGAGCGCCCATAAGGGGGGGGCCAGGGGGCGCCCGCCCCCTGGCTGAATGATGCTGCCTTATTTTTATATTTTTGTTCTGAGATTTCTATTTTATAGCATTAAAAGTGCAAATTAGACGAGGTTTGCCCCCCCCCACCGGAATTCAGCTTATGGGCGCCCATGATCTAGTGTTCTTGTATATTATAGTTCCCTTTTTTAGAAATAGTTCCGACATATACCAATTAAAATTATACATCAGAAGAGGCTCTCATTAATTGATTCCATTTATCCTCCTTTACTTTATAATGAATGACAGGACTATCAGAATCTGTCATTTACAGTTTCACGCGAAGATTTTGCTCAGAAATATGAGAGCTTTGTTTTTAATGGAGGAATCAAGCGCATAACAAAATAGATTTGCATTGTTTGAAAAATGTGAAAAGTTGTTTTTTTTTATTTTAATTTGCTCTGTTTCTTGTTTAATTAATTTACAATGGCTTTCTATAGCATATTCAGAAATATACCATGTGAAGGGGGGGGGGGCTGCTGCCACAGTCAGTTCCGTCTCTTTGCTATTAAATAAAAAAGGAAGTTTTCAGCTGAAACTAAGGAGCAAGATTAAAAATTTAGATTAACGGATATTATTCTGTAAACAAGGGGGCTGCCCCTTCCTCAACCGTCACTCTTTACGCTAAGTTCGTAAAGATCTTTAAAAATACGTCTCATTCAAATTCAACGGCCATTGTGTTGAGCAGTCTTTTTCAAAGAACTGTGATAAAAAGTGAAATTTTATCGTAAAGAGCAAGGGTTGAGTAAGAGGAAGCCTCCTCATATGCGGAATCATTGCTGTTCATTTTAAGTTTTAATGTTGTTCATTACTTTCAGTTGAAAAACGTTGTCTTTTTAATTTAATTTTTGACCGTTTTTCAGATCACACCAGGAAATTTCCTTCCCTCCACCCGTGTAAAATTTCACCTCAAAAATTCTTCCTTGAAAATTCCCCCCAATGGAAAATTCTCCCCTCAGAAATTCAACCCCTCCCCCACAAAAAAAACGTATATTTCCAAAAAATAATTACTATATGTAAACGATATGGCAAATTGCGTAACTTACATCTCTTTTCTCAGGGGCTACAGAGGTTATGTCATCCCTAAAAGTATAGTTATAAGACCTTTCAACAATGCTGTATTTAATGTCTATTTCATAATTTTATTCGGATGTCCTTGGGGAAAACGGGGCGTGGGAGAGATGCTAGCCACCCTCCAATCTTTTTAGTAACTTAAAAAGGACATTAGAGCTTTTGGTTTCTGTTCGAATGAGCCCTCTCCGGCTCCTCCATGACCATTGGCTCGCTCCGACCACCCCTGAAAAACCAAAAAATCAAATAAACACGCATTCTTCATCTTTCTTTTGAATAAAAACCTACATTTTTGTAGATACGAGATTGAAATCTCTACAGTAGGGGTCTCTGATATGCTGAACCTGATTGTTGATTTTCATTCAGATAGCTTGATCTTTTGGGGGTGTTTTTCACCTTTGTAAAAAAAATCAGGCAAACTTTCTCATTCTCGTAGCTTTAGATGTGTAAGATTAAACTGAATGAATTTGATATAGAATAGAATAGAATTTATTGACACAAAAACCCAAAGGGCCGTGGTCACAAAAACAGAGACAGTTTCATACAATCATAAATTGGCACAAAAATATAATCTAGGCTAGTGAACTATCACCCTTATCCCTAATCTTCAAAAAAACTTTCTCTGTGTTCTATACCCATCGTCAGGAACCATCCGAATCTCTTTAAACCTGCCATATCTTTCCTTGCTAACAAATTTATTATCTCATCTCTCTCCCAAACCTGAACCCCAAACAATTCTTTCCTTAAATATATTAATTCACTACATTTCCCCATAAAATGAACCAAATCTTCCTCTTTTCCACAGGTGGGACAGAAGTAAGGACCAGAAGCTTGCCTAACCCCTCCCAGATACTTCCTTCTCTCACCTAGTGGTAACCCATCTGACCTAACACAAATAATAAACTTTAGCTGCCTCTTTTGAAGCACCGCCTTAAAATACGATTCTTCTCCCCACTGCTCCTTAGCCTTTGCATATAACTCCAGTGATCGGGTCTCATTCACTTGCGCATGACCCACCTGGATCTCATGGTCCCTTAACGTCTCCCTGACCCTATTTGCAACTTCTCCTTCCTTTAATCCAATCCCTAGCCTACCATTCCTTAGCTCTGAAAATCCACAATCATTCAATATCTTCTTTATTTGAGATGGCCACGTATCACTCTTTGGGATCCTCAGAGCTTCTAAATATGCTGCTTTTGTTATCCTTACTCTGGGCATACTCAGGATTTTCTCCCATAGTCTTATCATCCCTACTAGCCTATCACTTCTTAAAGAAAATAAACCTAGATCTCCTCTCAGTTCTAAACTATTTGTTGAAAAATGTAGACCTAAAACTCTCTTAAAATACTGAAGCTGAATCTCCTCCATCCTCTTACCAGCTATGTATCCCCTAACTTCAGATCCATAATGCATAGCCGATTCAATCTTTACCTGAAATATCTGCTTATGCATCTTCAGGTTCTGTATGTTCGCCAGTTGGCTAGCAGTCACAGCATAGGCGCAGGACTTTCCTTTAGCAAGACTTAGCCTCAGTTGCTTTCCAAACTTACCATTTGACGAATACTTACATCCTAAATACGTAAACTCATCTCTACTCTCTAAATCTATTCCCTACCATTTTACTCTATCCCTACTTGTAATCTTACCCCCTTTTCTAAAAACCCTAACTACCAACTTCTTTAAATTCAGGCTTAGTTGTTTCCTATCTATATATTCCTTAGTTCTATCCAACAAGAACTGTAAATCCTCTCTAGACCTAGCTACTAGTGCCAGGTCATCTAAGAACATCAGCATGCATAGTTCACAGACATCTAATGACATCATTGGGGCTCCTTGCTTCCTAAGGAAATCCGGCAAATCATTAATAAACAACGAAAATAGCCACGGAGATAGGAGGCAACCTTGTTTAACCCCCTTTCTAGAACAAATTACATCTGAAAATTTTTCTGCCACCTTAATAACAAACTTTGTAGCTTCATACATACTTATCAAAATCCTTAAAAGTGGGTATGGCAGGCCAATGTTTATACAATCCTTCATTAACAGTTCCCTCTTTACACAATCAAATGCCCCTTTTAAATCCAAAAAAACTACATACAATTTACCTCCCTTCTTATTTATAAACGCATCAATTAAAGACTTTAATGTAAAACTTTGATCAATCGTACTATGTCTTTCTCTGAATCCTGACTGCTCCGCGGCTAGCCTTTCAGTTTTCAGGAGCCAACTTCTAAGTCTGTTAAGTAATACCTTCGCTATTAGCTTTTCTAGTGTGTTACCTAAATGTATACATCTATAATTTTCATGTAATCGGCACTCCTACTGCCAGCTCCCACTCACTACGCCAAATTCTAGACCGAAGAACCGCTGTAAATATCAAAGTAATAACATACAATATGGAAAGCTAGGACCAAGTGCTGAAGATCCCTTCACCTCTTTTAAACTTTTCCATGCTTTTTCTGCCCTTACTGGCTCGATTAAAGCATCATCTTCTTCCTTCATAGGGCCACAAACCTGATCTTTGATACTTCTTCCAATTATCTTCAAATACGCACTCATTTCCCGTTGTCTCCCGCCTCTTTAATTCACTCGACCAGGTGTCCGCGGGGGGATATCTTGGCTTGTCTCCCTTCAGGTAGAACTTGAAACCTTCTTCCAATAAACTTTGCTATCCTTATCCTTTAATGCCTGCTCTATCTCCTTAATATCTTCTTCTTTTTTCATCTTCTTACACTTTCTTACTACTTTCTTATACTCTCTCCTAATTCTTCGGTATTCCAATAAATTATTATCTAAAGTCCCCTAGTCCCTGGAGCCTGACTACATCTAACGCTTCTTGTAGCCTAGCTTTTAACTTTTTACTTTCCATATCCAATACCCTCCCCTCTGAATTCCTAACCTCAATTTTATCACTTCTTCCTGCTCCTACGCATATATCATACACTACCTTGTTCAGTCCCTTTAGACTCTCCTCCACCTTACCAATTTTACAAAATTCCTCACACTCTTCTATTAGCTCCTGAGTACTGCCTCTTATTATCCCTTGGTTTAATATCTCTTCTGTCTCCTTAACTATTTTTATCGGTTTTCTAATACAAAGATCATTCTTTGTAAATCTACTTATCTCCCCTTCTCTTTGCCAACTCCGAACCCTTATCTCGCATTATAGACCCAAGGGACCAAGGAAGACTCAGATTAAGAGCAATTGAGACGTGGTCCGACCCTACGCAACCCATCACTCTAAAATTGTAACACATTGGCCACAGATTCAACCCAAGCAAAAAATAATCTACCACTTTCGGTGACCCAGAAAAACAAGTAAAATTCCCCACTTCTTCATCTTCTCCCAGTTTACCATTCACAATTACCATTTTTTCATTCACATAAAAATATAAAAGGTTAGATCCCCATTTATTCCTTCTACGGTTCTGGTCCTTACTCTGTCGCTTACCAATTCTTAAATCTCCATAATACCAAAGTGATTCGGAAGGATCCCACGATACGTTGCTCCTCCAGTTATCTCCAACTTCCTCAAATTCACCATCTTAAATCCCAGTATACGCGTTAAAGTCACCTGTAAAAATAAAATAGCTATCACCATACAATTCAACATATTTTCTCATCTCTTTTGATACAAACTCTCAACTATTTTCCTTCATATACGAACTATTCTGTGGTGGTATATAAACAGCTCCTGTAACCAGATTTATTTCATTCATTTTTGTCTTTAACCACACAATATTTTCAGACTCACTTTTTAATCTCAAAACCGAGCGGAAACGACTTTCTCTGCATAAAACAGCAACTCCTCCGTACACTCTGCCATTCCTCGATGGTTTTTTACAAGTGCAGTCACATATAAACCCTTGAAAGCTAATACAAGAACTTCTCCATGTCTCAGCTAGTCCTATAATATCCCACTTATCTAACCTACATAAATCACTTAGTTTCTGATCACTAAATCCCAAAATATTACAGAAACATATTTTCTAATTCCTTGCACCACGACCCTCAAAATCATATTCCCTAATTGCCAGATCAAGAATAAACCTACTAGGTTCGTTTCCTCTTGCCAAGCCTCTGCTTCTCGTCCGTCCTTCCCAGACTCTTCCTCCCGACCCACTCGTACTCCCTCTTCCCCTTCTAGTGCTGGGTTGACGATTTGCATCTTCCGGTCTTCTCTCCGCCAGTCTTTTTTGAACCCGTAGCGGTCTAACTTCCGAAACCGCTGGCCCTTGAGACATCCTTACCGACATTGCCGTCTATGACCATAGTATCGGATACATCACTCATAACCGGTTCTGTGTCCCCATCTGCAACCCTGTCACTTTGCCCATCGACTACATTCATACTTGTCCCGCTGGAATTGCGGACAGTTTCGATCAATCGCTGAGTTTCAGGGTCGTAAGAAAACGTTTGGTCTCCAATTTGTAATTTTGTCCCCCGTAGGAATGCATCGGATCTACCTTCACTTTTCGCTTGCTCTAGAACTGATCTCAACTTGTTTCTCGCTTCTCTTTCAGCCTTGGTATAATCAGGGGCCGCTTTCAGCCCGTATTCTCTCAGATATTGATTGCTCCGTAGAAGCGAGTCACGAATATCTTTAGTTGTGAATCTAATTAGGACTGGTGAGACTTCTCCGGAACGAGTTTTCATTCTAAACGCCTCTTTAATGTCACTCCAGCGAATGTCCACACTGGGCAAAACCCTACCAAAATACTGTAATAAGTCATCCTTTAGCGAACGACCCCTTGCTCCTGGGTTGAACTCGTATAGCACCAAGTTATGTTTCTTAGATTCAAATTCTAACTTTTTCAACATGAGCGAGAGTTCCTGAACTTTAGTTTCCAAAGCACTAACTTTTTATCTTGTTTCTTCTCAAACGTAGCCCATTCCTTTCGTACAGATTCAGCGCTTGCAACGGCATTTTTAATTCGCTGCAGCTTCTCCGTGACCTTACCTCTCATCTTTTGCTTTTCGGCTAGTAGTTCCTCCATTTTCAGCATTATATTCTATTTAAAATGAAAATATCACGTACCTTAGATAGCCTTTAATATTTATCCAGGCAAAGGCTAATCGTGTATTCCGCTTTTGTCGTTTACTTTGAGGCACGGCTAACTCCCACGGATGGCTTTACTATTAGTGGCTTGGAGCGCTTTCTCTCGCACCTACTGAACTGGCAGTAAATATCTTCCCAATGGATTTTGATCGACACTGCTGGATTTCTGGCTTCCCAAAAAAATCGTTTTGGGATCATAATAAACTGTTCTATCTGTTTTTCGAAACAAAGTCACTTTTCCACTGGCTAAACGACTTTTACCACCTCAATTACTAATTATTTTCACTACAATCTAATCTGGTACAACACTATCGCCATCTATATGATATCGCCATATATTTGAAATCAGCATAAGTTGCCAATTCTTTTGAAGTATCTATTGCTATCAAAATTCTGTGTTGTAGAGTTTTGGTTACTATTGGGCCGAGCCGCTCTTTACTTACAGTCTGTTAACACGAACTGTCTGAAAGCTTAAATTTTGCATCATATTGCCTTAAGAATGATAATCGCCATCTGAAAAGAAAACAACAGAAAACACTCTTTGAAACTTAATTGGAGGAGATGTGTAATGCCAAAAAAGATCTTTCAGGTCATGAATTTTGGAGTTTTCGTCAATGTGGGTTATCGGAAAAATATTACTCCAGCGATATATCCCCCCCCCCTCATTCCACCTCGCTTCAGGTAAGCACATGAATGTTATGTTTATTTCAAACTACGAAAATTTTTGTAATAAGGTGAGAGCTGCCTTATCTCCAGCCTTTTTGTCATACACTTAAACCGAATAACTTTTTCCAGTGAAAAAAAAGGCTGCTGGATATAGCTCTCCTTTCCCGTTATGATTAGAGAGACCAAAACAAATTGATTAAGAAAATGTACTTTGAGGCACCCAAAAAAAAGACATGCGTAGAAATTATATTGTTCAGCAGATGTGGTATAACGGTATAAATTACCAGTATGTCCTTAATATATATCTTTTGTCCTAGAATCATGAATTTTCATTGGAATAGTCCATCCCCAAAATTTTATGATCTTTGACTAGATACGATTACCCCTGGTAAAAAAAACAAACAAAAAACAAATAAACGCGTGTCTGTGAACATCTTTCTAAGAAAAACTCGATGTTCCATATTTATTATTTTTATACCGACTCAAAACCTCCGATATAGAGTTGGACAGTCGTCTCCCTTTAGGGAATTTTAAAAATTTCTAAGGTTTTGCAAATTTTTATGTGCAAAAGCTTTTGATAAGTAGTTTATGAATTAGCAAATATTACATATTTAAATTCCGCATTAAAATGACATTTATATATTCTTATAAGAAATCCATTTTTAAAAGACACTACTTGCAGAAATATCTAACCAAGAAGAATGAATTTGACAGCGTAGTTCTGCCCCTAACGTTTTAAATGTTACTAATTTTCTTTTCAGTGAACGAAGAGCAAATAAAAGCTGCTAATACTAATCTTATTATTTGGAAAATATCTGGACTAGAAAACCTGGTCGAACTTCAACACAGCTCGTAATATTAAAAATGGAGTATATTTTCTATAAATTTATTTTTATTGGTATAATAAGATAGTTCGTGGCAACGAACCGTAAGTAAGGAGCGACCCGGCTGAATAGTACCCGAAACTCTAAAAAAAGGAATTCTGATTCCAATAGATACATCAAAAGAATCAGATTTTTATGCTGATTTCAAACATGTAGGTTTCATCATGTTTAATCTTACCCATCAAAAGCTACACGCCTGAGAAAATTTACCTTATTTTTGAAAAAAGGGGGAAACACCCCCTAAAAGTCATAGAACCTTAATGAAAATCCCACCATCTGATTCAGCGTATCAGAGAACCCTACTGTAGAGGTTTCAAGCTCCTATATTCAAAATGTGGAATTTTGTTTTTTTTGCCAAAATAAAGATCACGGATGCGTTTTTTCCCCCAGGGTGATCGTATCGACCCAGTGGTCCTAGAATATCACAAGAGGGCTCATTTAAACGGAAATTAAAAGTTATAGTGCCCCTTTTAAGTGAACAAAAAATGGAGGACAACTAGGCCCCCTCCCACGCTAAGTTTTTCCCAAAGTCACCCGATCAAAATTTTGAGATAGCCATTTTGTTCAGCATGGTTGAGAAATATAATAGCTATGTCTTTGAGGATGACTTAATCCGCCACAGTCCCCTGGGGAATGTTTACATATAGTATTGGTTATTGGGAAGTATACAGACGTTTTCAAGTTTTTTTTTTCTGGTAGTGGAGGGGGGGGTGGATCGGGGTATATGTGGGAGGTTTTTTACATGGAGGAAGTTTCTATGGGGGATGGTGCATTGCTATGAAGGGGGTGCCAGATTTCCCAGCATTATTCAAAAAACGATCAGAAATTAAATAAAAAGAACACGTTTTCAACCTAAAAACTTTTCAACTGAAAAATTTTCAACATCGAAACTTAAAACGAACAGAGACTATTACGTATATGATTATGTTTGCCCCCTAGTCAATACACCGCTCTTTAAGCAAAATTATTTTTTTAATGCTTTCATAAGAGCTATTTGTTCTAATTAACGGCCTTTGTAATTGAGGCGTTAATCACAGATTCGAAAATTTAGCGTAAAGAGCGAGATATTGACTAGGGGGGGGGGACCCGCCTAACATACGCAATAAAATATACGAATATAGAAGTTGGTTACGTAAGCTAATTCCTAAGTTACATATGTTTATTACTAATAAGAACACTCGTAAATAAAATTAAACAACTTTCGAGAAAGCCTTTTAGCCAAAAAATGTAAAATTAATATGCAAATTTCGTTTTAGTTATTCGTGTACGGTGAGCCAAAATCAAGACCTGCATGAATTTAAAAACGGTCAGAAATTAAATAAAAAACAAGTTTTTTTTTTTAACTGAAAGTAAGGAGCGACATTAAAACTTAAAACGAACAGAAATTATTCCGTATATGAAAGGGGCTGTCCCCTCCTCAATGCATCGCTCTTTACGCTAACGTTTGACTCTTTCTCATAGCTCTATTTTTTAAAAGCAATAAAAAACTTTAGTGTAAAGAGCGAGGCGTTGAGGAGGGGACAGCCCCTTTCATATACGGAATAATTTCTGTTCCTTTTAAGTTTTGATGTCGCTCCTTACTTTCGGTTAAAAAAAACTTGTTTTTTTTTATTTAATCTGGCTTTAGAAACCGAGCTGATGATCTTGACTACTAAGTATATTAATAGAGACTTTAAAAATAACAATGCAATAAGTATGCTAAAATAAGCGTTAGTCATCAATATCTTTTTTTTTAGATTTGGCTTTAGAAACCGAGCTGATGATCTTGACTACTAAGTATATTAATAGAAACTTTAAAAATAACAATGCAATAAGTATGCTAAAAATAAGCGTTAGTCATCAATATCTATTTTTTTAGATTTGGCTTTAGAAACCGAGCTGATGATCTTGACTACTAAGTATATTAATAGAAACTTTAAAAATAACAATGCAATAAGTATGCTAAAAATAAGCGTTAGTCATCAATATCTATTTTTTTAGATTTGGCTTTAGAAACCGAGCTGATGATCTTGACTACTAAGTATATTAATAGAGACTTTAAAAATAACAATGCAATAAGTATGCTAAAAATAAGCGTTAGCCATCAATATCTATTTTTTTAGATTTGGCTTTAGAAACCGAGCTGATGATCTTGACTACTAAGTATATTAGTAGAAACTTTAAAAATAACAATGCAATAAGTATGCTAAAAATAAGCGTTAGTCATCAATATCTATTTTTTTAGATTTGGCTTTAGAAACCGAGCTGATGATCTTGACTACTAAGTATATTAATAGAAACTTTAAAAATAACAATGCAATAAGTATGCTAAAAATTAGCGTTAGTCATAAATATCTATTTTTTAGATTTGGCTTTAGAAACCGAGCTGATGATCTTGACTACTAAGTATATTAATAGAAACTTTAAAAATAACAATGCAATAAGTATGCTAAAAATAAGCGTTAGTCATCAATATCTATTTTTTTAGATTTGGCTTTAGAAACCGAGCTGATGATCTTGACTACTAAGTATATTAGTAGAAACTTTAAAAATAACAATACAATAAGTATGCTAAAAATAAGCGTTAGTCATCAATATCTATTTTTTTAGATTTGGCTTTAGAAACCGAGCTGATGATCTTGACTACTAAGTATATAATAGAAACTTTAAAAATAACAATGGAATAAGTATGCTAAAAATAAGCGTTAGTCATCAATATCTATTTTTTTAGATTTGGCTTTAAAAACCGAGCTGATGATCTTGACTACTAAGTATATTAATAGAGACTTTAAAAATAACAATGCAATAAGTATGCTAAAAATTAGCGTTAGTCATCAATATCTATTTTTTAGATTTGGCTTTAGAAACCGAGCTGATGATCTTGACTACTAAGTATATTAATAGAGACTTTAAAAATAACAATGCAATAAGTATGCTAAAAATAAGCGTTAGCCATCAATATCTATTTTTTTAGATTTGGCTTTAGAGACCGAGCTGATGATCTTGACTACTAAGTATATTAATAGAAACTTTAAAAATAACAATGCAATAAGTATGCTAAAAATAAGCGTTAGTCATCAATATCTATTTTTTAGATTTGGCTTTAGAAACCGAGCTGATGATCTTGACTACTAAGTATATTAATAGAAACTTTAAAAATGACAATGCAATAAGTATGCTAAAAATTAGCGTTAGTCATAAATATCTATTTTTTAGATTTGGCTTTAGAAACCGAGCTGATGATCTTGACTACTAAGTATATTAATAGAAACTTTAAAAATAACAATGCAATAAGTATGCTAAAAATAAGCGTTAGTCATCAATATCTATTTTTTTAGATTTGGCTTTAGAAACCGAGCTGATGATCTTGACTACTAAGTATATTAGTAGAAACTTTAAAAATAACAATACAATAAGTATGCTAAAAATAAGCGTTAGTCATCAATATCTATTTTTTTAGATTTGGCTTTAGAAACCGAGCTGATGATCTTGACTACTAAGTATAAATAGAAACTTTAAAAATAACAATGGAATAAGTATGCTAAAAATAAGCGTTAGTCATCAATATCTATTTTTTAGATTTGGCTTTAGAAACCGAGCTGATGATCTTGACTACTAAGTATATTAATAGAGACTTTAAAAATAACAATGCAATAAGTATGCTAAAAATAAGCGTTAGCCATCAATATCTATTTTTTTAGATTTGGCTTTAGAAACCGAGCTGATGATCTTGACTACTAAGTATATTAATAGAGACTTTAAAAATAACAATGCAATAAGTATGCTAAAAATAAGCGTTAGCCATCAATATCTATTTTTTTAGATTTGGCTTTAGAGACCGAGCTGATGATCTTGACTACTAAGTATATTAATAGAAACTTTAAAAATAACAATGCAATAAGTATGCTAAAAATAAGCGTTAGTCATCAATATCTATTTTTTTAGATTTGGCTTTAGAAACCGAGCTGATGATCTTGACTACTAAGTATATTAATAGAAACTTTAAAAATAACAATGCAATAAGTATGCTAAAAATAAGCGTTAGCCATCAATATCTCTTTTTTTAGATTTGGCTTTAGAAACCGAGCTGATGATCTTGACTACTAAGTATATTAATAGAGACTTTAAAAATAACAATGCAATAAGTATGCTAAAAATAAGCGTTAGCCATCAATATCTATTTTTTTAGATTTGGCTTTAGAGACCGAGCTGATGATCTTGACTACTAAGTATATTAATAGAAACTTTAAAAATAACAATGCAATAAGTATGCTAAAAATGAGCGTTAGTCATCAATATCCTTTTTTTAGATTTGCCTTTAGAAACCGAGCTGATGATCTTGACTACTAAGTATATTAATAGAAACTTTAAAAATAACAATACAATAAGTATGCTAAAAATAAGCGTTAGTCATCAATATCTATTTTTTTAGATTTGGCTTTAGAAACCGAGCTGATGATCTTGACTACTAAGTATAAATAGAAACTTTAAAAATAACAATGCAATAAGTATGCTAAAAATAAGCGTTAGTCATCAATATCTATTTTTTTAGATTTGGCTTTAGAAACCGAGCTGATGATCTTGACTACTAAGTATATTAATAGAGACTTTAAAAATAACAATGCAATAAGTATGCTAAAAATAAGCGTTAGCCATCAATATCTATTTTTTTAGATTTGGCTTTAGAAACCGAGCTGATGATCTTGAATACTAAGTATATTAATAGAGACTTTAAAAATAACAATGCAATAAGTATGCTAAAAATAAGCGTTAGCCATCAATATCTATTTTTTTACATTTGGCTTTAGAGACCGAGCTGATGATCTTGACTACTAAGTATATTAATAGAAACTTTAAAAATAACAATGCAATAAGTATGCTAAAAATAAGCGTTAGTCATCAATATCTATTTTTTTAGATTTGGCTTTAGAAACCGAGCTGATGATCTTGACTACTAAGTATATTAATAGAAACTTTAAAAATAACAATGCAATAAGTATGCTAAAAATAAGCGTTAGCCATCAATATCTCTTTTTTTAGATTTGGCTTTAGAAACCGAGCTGATGATCTTGACTACTAAGTATATTAATAGAGACTTTAAAAATAACAATGCAATAAGTATGCTAAAAATAAGCGTTAGCCATCAATATCTATTTTTTTAGATTTGGCTTTAGAGACCGAGCTGATGATCTTGACTACTAAGTATATTAATAGAAACTTTAAAAATAACAATGCAATAAGTATGCTAAAAATAAGCGTTAGTCATCAATATCCTTTTTTTTAGATTTGCCTTTAGAAACCGAGCTGATGATCTTGACTACTAAGTATATTAATAGAAACTTTAAAAATAACAATGCAATAAGTATGCTAAAATAAGCGTTAGCCATCAATATCTATTTTTTTAGATTTGGCTTTAGAAACCGAGCTGATGATCTTGACTACTAAGTATATTAATAGAGACTTTAAAAATAACAATGCAATAAGTATGCTAAAAATAAGCGTTAGCCATCAATATCTATTTTTTTAGATTTGGCTTTAGAGACCGAGCTGATGATCTTGACTACTAAGTATATTAATAGAAACTTTAAAAATAACAATGCAATAAGTATGCTAAAAATAAGCGTTAGTCATCAATATCTATTTTTTTAGATTTGGCTTTAGAAACCGAGCTGATGATCTTGACTACTAAGTATATTAATAGAAACTTTAAAAATAACAATGCAATAAGTATGCTAAAAATAAGCGTTAGTCATCAATATCTATTTTTTAGATTTGGCTTTAGAAACCGAGCTGATGATCTTGACTACTAAGTATATTAATAGAAACTTTAAAAATAACAATGCAATAAGTATGCTAAAAATAAGCGTTAGTCATCAATATCTATTTTTTTAGATTTGGCTTTAGAAACCGAGCTGATGATCTTGACTACTAAGTATATTAATAGAAACTTTAAAAATAACAATGCAATAAGTATGCTAAAAATAAGCGTTAGTCATCAATATCTATTTTTTTAGATTTGGCTTTAGAAACCGAGCTGATGATCTTGACTACTAAGTATATTAATAGAAACTTTAAAAATAACAATGCAATAAGTATGCTAAAAATAAGCGTTAGTCATCAATATCTATTTTTTTAGATTTGGCTTTAGAAACCGAGCTGATGATCTTGACTACTAAGTATATTAATAGAGACTTTAAAAATAACAATGCAATAAGTATGCTAAAAATAAGCGTTAGCCATCAATATCTATTTTTTAGATTTGGCTTTAGAAACCGAGCTGATGATCTTGACTACTAAGTATATTAATAGAGACTTTAAAAATAACAATGCAATAAGTATGCTAAAAATAAGCGTTAGCCATCAATATCTATTTTTTTAGATTTGGCTTTAGAGACCGAGCTGATGATCTTGACTACTAAGTATATTAATAGAAACTTTAAAAATAACAATGCAATAAGTATGCTAAAAATAAGCGTTAGTCATCAATATCTATTTTTTAGATTTGGCTTTAGAAACCGAGCTGATGATCTTGACTACTAAGTATATTAATAGAAACTTTAAAAATAACAATGCAATAAGTATGCTAAAAATAAGCGTTAGTCATCAATATCTATTTTTTTAGATTTGGCTTTAGAAACCGAGCTGATGATCTTGACTACTAAGTATATTAATAGAAACTTTAAAAATAACAATGCAATAAGTATGCTAAAAATAAGCGTTAGCCATCAATATCTCTTTTTTTAGATTTGGCTTTAGAAACCGAGCTGATGATCTTGACTACTAAGTATATTAATAGAAACTTTAAAAATAACAATGCAATAAGTATGCTAAAAATAAGCGTTAGCCATCAATATCTATTTTTTTAGATTTGGCTTTAGAAACCGAGCTGATGATCTTGACTACTAAGTATATTAATAGAGACTTTAAAAATAACAATGCAATAAGTATGCTAAAAATAAGCGTTAGCCATCAATATCTATTTTTTTAGATTTGGCTTTAGAGACCGAGCTGATGATCTTGACTACTAAGTATATTAATAGAAACTTTAAAAATAACAATGCAATAAGTATGCTAAAAATAAGCGTTAGTCATCAATATCTTTTTTTTAGATTTGGCTTTAGAAACCGAACGGATGATCTTGACTACTAAGTATATTAATAGAAACTTTAAAAATAACAATGCAATAAGTATGCTAAAAATAAGCGTTAGTCATCAATATCTATTTTTTTAGATTTGGCTTTAGAAACCGAGCTGATGATCTTGACTACTAAGTATATTAATAGAAACTTTAAAAATAACAATGCAATAAGTATGCTAAAAATAAGCGTTAGTCATCAATATCTATTTTTTTAGATTTGGCTTTAGAAACCGAGCTGATGATCTTGACTACTAAGTATATTAATAGAAACTTTAAAAATAACAATGCAATAAGTATGCTAAAAATAAGCGTTAGTCATCAATATCTATTTTTTTAGATTTGGCTTTAGAAACCGAGCTGATGATCTTGACTACTAAGTATATTAATAGAAACTTTAAAAATAACAATGCAATAAGTATGCTAAAAATAAGCGTTAGCATCAATATCTATTTTTTTAGATTTGGCTTTAGAAACCGAGCTGATGATCTTGACTACTAAGTATATAATAGAAACTTTAAAAATAACAATGCAATAAGTATGCTAAAAATAAGCGTTAGTCATCAATATCTATTTTTTTAGATTTGGCTTTAGAAACCGAGCTGATGATCTTGACTACTAAGTATATTAATAGAGACTTTAAAAATAACAATGCAATAAGTATGCTAAAAATAAGCGTTAGTCATCAATATCTATTTTTTTAGATTTGGCTTTAGAAACCGAGCTGATGATCTTGACTACTAAGTATATTAATAGAAACTTTAAAAATAACAATGCAATAAGTATGCTAAAAATAAGCGTTAGCCATCAATATCTATTTTTTTAGATTTGGCTTCAGAAACCGAGCTGATGATCTTGACTACTAAGTATATTAATAGAGACTTTAAAAATAACAATGCAATAAGTATGCTAAAAATAAGCGTTAGCCATCAATATCTATTTTTTTAGATTTGGCTTTAGAGACCGAGCTGATGATCTTGACTACTAAGTATATTAATAGAAACTTTAAAAATAACAATGCAATAAGTATGCTAAAAATAAGCGTTAGTCATCAATATCCTTTTTTTTAGATTTGGCTTTAGAAACCGAGCTGATGATCTTGACTACTAAGTATATTAATAGAAACTTTAAAAATAACAATGCAATAAGTATGCTAAAAATAAGCGTTAGTCATCAATATCTATTTTTTTAGATTTGGCTTTAGAAACCGAGCTGATGATCTTGACTACTAAGTATATTAATAGAAACTTTAAAAATAACAATGCAATAAGTATGCTAAAAATAAGCGTTAGTCATCAATATCTATTTTTTAGATTTGGCTTTAGAAACCGAGCTGATGATCTTGACTACTAAGTATATTAATAGAAACTTTAAAAATAACAATGCAATAAGTATGCTAAAAATAAGCGTTAGTCATCAATATCTATTTTTTTAGATTTGGCTTTAGAAACCGAGCTGATGATCTTGACTACCAAGTATATTAGTAGAAACTTTAAAAATAACAATGCAATAAGTATGCTAAAAATAAGCGTTAGTCATCAATATCTATTTTTTTAGATTTGGCTTTAGAAACCGAGCTGATGATCTTGACTACTAAGTATATAATAGAAACTTTAAAAATAACAATGCAATAAGTATGCTAAAAATAAGCGTTAGTCATCAATATCTATTTTTTTAGATTTGGCTTTAGAAACCGAGCTGATGATCTTGACTACTAAGTATATTAATAGAGACTTTAAAAATAACAATGCAATAAGTATGCTAAAAATAAGCGTTGGCCATCAATATCTATTTTTTTAGATTTGGCTTTAGAAACCGAGCTGATGATCTTGACTACTAAGTATATTAATAGAGACTTTAAAAATAACAATGCAATAAGTATGCTAAAAATAAGCGTTAGCCATCAATATCTATTTTTTTAGATTTGGCTTTAGAAACCGAGCTGATGATCTTGACTACTAAGTATATTAATAGAAACTTTAAAAATAACAATGCAATAAGTATGCTAAAAATAAGCGTTAGCCATCAATATCTATTTTTTTAGATTTGGCTTTAGAAACCGAGCTGATGATCTTGACTACTAAGTATATTAATAGAAACTTTAAAAATAACAATGCAATAAGTATGCTAAAAATAAGCGTTAGTCATCAATATCTATTTTTTTAGATTTGGCTTTAGAAACCGAGCTGATGATCTTGACTACTAAGTATATTAATAGAAACTTTAAAAATAACAATGCAATAAGTATGCTAAAAATAAGCGTTAGCCATCAATATCTTTTTTTTAGATTTGGCTTTAGAAACCGAGCTGATGATCTTGACTACTAAGTATATTAATAGAAACTTTAAAAATAACAATGCAATAAGTATGCTAAAAATAAGCGTTAGCCATCAATATCTATTTTTTTAGATTTGGCTTTAGAAACCGAGCTGATGATCTTGACTACTAAGTATATTAATAGAGACTTTAAAAATAACAATGCAATAAGTATGCTAAAAATAAGCGTTAGCCATCAATATCTATTTTTTTAGATTTGGCTTTAGAGACCGAGCTGATGATCTTGACTACTAAGTATATTAATAGAAACTTTAAAAATAACAATGCAATAAGTATGCTAAAAATAAGCGTTAGTCATCAATATCCTTTTTTTTAGATTTGGCTTTAGAAACCGAACGGATGATCTTGACTACTAAGCATATTAATAGAAACTTTAAAAATAACAATGCAATAAGTATGCTAAAAATAAGCGTTAGTCATCAATATCTATTTTTTTAGATTTGGCTTTAGAAACCGAGCTGATGATCTTGACTACTAAGTATATTAATAGAAACTTTAAAAATAACAATGCAATAAGTATGCTAAAAATAAGCGTTAGTCATCAATATCTATTTTTTTAGATTTGGCTTTAGAAACCGAGCTGATGATCTTGACTACTAAGTATATTAATAGAAACTTTAAAAATAACAATGCAATAAGTATGCTAAAAATAAGCGTTAGTCATCAATATCTATTTTTTTAGATTTGGCTTTAGAAACCGAGCTGATGATCTTGACTACTAAGTATATTAGTAGAAACTTTAAAAATAACAATACAATAAGTATGCTAAAAATAAGCGTTAGTCATCAATATCTATTTTTTTAGATTTGGCTTTAGAAACCGAGCTGATGATCTTGACTACTAAGTATATAATAGAAACTTTAATAATAACAATGCAATAAGTATGCTAAAAATAAGCGTTAGTCATCAATATCTATTTTTTTAGATTTGGCTTTAGAAACCGAGCTGATGATCTTGACTACTAAGTATATTAATAGAGACTTTAAAAATAACAATGCAATAAGTATGCTAAAAATAAGCGTTGGCCATCAATATCTATTTTTTTAGATTTGGCTTTAGAAACCGAGCTGATGATCTTGAATACTAAGTATATTAATAGAGACTTTAAAAATAACAATGCAATAAGTATGCTAAAAATAAGCGTTAGCCATCAATATCTATTTTTTTAGATTTGGCTTTAGAGACCGAGCTGATGATCTTGACGACTAAGTATATTAATAGAAACTTTAAAAATAACAATGCAATAAGTATGCTAAAAATTAGCGTTAGTCATCAATATCTATTTTTTAGATTTGGCTTTAGAAACCGAGCTGATGATCTTGACTACTAAGTATATTAATAGAAACTTTAAAAATAACAATGCAATAAGTATGCTAAAAATAAGCGTTAGTCATCAATATCTATTTTTTTAGATTTGGCTTTAGAAACCGAGCTGATGATCTTGACTACTAAGTATATTAATAGAAACTTTAAAAATAACAATGCAATAAGTATGCTAAAAATAAGCGTTAGCCATCAATATCTCTTTTTTTAGATTTGGCTTTAGAAACCGAGCTGATGATCTTGACTACTAAGTATATTAATAGAGACTTTAAAAATAACAATGCAATAAGTATGCTAAAAATAAGCGTTAGCCATCAATATCTATTTTTTTAGATTTGGCTTTAGAGACCGAGCTGATGATCTTGACTACTAAGTATATTAATAGAAACTTTAAAAATAACAATGCAATAAGTATGCTAAAAATAAGCGTTAGTCATCAATATCCTTTTTTTAGATTTGCCTTAGAAACCGAGCTGATGATCTTGACTACTAAGTATATTAATAGAAACTTTAAAAATAACAATGCAATAAGTATGCTAAAAATAAGCGTTAGCCATCAATATCTATTTTTTTAGATTTGGCTTCAGAAACCGAGCTGATGATCTTGACTACTAAGTATATTAATAGAGACTTTAAAAATAACAATGCAATAAGTATGCTAAAAATAAGCGTTAGCCATCAATATCTATTTTTTTAGATTTGGCTTTAGAGACCGAGCTGATGATCTTGACTACTAAGTATATTAATAGAAACTTTAAAAATAACAATGCAATAAGTATGCTAAAAATAAGCGTTAGTCATCAATATCCTTTTTTTTAGATTTGGCTTTAGAAACCGAACGGATGATCTTGACTACTAAGTATATTAATAGAAACTTTAAAATAAAAATGCAATAAGTATGCTAAAAATAAGCGTTAGTCATCAATATCTATTTTTTTAGATTTGGCTTTAGAGACCGAGCTGATGATCTTGACTACTAAGTATATTAATAGAAACTTTAAAAATAACAATGCAATAAGTATGCTAAAAATAAGCGTTAGTCATCAATATCTATTTTTTAGATTTGGCTTTAGAAACCGAGCCGATGATCTTGACTACTAAGTATATTAATAGAAACTTTAAAATAACAATGCAATAAGTATGCTAAAAATAAGCGTTAGTCATCAATATCTATTTTTTTAGATTTGGCTTTAGAAACCGAGCTGATGATCTTGACTACTAAGTATATTAATAGAAACTTTAAAAATAACAATGCAATAAGTATGCTAAAAATAAGCGTTAGCCATCAATATCTATTTTTTTAGATTTGGCTTTAGAAACCGAGCTGATGATCTTGACTACTAAGTATATTAATAGAAACTTTAAAAATAACAATGCAATAAGTATGCTAAAAATAAGCGTTAGTCATCAATATCTATTTTTTTAGATTTGGCTTTAGAAACCGAGCTGATGATCTTGACTACTAAGTATATTAATAGAGACTTTAAAAATAACAATGCAATAAGTATGCTAAAAATAAGCGTTAGCCATCAATATCTATTTTTTTAGATTTGGCTTTAGAAACCGAGCTGATGATCTTGACTACTAAGTATATTAGTAGAAACTTTAAAAATAACAATACAATAAGTATGCTAAAAATAAGCGTTAGTCATCAATATCTATTTTTTAGATTTGGCTTTAGAAACCGAGCTGATGATCTTGACTACTAAGTATATTAATAGAAACTTTAAAAATAACAATGCAATAAGTATGCTAAAAATTAGCGTTAGTCATCAATATCTATTTTTTAGATTTGGCTTTAGAAACCGAGCTGATGATCTTGACTACTAAGTATATTAATAGAAACTTTAAAAATAACAATGCAATAAGTATGCTAAAAATAAGCGTTAGTCATCAATATCTATTTTTTTAGATTTGGCTTTAGAAACCGAGCTGATGATCTTGACTACTAAGTATATTAGTAGAAACTTTAAAAATAACAATACAATAAGTATGCTAAAAATAAGCGTTAGTCATCAATATCTATTTTTTTAGATTTGGCTTTAGAAACCGAGCTGATGATCTTGACTACTAAGTATATAATAGAAACTTTAAAAATAACAATGCAATAAGTATGCTAAAAATAAGCGTTAGTCATCAATATCTATTTTTTTAGATTTGGCTTTAGAAACCGAGCTGATGATCTTGACTACTAAGTATATTAATAGAGACTTTAAAAATAACAATGCAATAAGTATGCTAAAAATAAGCGTTAGCCATCAATATCTATTTTTTTAGATTTGGCTTTAGAAACCGAGCTGATGATCTTGACTACTAAGTATATTAATAGAGACTTTAAAAATAACAATGCAATAAGTATGCTAAAAATAAGCGTTAGCCATCAATATCTATTTTTTTAGATTTGGCTTTAGAGACCGAGCTGATGATCTTGACTACTAAGTATATTAATAGAAACTTTAAAAATAACAATGCAATAAGTATGCTAAAAATAAGCGTTAGTCCTCAATATCTATTTTTTAGATTTGGCTTTAGAAACCGAGCTGATGATCTTGACTACTAAGTATATTAATAGAAACTTTAAAAATAACAATGCAATAAGTATGCTAAAAATAAGCGTTAGTCATCAATATCTATTTTTTTAGATTTGGCTTTAGAAACCGAGCTGATGATCTTGACTACTAAGTATATTAATAGAAACTTTAAAAATAACAATGCAATAAGTATGCTAAAAATAAGCGTTAGCCATCAATATCTCTTTTTTTAGATTTGGCTTTAGAAACCGAGCTGATGATCTTGACTACTAAGTATATTAATAGAGACTTTAAAAATAACAATGCAGTAAGTATGCTAAAATAAGCGTTAGCCATCAATATCTATTTTTTTAGATTTGGCTTTAGAGACCGAGCTGATGATCTTGACTACTAAGTATATTAATAGAAACTTTAAAAATAACAATGCAATAAGTATGCTAAAATAAGCGTTAGTCATCAATATCTATTTTTTTAGATTTGCCTTTAGAAACCGAGCTGATGATCTTGACTACTAAGTATATTAATATAAACTTAAAAAATAACAATGCAATAAGTATGCTAAAAATAAGCGTTAGCCATCAATATCTATTTTTTAGATTTGGCTTTAGAGACCGAGCTGATGATCTTGACTACTAAGTATATTAATAGAAACTTTAAAAATAACAATGCAATAAGTATGCTAAAAATAAGCGTTAGTCATCAATATCCTTTTTTTTAGATTTGGCTTTAGAAACCGAACGGATGATCTTGACTACTAAGTATATTAATAGAAACTTTAAAAATAACAATGCAATAAGTATGCTAAAAATAAGCGTTAGTCATCAATATCTATTTTTTTAGATTTGGCTTTAGAGACCGAGCTGATGATCTTGACTACTAAGTATATTAATAGAAACTTTAAAAATAACAATGCAATAAGTATGCTAAAAATAAGCGTTAGTCATCAATATCTATTTTTTAGATTTGGCTTTAGAAACCGAGCTGATGATCTTGACTACTAAGTATATTAATAGAAACTTTAAAAATAACAATGCAATAAGTATGCTAAAATAAGCGTTAGTCATCAATATCTATTTTTTTAGATTTGGCTTTAGAAACCGAGCTGATGATCTTGACTACTAAGTATATTAATAGAAACTTTAAAAATAACAATGCAATAAGTATGCTAAAAATAAGCGTTAGCCATCAATATCTATTTTTTTAGATTTGGCTTTAGAAACCGAGCTGATGATCTTGACTACTAAGTATATTAATAGAAACTTTAAAAATAACAATGCAATAAGTATGCTAAAAATAAGCGTTAGCCATCAATATCTATTTTTTTAGATTTGGCTTTAGAAACCGAGCTGATGATCTTGACTACTAAGTATATTAATAGAAACTTTAAAAATAACAATGCAATAAGTATGCTAAAAATTAGCGTTAGTCATCAATATCTATTTTTTAGGTTTGGCTTTAGAAACCGAGCTGATGATCTTGACTACTAAGTATATTAATAGAAACTTTAAAAATAACAATGCAATAAGTATGCTAAAAATAAGCGTTAGTCATCAATATCTATTTTTTTAGATTTGGCTTTAGAAACCGAGCTGATAATCTTGACTACTAAGTATATTAATAAAAACTTTAAAAATAACAATGCAATAAGTATGCTAAAAATAAGCGTTAGTCATCAATATCTATTTTTTTAGATTTGGCTTTAGAAACCGAGCTGATAATCTTGACTACTAAGTATATTAATAGAAACTTTAAAAATAACAATGCAATAAGTATGCTAAAAATAAGCGTTAGCCATCAATATCTATTTTTTAGATTTGGCTTTAGAAACCGAGCTGTACCATTGAAGTTTTATTTGTAGTAATAGGAAAGATTTGCTCGTGGCGATAGAGATTTCTCCTATAGCGCCACTTATAGCGCTGGAGATTGTATCAACTAGGCTAGCACCGCTCTCAAGTAATGAGAGAAAATTGAATATGTAGACAAACAAATGTGGCTTCTTCTTTCTTGAGCTATCTGGAGATCAGATTCCTTTGGGAGCATTTACCATGGAGACTGGCGAACTAGTTACCTATTATCGGACTAGACTCAGACATATAAGAGGAACAAACACATATAAAAAGGACAACAGATTTATTGAACTTACATACTTAGTTGTACAGCAACGGGTCACTTCAAAGACAAATAAATTGGTGACCGAGATTATTTGCGGTACTAATCGTCTTAAGTCTCAATACATATTCAAATTAAAAAACACATTTACCCCCACTCCCAAACGCAGTTCTTTCGTCCTGCGCTCTAGGGACTGCCTGCCATTGGCTCAAGCGACCCAAGGACGCAAATCTTCGTCCAATAATCTCTTTAAGATTTTTCAGATGATTCAGGAGTTCACACAGTTTTTTGCCATTTAAACTTCCTTAGAAATATCGTGCTTAGCATTTTGTTTTTGCTACTAATTATCTTAGCGAAATTCGAACGACTAGCGCCGTTGTCTGACTGAAGCTAGAAATGCAATTTCTCTTTTGCTGATTAAGAACTTTTCATTTTTGCAACTAGATTTAGCTTAATTATAAGAAATCGGAATTATCTTTAGAAAGGAACTTTATTTTGGTATTTTAAATACATCGTGTTTTACTCCCGGTACATATCACCCTTCCCATCAATTAATGACGTCCCGTCATTAGTTACTGCCCATCAGGAGTTTTAAAATTTTTCAATTATTTTTTTTTTATTTTTATTCTACATCCCTATCTAAAATTCATCTACCGGACTAAGATTATTTTTGGTTCTAGGTTAGCTACTATACTAAAGATTTTTTTTTTCTATATCTAACACTGATTACTTTTACTTTTCCAATAAGGTTGGGACTATTCTACTTTTACATTAGTTCTCTTTTTTTTGATTTTGCTGTCTATATGACGTACTACATACTATCTACACAACGTTAAATGAATAACATAATAATATTACACCTAATTCTACTTGTGGTACATACATAAATGATTTATAACATACAATATTTGGTTCAACATATTCACAGATGACATTAAAACACTTTCACTATTTAGATTTTTGCATTGTCAAAGCTGTTAGGAAGTACCACATGTAGCTTCACATCTATTCATCACCTTTCGTGTCCTTAGTGTACTACACCCTTCTGTTGTAAATTACTGTCCTTCACTCCTTTTGTCGTGGCAAAAATTTCGAAGCACGTACGTTATGGTTTCTTCATGGAACAGTTCGAGTCTAGTTGTCTTTACACGGTATGTTTTCCCTAATAGTCAACTGGGAAATGACCGTTAAATATCGTTCTAATAGTCAACTGGGAAATGATTCTTCCCACTACAGGTGTTGGTGTTTTTCTTCTTAGCATATCATTTTTAGGATTTTTGAGGCACATAGAGAATGTATTCTCCAGTAAAATTGTTCATTTGTGCCTTTTGAAACGGGTTGCCGTCATATTATAGTGACTCTCTTAATATATTGTCTTTAAATTCAACTTCGAACCTCTTCAACTATCATCTAACTTCAAATATCGTTAAATATCGTTTATCTTGTACTGCTCGATGGTGTTCTCAGAATTAAACTTCAAATTGTCTTTAATTTGTCTTCAAATATCCTCAAATGTCTTTAAGTGTCATTTAACTTCAAATATCGTCTATCGTGTGCTGATTGATGGAGTTCTCAGAATTAAACTTCAAATTGTCTTTAATTTCATCTTCAAATATCTTCAAATGTCTTTAAGTATCTTTTAACTTCGAATATCGTTTATCATGTGCTGATTGATGGAGTTCTCAGAATTAAACTTCAAATTGTCTTTAATTTCATCTTCAAATATCTTCAAATGTCTTTAAGTATCTTTTAACTTCGAATATCGTTTATCATGTGCTGATTGATGGAGTTCTCAGAATTAAACTTCAAATTGTCTTTAATTTCATCTTCAAATATCTTCAAATGTCTTTAAGTATCATTTAACTTTAAATATTGTTTAATATCGTTTAGCTTCAAGTATCATCACTATACTGTCAAATTATTATGGGGTCCATAGTGAGTATCAACAGCGATATCTACGTATTTATATCTTGTCCTAGCCGATGGGTTTCTCAGCGTTTATGCGATTATATAGTTCGTTAAAGCACTTGATACTGAGGTTCAAATATAGTGTTACCTGATACATAATATGGTTCATAGTCGAAGAAACGACGATCGAAGGTAACTGTTGTTTTCGTAGACGAAGCTGGGATGAAGTTGCCTGGAGTCATGGTGAGTACTCTTCGTTGGTTGAGATATGATGAAAATAGATGTTACTGGGTCGTATCTGTACTGGGCAGCTTATTGTAATGCTCAATAACCAATTTGCCATTTACTTCCTGTAATAAAAACAACGCGGCAGAATCACATGTTCTTTGAAGTAAATACACATACAATAATTCACGCATTAATTGGGTTATAATTTCTTAGCTATGAGACAGAATTAAATAAATACACTAATATTGGTACTCACATTGAAAATCTAAAACAGAAATTTCTTCAAATTTGTTTTGATAACGAAAATATCGATATTAAATAAACATAATTTACCCTACATTATTAAGTTTGAGGTCTGTTTTTACAATATTTTTTCATGCCTGCATTGTTCACGCAAGTCCGCGCTGTATAAGAAACGCATGTTGCAGCGTCATAACCACACGGTTTTACGCAAACGATACTACAATGAGGGAACAAGACATAACAAGGACTAGTGGAGACCTCTATACCCACTAGTTTTCTGATGTCTTCCCTATTTCTTGGCTTAGACGTTCTCATGGGGCTCCGGGTTTAACGGCTGAAATGCAGAGGTTCTTAGTCTCAGGATTTTTCCGTAATTGCAAGTCAACATTGGTGCCTCGTATTCGCTTTTCGAATAAGGTCATTAGATGCAGGATTTCCAAGCTTGCCTCCGTAGATTCCAGTTAATGCTTGGCAAAGAATATAAGCATAATGAAGAACTGACATCAATATCTTTTTAGAAGGCTATTGTTTGAGCAAATCCTTCAGCACTAAATAAATAAATATTATATTAAAGTCTTATTAGAATCCGTTAAGCGAGAAACACCTTCACATTAATAGGGAATTCCTTGTGGGTTTTACTTAGTCGCCATTGGACATACACAGGGTTTCAATCCATATATCTTAACTGATTAAATGGTTTTAAAATTTTACATATTATTATTGAGATATAATTTCACATCCGCCGTGAAATTCTACATATAAACGTACCAATAGGTTGTTTGGTTATAGTTACCAATAGTTGGCTATTAGTACATATATTACTCGAGTAAGAAACATTATATTTCTCGAGTAAGAAACACATGAATAAGCAAACTTGCGGCGCATAATTACACTGGTAGGCCTAAAATAATTATAATCTGCACTAAGATAAAATATTTCATATAATTAGACGCTTCTGTACTGATAATTTCTTGTTTTTTTTTTTGATAATATCCATCTTGGTTAGGACATGGGTCGATTTTTCATAGAAAATCTGAGGGGACCTGAGTCAGTATAGGTAAGATATAACGTGACTGACTTGCGAAAATATTTCACAAAAATTAGAGCACAATATATGTCATAGATAAACCAATGAAATTAAAGGACATTTTTGTCACAGAACTATAGAACAGTGATCTCTCTGTTATTGTATATGTCATAGATATAAACTAGTGGAATTAAATTTTTCGCCAAGGAGCTAAAGACATTAATGTCTCTGTTTCTCTTTGGAAGTAATGTTTAACACAGAGCTGTAGGACAGCATACGTCATTGATATAATATAATGAAATTAAAAGCTTTTCTTTTTTTTCTTTTTTTTTCGCCTCGGAGCTATAAGAAAGTAAACTCTCTGTTTCTCTTTCAAAGCATTCAGATCCAAAAACGAAAACTTAACTAGCTCACTGAAGTTTCTATTCAACCTTTAAGTATTGCTTTGACTGGCCCTGATTGGCATAAGAATACTAATTTCTTACACTTGAAGGACTGAGAAATATCCTTCCTACGGTCGTTTACACAAAAAAATTACAAAAAACAATCATGGGCCTTGAGTTCCTCCCCAGGCTTCCCACAAGACGTGGTCCAACACCATTGTCGTTCTCAGTAGACCACGAGCTTTCTACCTTTGGTTATTTTCTGTTCCAACCTTTCTATTATCCTTTGAAAGGGCATAGAAATAACACTAACAAAAATAAGACATCTAAAACTTAATCAAATCCTTAGTAACATAGACTAATTTAGTCTAAGGTGCGCAAAGTATAGCAATCAAGGATGCTTGTTGTAACAAAACATTGAACGTAGATTTAATTAAACTGAAGTACTAAGGTATGTCTTATGTCTAGCTACAAAAATAAAACCTACATATGCTCATTCTCTCTCGCTCTTAAATAAATAGAACAACATAAAAAAAATTGACATTTTCAAATAAGCAGTTTTTAAGAACAATAGACAGACTTTTGACGACCTTTCTTAATTGTGTTGAATGGTATCTGTTTATAAGAAAAGCATTAAGTTAAGTCTGATATTTGCCATCATTACAAATAACCCATAAAATTAATAAGCACAAATAACGCGGATATTTATCCACTAGGGGACCTAACGTGTGCGAGGGGAGTCGACCCCAGCAATACAAATGACACTCGACCAAAAAAAATATATTCATATATTTTTAATTATTCTTTGTAAACAAGCATGAACACTGGCTTGTTTTACATCTACATGGCTCTAAAGCAGCCATGGTTTGAAATTCAAATTTTCCTGTTCACTCATTTTGCGGAGCTACTTCAGAATTTGAATTTTGTCTAACACCATTATTCAGATGAAGGTCATCTGTGTAGGTAAAGGAGACCCTTTTAAGACCTATCCCTATGCCTCAATTTTCTGTGATTAACGGTTTCTTTCGCCGAATTTCTCGCCTTATGCAGAGTTCCAGTCACAGCTGGGTAACAACTCTTCTTTTTTTGCTTCCTTCGGCGACTTTTGCTAAGCTTTCTAGCATGTGTGCTTATGCCGCTGCCGCCAATGTTCGTAGTGCTAGCTACCGCTGGCACCACTTATTGGGGTGTATGTGCAGGGTCACTACTTTTAAAGGCAAAAAATGACGCAAAAGATTGCTATGCCACTTACTCGAATGACGCAAAAAGATTGCTATGCCACTTACTCGAATGACGCAAAAAGATTGCTATGCCACTTACTCGAATGACGCAAAAAGATTGCTATGCCACTTACTCGAATGACGCAAAAAGATTGCTATGCCACTTACTCGAATGGGAGAACCCCTTGTCGGCCCTAATGTTAGTGAGATTCCCGCTCTTACCCCAACGGTTCTGCAAATATCGGGTTTGGTACTACCCTATTTACAGTATACCCTGTCTCAGGGTATGGTAACGCGATCGAGTGGTCAAATGGCCACTTTCTAAAGCCAAATGTACCCGCCTTGGGTTACGGCTAGAAAATTTCTACTCTCTCCTTGGAGGTAATAACCCTCCCTGTCAATATAATAATGACGGCGCCTTGTAGCTCTATTCCTACCCTGCCTGGGTTACGGAAAATACTACACAGTTTGTAGAAAATACCTTACTTGTATTCTTCCAAAAGGGTCACAAATGTAATTAAAGAAACGAAAATAGGTCATTTATCTGAAAGGAAAAGAAACAGGGGTGGAATATAACAGACCCCATTTGCTACTATTATGCCTAAAATTCTTCTGTTTCTACCAACGTTTCATCGGTCCAGCTAGATTTTGTTTTTCTTTCCGTATTATCTTTTATTTAATTCTTTCAATTCACGGTACAAATACTTTATTATTTAGTAATATACGGCACTACTACATTGCATTTATTACTAACACTAAAAAAATTACTAATTATACACTTGCTTCTACTTGTTAAAAACTGAATACTATTTTTTTTTTTTTTTTCATTTTACAATTTTTTATTGAGCCTTTTCTCCATTTTTTCTATTGTACCCAACTCTTTGAGGGGATACAAATTTATTTCTAATAGCCAAAGTTCAAGCAAAGCTGCTCGAAGTTTTGCTAATGTGAAACTTCGCATTAGCGAAGTTTCGCGAGCGCCGCTAAAAGCGAAGTCAATTTACCTTCCTCTTTGACAAAGCCATTTCTGTTTCAATATACAATATTTCAATATTTTTTTTTTGCGTTTATATCAACTTAAAATAAATTTATTATTTTACTTAACCTATTTTGGGGGACTCTATTATCTCCTATGAGATATAAGGGGTTTCCTATCGTAGCCTAGCGGTTATAGGCCTAATCATTTTTCTATATGTCTGTATCTTTCCAATAATTAAATTTAAATTACAAAGTTTTAATAGCCTAATTAGTTCGCAGTTTTCCTCCAATTTCCGACACGCGCCATTTGTAGCGATAAAAGAATTTATTGGCACACGATATGGCGAACTAATTAGCTATATAGGCTAAATACAGACATATAAAATGGAATAAACAGAGATAAAAAAGGACAATAGATTTATTGAACTTACATGCTTAGTTGTACAGCAACGGGTCACTTCAAAGACAAATAAATGGTGACCGAGATTATTTGCGGTACTAATCGTCTTAAGTCTCAATACATATTCAAATTAAAAAACACATTTACCCCCACTCCCAAACGCAGTTCTTTCGTCCTGCGCTCTAGGGACTGCCTGCCATTGGCTCAAGCGACCCAAGGACGCAAATCTTCGTCCAATAATCTCTTTAAGATTTTTCAGATGATTCAGGAGTTCACACAGTTTTTTGCCATTTAAACTTCCTTAGAAATATCGTGCTTAGCATTTTGTTTTTGCTACTAATTATCTTAGCGAAATTCGAACGACTAGCGCCGTTGTCTGACTGAAGCTAGAAATGCAATTTCTCTTTTGCTGATTAAGAACTTTTCATTTTTGCAACTAGATTTAGCTTAATTATAAGAAATCGGAATTATCTTTAGAAAGGAACTTTATTTTTGTATTTTAAATACATCGTGGTTTACTCCCGGTACACGAGCTGATGATCTTGACTACTAAGTATATTAATAGAGACTTTAAAAATAACAATGCAATAAGTATGCTAAAAATAAGCGTTAGCCATCAATATCTATTTTTTAGATTTGGCTTTAGAGACCGAGCTGATGATCTTGACTACTAAGTATATTAATAGAAACTTTAAAAATAACAATGCAATAAGTATGCTAAAAATAAGCGTTAGTCATCAATATCCCTTTTTTTAGATTTGGCTTTAGAAACCTAACGGATGATCTTGACTACTAAGTATATAAATAGAAACTTTAAAAATAAAAATGCAATAAGTATGCTAAAAATAAGCGTTAGTCATCAATATCTATTTTTTTAGATTAGGCTTTAGAGACCGAGCTGATGATCTTGACTACTAAGTATATTAATAGAAACTTTAAAAATAACAATGCAATAAGTATGCTAAAAATAAGCGTTAGTCATCAATATCTATTTTTTTAGATTTGGCTTTAGAAACCGAGCTGATGATCTTGACTACTAAGTATATTAATAGAAACTTTAAAAATAACAATGCAATAAGTATGCTAAAAATAAGCGTTAGCCATCAATATCTATTTTTTTAGATTTGGCTTTAGAAACCAAGCGGATGATCTTGACTACTTAGTATATTAATAGAAACTTTAAAAATAACAATGCAATAAGTATGCTAAAAATTAGCATTAGTCATCAATATCTATTTTTTAGTTTTGGCTTTAGAAACCGAGCTGATGATCTTGACTACTAAGTATATTAATAGAAACTTTAAAAATAACAATGCAATAAGTAGGCTAAAAATAAGCGTTAGTCATCAATATCTCTTTTTTAGATTTGGCTTTAGAGACCGAGCTGATGATCTTGACTACTAAGTATATTAATAGAAACTTTAAAAATAACAATGCAATAAGTATGCTAAAAATAAGCGTTTAGTCATCAATATCTCTTTTTTTAGATTTGGCTTTAGAGACCGAGCTGATGATCTTGACTACTAAGTATATTAATAGAAACTTTAAAAATAACAATGCAATAATAGCTAAAAAATAAGCGTTAGTCATCAATATCTATTTTTTTAGATTTGGCTTTAGAAACCGAGCTGATGATCTTGACTACTAAGTATATTAATAGAAACTTTAAAAATAACAATGCAATAAGTATGCTAAAAATAAAGCGTTAGTCATCAATATCTATTTTTTTAGATTTGGCTTTAGAAACCGAGCTGATGATCTTGACTACTAAGTATATTAATAGAAACTTTAAAAATAACAATGCAATAAGTATGCTAAAAATAAGCGTTAGTCATCAATATCTATTTTTTTAGATTTGGCTTTAGAAACCGAGCTGATGATCTTGACTACTAAGTATATTAATAGAAACTTTAAAAATAACAATGCAATAAGTATGCTAAAAATAAGCGTTAGTCATCAATATCTATTTTTTTAGATTTGGCTTTAGAAACCGAGCTGATGATCTTGACTACTAAGTATATTAATAGAAACTTTAAAAATAACAATGCAATAAGTATGCTAAAATAAGCGTTAGTCATCAATATCTATTTTTTTAGATTTGGCTTTAGAAACCGAGCTGATGATCTTGACTACTAAGTATATTAATAGAAACTTTAAAATAACAATGCAATAAGTATGCTAAAAATAAGCGTTAGCCATCAATATCTATTTTTTTAGATTTGGCTTTAGAAACCGAGCTGATGATCTTGACTACTAAGTATATTAATAGAAACTTTAAAAATAACAATGCAATAAGTATGGTAAAAATAAGCGTTAGCCATCAATATCTGTTTTTTTAGATTTGGCTTTAGAAACCGAGCTGATGATCTTGACTACTAAGTATATTAATAGAAACTTTAAAAATAACAATGCAATAAGTATGCTAAAAATAAGCGTTAGTCATCAATATCTATTTTTTAGATTTGGCTTTAGAAACCGAGCTGATGATCTTGACTACTAAGTATATTAATAGAAACTTTAAAAATAACAATGCAATAAGTATGCTAAAAATAAGCGTTAGTCATCAATATCTATTTTTTTAGATTTGGCTTTAGAAACCGAGCTGATGATCTTGACTACTAAGTATATTAATAGAAACTTTAAAAATAACAATGCAATAAGTATGCTAAAAATAAGCGTTAGTCATCAATATCTATTTTTTTAGATTTGGCTTTAGAAACCGAGCTGATGATCTTGACTACTAAGTATATTAATAGAAACTTTAAAAATAACAATGCAATAAGTATGCTAAAAATAAGCGTTAGCCATCAATATCTATTTTTTTAGATTTGGCTTTAGAAACCGAGCTGATGATCTTGACTACTAAGTATATTAATAGAGACTTTAAAAATAACAATGCAATAAGTATGCTAAAAATAAGCGTTAGCCATCAATATCTATTTTTTTAGATTTGGCTTTAGAGACCGAGCTGATGATCTTGACTACTAAGTATATTAATAGAAACTTTAAAAATAACAATGCAATAAGTATGCTAAAAATAAGCGTTAGTCATCAATATCCTTTTTTTTAGATTTGGCTTTAGAAACCGAGCTGGATGATCTTGACTACTAAGTATATTAATAGAAACTTTAAAAATAACAATGCAATAAGTATGCTAAAAATAAGCGTTAGTCATCAATATCTATTTTTTTAGATTTGGCTTTAGAAACCGAGCTGATGATCTTGACTACTAAGTATATTAATAGAAACTTTAAAAATAACAATGCAATAAGTATGCTAAAAATAAGCGTTAGTCATCAATATCTATTTTTTTAGATTTGGCTTTAGAAACCGAGCTGATGACTTGACTACTAAGTATATTAATAGAAACTTTAAAAATAACAATGCAATAAGTATGCTAAAAATAAGCGTTAGCCATCAATATCTATTTTTTTAGATTTGGCTTTAGAAACCGAGCGGATGATCTTGACTACTAGTATATTAATAGAAACTTTAAAAATAACAATGCAATAAGTATGCTAAAAATTAGCGTTAGTCATCAATATCTATTTTTTTAGATTTGGCTTTAGAAACCGAGCTGATGATCTTGACTACTAAGTATATTAATAGAAACTTTAAAAATAACAATGCAATAAGTATGCTAAAAATAAGCGTTAGTCATCAATATCTCTTTTTTTAGATTTGGCTTTAGAGACCGAGCTGATGATCTTGACTACTAAGTATATTAATAGAAACTTTAAAAATAACAATGCAATAAGTATGCTAAAAATAAGCGTTAGTCATCAATATCTCTTTTTTAGATTTGGCTTTAGAGACCGAGCTGATGATCTTGACTACTAAGTATATTAATAGAAACTTTAAAAATAACAATGCAATAAGTATGCTAAAAATAAGCGTTAGTCATCAATATCTATTTTTTTAGATTTGGCTTTAGAAACCGAGCTGATGATCTTGACTACTAAGTATATTAATAGAAACTTTAAAAATAACAATGCAATAAGTATGCTAAAAATAAGCGTTAGTCATCAATATCTATTTTTTAGATTTGGCTTTAGAAACCGAGCTGATGATCTTGACTACTAAGTATATTAATAGAAACTTTAAAAATAACAATGCAATAAGTATGCTAAAAATAAGCGTTAGTCATCAATATCTATTTTTTTAGATTTGGCTTTAGAAACCGAGCTGATGATCTTGACTACTAAGTATATTAGTAGAAACTTTAAAAATAACAATGCAATAAGTATGCTAAAAATAAGCGTTAGCCATCAATATCTATTTTTTAGATTTGGCTTTAGAACCGAGCTGATGATCTTGACTACTAAGTATATTAATAGAGACTTTAAAAATAACAATGCAATAAGTATGCTAAAAATAAGCGTTAGCCATCAATATCTATTTTTTTAGATTTGGCTTTAGAGACCGAGCTGATGATCTTGACTACTAAGTATATTAATAGAAACTTTAAAAATAACAATGCAATAAGTATGCTAAAAATAAGCGTTAGTCATCAATATCTATTTTTTAGATTTGGCTTTAGAAACCGAGCTGATGATCTTGACTACTAAGTATATTAATAGAGACTTTAAAAATAACAATGCAATAAGTATGCTAAAAATAAGCGTTAGCCATCAATATCTATTTTTTTAGATTTGGCTTTAGAAACCGAGCTGATGATCTTGACTACTAAGTATATTAATAGAAACTTTAAAAATAACAATGCAATAAGTATGCTAAAAATTAGCGTTAGTCATCAATATCTATTTTTTAGATTTGGCTTTAGAAACCGAGCTGATGATCTTGACTACTAAGTATATTAATAGAAACTTTAAAAATAACAATGCAATAAGTATGCTAAAAATAAGCGTTAGTCATCAATATCTCTTTTTTCCGATCTGCTTTAGAAACCGAGCTGATGATCTTGACTACTAAGTATATTAATAGAGACTTTAAAAATAACAATGCAATAAGTATGCTAAAAATAAGCGTTAGCCATCAATATCTATTTTTTTAGATTTGGCTTTAGAAACCGAGCTGATGATCTTGACTACTAAGTATATTAATAGAGACTTTAAAAATAACAATGCAATAAGTATGCTAAAAATAAGCGTTAGCCATCAATATCTATTTTTTTAGATTTGGCTTTAGAAACCGAGCTGATGATCTTGACTACTAAGTATATTAATAGAAACTTTAAAAATAACAATGCAATAAGTATGCTAAAAATAAGCGTTAGTCATCAATATCTATTTTTTAGATTTGGCTTTAGAAACCGAGCTGATGATCTTGACTACTAAGTATATTAATAGAAACTTTAAAAATAACAATGCAATAAGTATGCTAAAAATAAGCGTTAGCCATCAATATCTTTTTTTTAATCTGGCTTTAGAAACCGAGCTGATGATCTTGACTACTAAGTATATTAATAGAGACTTTAAAAATAACAATGCAATAAGTATGCTAAAAATAAGCGTTAGCCATCAATATCTATTTTTTAGATTTGGCTTTAGAAACCGAGCTGATGATCTTGACTACTAAGTATATTAATAGAAACTTTAAAAATAACAATGCAATAAGTATGCTAAAAATAAGCGTTAGTCATCAATATCTATTTTTTTAGATTTGGCTTTAGAAACCGAGCTGATGATCTTGACTACTAAGTATATTAATAGAAACTTTAAAAATAACAATGCAATAAGTATGCTAAAAATAAGCGTTAGTCATCAATATCTATTTTTTTAGATTTGGCTTTAGAAACCGAGCTGATGATCTTGACTACTAAGTATATTAATAGAAACTTTAAAAATAACAATGCAATAAGTATGCTAAAAATAAGCGTTAGTCATCAATATCTATTTTTTTAGATTTGGCTTTAGAAACCGAGCTGATGATCTTGACTACTAAGTATATTAATAGAAACTTTAAAAATAACAATGCAATAAGTATGCTAAAAATAAGCGTTAGCCATCAATATCTATTTTTTTAGATTTGGCTTTAGAAACCGAGCTGATGATCTTGACTACTAAGTATATTAATAGAAACTTTAAAAATAACAATGCAATAAGTATGCTAAAAATAAGCGTTAGCCATCAATATCTATTTTTTTAGATTTGGCTTTAGAAACCGAGCTGATGATCTTGACTACTAAGTATATTAATAGAAACTTTAAAAATAACAATGCAATAAGTATGCTAAAAATAAGCGTTAGTCATCAATATCTATTTTTTTAGATTTGGCTTTAGAAACCGAGCTGATGATCTTGACTACTAAGTATATTAATAGAAACTTTAAAAATAACAATGCAATAAGTATGCTAAAAATAAGCGTTAGTCATCAATATCTATTTTTTTAGATTTGGCTTTAGAAACCGAGCTGATGATCTTGACTACTAAGTATATAATAGAAACTTTAAAAATAACAATGCAATAAGTATGCTAAAAATAAGCGTTAGTCATCAATATCTATTTTTTTAGATTTGGCTTTAGAAACCGAGCTGATGATCTTGACTACTAAGTATATTAATAGAAACTTTAAAAATAACAATGCAATAAGTATGCTAAAAATAAGCGTTAGTCATCAATATCTATTTTTTTAGATTTGGCTTTAGAAACCGAGCTGATGATCTTGACTACTAAGTATATTAATAGAAACTTTAAAAATAACAATGCAATAAGTATGCTAAAAATAAGCGTTAGTCATCAATATCTATTTTTTTAGATTTGGCTTTAGAAACCGAGCTGATGATCTTGACTACTAAGTATATTAATAGAGACTTTAAAAATAACAATGCAATAAGTATGCTAAAAATAAGCGTTAGTCATCAATATCTATTTTTTTAGATTTGGCTTTAGAAACCGAGCTGATGATCTTGACTACTAAGTATATTAATAGAAACTTTAAAAATAACAATGCAATAAGTATGCTAAAAATAAGCGTTAGTCATCAATATCTATTTTTTTAGATTTGGCTTTAGAAACCGAGCTGATGATCTTGACTACTAAGTATATTAATAGAAACTTTAAAAATAACAATGCAATAAGTATGCTAAAAATAAGCGTTAGTCATCAATATCTATTTTTTTAGATTTGGCTTTAGAAACCGAGCTGATGATCTTGACTACTAAGTATATAATAGAAACTTTAAAAATAACAATGCAATAAGTATGCTAAAAATAAGCGTTAGTCATCAATATCTATTTTTTTAGATTTGGCTTTAGAAACCGAGCTGATGATCTTGACTACTAAGTATATTAATAGAGACTTTAAAAATAACAATGCAATAAGTATGCTAAAAATAAGCGTTAGCCATCAATATCTATTTTTTTAGATTTGGCTTTAGAAACCGAGCTGATGATCTTGACTACTAAGTATATTAATAGAGACTTTAAAAATAACAATGCAATAAGTATGCTAAAAATAAGCGTTAGCCATCAATATCTATTTTTTTAGATTTGGCTTTAGAGACCGAGCTGATGATCTTGACTACTAAGTATATTAATAGAAACTTTAAAAATAACAATGCAATAAGTATGCTAAAAATAAGCGTTAGTCATCAATATCTATTTTTTAGATTTGGCTTTAGAAACCGAGCTGATGATCTTGACTACTAAGTATATTAATAGAAACTTTAAAAATAACAATGCAATAAGTATGCTAAAAATAAGCGTTAGCCATCAATATCTCTTTTTTTAGATTTGGCTTTAGAAACCGAGCTGATGATCTTGACTACTAAGTATATTAATAGAGACTTTAAAATAACAATGAAATAAGTATGCTAAAAATAAGCGTTAGCCATCAATATCTATTTTTTTAGATTTGGCTTTAGAGACCGAGCTGATGATCTTGACTACTAAGTATATTAATAGAAACTTTAAAAATAACAATGCAATAAGTATGCTAAAAATTAGCGTTAGTCATCAATATCTTTTTTTTAGATTTGGCTTTAGAAACCGAGCTGATGATCTTGACTACTAAGTATATTAATAGAAACTTTAAAAATAACAATGCAATAAGTATGCTAAAAATAAGCGTTAGCCATCAATATCTATTTTTTTAGATTTGGCTTTAGAGACCGAGCTGATGATCTTGACTACTAAGTATATTAATAGAAACTTTAAAAATAACAATGCAATAAGTATGCTAAAAATAAGCGTTAGTCATCAATATCCTTTTTTTAGATTTGGCTTTAGAAACCGAGCTGATGATCTTGACTACTAAGTATATTAATAGAAACTTTAAAAATAACAATGCAATAAGTATGCTAAAAATAAGCGTTAGTCATCAATATCTATTTTTTTAGATTTGGCTTTAGAAACCGAGCTGATGATCTTGACTACTAAGTATATTAATAGAAACTTTAAAAATAACAATGCAATAAGTATGCTAAAAATAAGCGTTAGTCATCAATATCTATTTTTTAGATTTGGCTTTAGAAACCGAGCGGATGATCTTGACTACTAAGTATATTAATAGAAACTTTAAAAATAACAATGCAATAAGTATGCTAAAAATAAGCGTTAGTCATCAATATCTATTTTTTTAGATTTGGCTTTAGAAACCGAGCTGATGATCTTGACTACTAAGTATATTAATAGAAACTTTAAAAATAACAATGCAATAAGTATGCTAAAAATAAGCGTTAGCCATCAATATCTATTTTTTTAGATTTGGCTTTAGAAACCGAGCTGATGATCTTGACTACTAAGTATATTAATAGAAACTTTAAAAATAACAATGCAATAAGTATGCTAAAAATAAGCGTTAGCCATCAATATCTATTTTTTTAGATTTGGCTTTAGAAACCGAGCTGATGATCTTGACTACTAAGTATATTAATAGAAACTTTAAAAATAACAATGCAATAAGTATGCTAAAAATTAGCGTTAGTCATCAATATCTATTTTTTAGATTTGGCTTTAGAAACCGAGCTGATGATCTTGACTACTAAGTATATTAATAGAAACTTTAAAAATAACAATGCAATAAGTATGCTAAAAATAAGCGTTAGTCATCAATATCTATTTTTTTAGATTTGGCTTTAGAAACCGAGCTGATGATCTTGACTACTAAGTATATTAATAGAAACTTTAAAAATAACAATGCAATAAGTATGCTAAAAATAAGCGTTAGTCATCAATATCCTTTTTTTAGATTTGGCTTTAGAAACCGAGCTGATGATCTTGACTACTAAGTATATTAATAGAAACTTTAAAAATAACAATGCAATAAGTATGCTAAAAATAAGCGTTAGCCATCAATATCTATTTTTTTAGATTTGGCTTTAGAAACCGAGCTGATGATCTTGACTACTAAGTATATTAATAGAGACTTTAAAAATAACAATGCAATAAGTATGCTAAAAATAAGCGTTAGCCATCAATATCTATTTTTTTAGATTTGGCTTTAGAGACCGAGCTGATGATCTTGACTACTAAGTATATTAATAGAAACTTTAAAAATAACAATGCAATAAGTATGCTAAAAATAAGCGTTAGTCATCAATATCCTTTTTTTTAGATTTGCCTTTAGAAACCGAGCTGATGATCTTGACTACTAAGTATATTAATAGAAACTTTAAAAATAAAAATGCAATAAGTATGCTAAAAATAAGCGTTAGTCATCAATATCTATTTTTTTAGATTTGGCTTTAGAGAACCGAGCTGATGATCTTGACTACTAAGTATATTAATAGAAACTTTAAAAATAACAATGCAATAAGTATGCTAAAAATAAGCGTTAGCCATCAATATCTATTTTTTTAGATTTGGCTTTAGAAACCGAGCTGATGATCTTGACTACTAAGTATATTAGTAGAAACTTTAAAAATAACAATACAATAAGTATGCTAAAAATAAGCGTTAGTCATCAATATCTATTTTTTTAGATTTGGCTTTAGAAACCGAGCTGATGATCTTGACTACTAAGTATAAATAGAAACTTTAAAAATAACAATGCAATAAGTATGCTAAAAATAAGCGTTAGTCATCAATATCTATTTTTTTAGATTTGGCTTTAGAAACCGAGCTGATGATCTTGACTACTAAGTATATTAATAGAGACTTTAAAAATAACAATGCAATAAGTATGCTAAAAATAAGCGTTAGCCATCAATATCTATTTTTTTAGATTTGGCTTTAGAAACCGAGCTGATGATCTTGACTACTAAGTATATTAATAGAGACTTTAAAAATAACAATGCAATAAGTATGCTAAAAATAAGCGTTAGCCATCAATATCTATTTTTTTAGATTTGGCTTTAGAGACCGAGCTGATGATCTTGACTACTAAGTATATTAATAGAAACTTTAAAAATAACAATGCAATAAGTATGCTAAAAATTAGCGTTAGTCATCAATATCTATTTTTTAGATTTGGCTTTAGAAACCGAGCTGATGATCTTGACTACTAAGTATATTAATAGAAACTTTAAAAATAACAATGCAATAAGTATGCTAAAAATAAGCGTTAGCCATCAATATCTATTTTTTTAGATTTGGCTTTAGAAACCGAGCTGATGATCTTGACTACTAAGTATATTAATAGAAACTTTAAAAATAACAATGCAATAAGTATGCTAAAAATAAGCGTTAGTCATCAATATCCTTTTTTTTAGATTTGCCTTTAGAAACCGAGCTGATGATCTTGACTACTAAGTATATTAATAGAAACTTTAAAAATAACAATGCAATAAGTATGCTAAAAATAAGCGTTAGACATCAATATCTATTTTTTTAGATTTGGCTTTAGAGACCGAGCTGATGATCTTGACTACTAAGTATATTAATAGAAACTTTAAAAATAACAATGCAATAAGTATGCTAAAAATAAGCGTTAGTCATCAATATCCTTTTTTTTAGATTTGGCTTTAGAAACCGAGCTGATGATCTTGACTACTAAGTATATTAATAGAAACTTTAAAAATAAAAATGCAATAAGTATGCTAAAAATAAGCGTTAGTCATCAATATCTATTTTTTTAGATTTGGCTTTAGAGACCGAGCTGATGATCTTGACTACTAAGTATATTAATAGAAACTTTAAAAATAACAATGCAATAAGTATGCTAAAAATAAGCGTTAGTCATCAATATCTATTTTTTAGATTTGGCTTTAGAAACCGAGCTGATGATCTTGACTACTAAGTATATTAATAGAAACTTTAAAAATAACAATGCAATAAGTATGCTAAAAATAAGCGTTAGTCATCAATATCTATTTTTTTAGATTTGGCTTTAGAAACCGAGCTGATGATCTTGACTACTAAGTATATTAATAGAAACTTTAAAAATAACAATGCAATAAGTATGCTAAAAATAAGCGTTAGCCATCAATATCTATTTTTTTAGATTTGGCTTTAGAAACCGAGCTGATGATCTTGACTACTAAGTATATTAATAGAAACTTTAAAAATAACAATGCAATAAGTATGCTAAAAATAAGCGTTAGCCATCAATATCTATTTTTTTAGATTTGGCTTTAGAAACCGAGCTGATGATCTTGACTACTAAGTATATTAATAGAAACTTTAAAAATAACAATGCAATAAGTATGCTAAAAATAAGCGTTAGTCATCAATATCTATTTTTTAGATTTGGCTTTAGAAACCGAGCTGATGATCTTGACTACTAAGTATATTAATAGAAACTTTAAAAATAACAATACAATAAGTATGCTAAAAATAAGCGTTAGTCATCAATATCTATTTTTTAGATTTGGCTTTAGAAACCGAGCTGATGATCTTGACTACTAAGTATATTAATAGAAACTTTAAAAATAACAATGCAATAAGTATGCTAAAAATAAGCGTTAGTCATCAATATCCTTTTTTTAGATTTGGCTTTAGAAACCGAGCTGATGATCTTGACTACTAAGTATATTAATAGAAACTTTAAAAATAACAATGCAATAAGTATGCTAAAAATAAGCGTTAGCCATCAATATCTATTTTTTTAGATTTGGCTTTAGAAACCGAGCTGATGATCTTGACTACTAAGTATATTAATAGAGACTTTAAAAATAACAATGCAATAAGTATGCTAAAAATAAGCGTTAGCCATCAATATCTATTTTTTTAGATTTGGCTTTAGAGACCGAGCTGATGATCTTGACTACTAAGTATATAATAGAAACTTTAAAAATAACAATGCAATAAGTATGCTAAAAATAAGCGTTAGTCATCAATATCCTTTTTTTAGATTTGGCTTTAGAAACCGAACGGATGATCTTGACTACTAAGTATATTAATAGAAACTTTAAAAATAAAAATGCAATAAGTATGCTAAAAATAAGCGTTAGTCATCAATATCTATTTTTTTAGATTTGGCTTTAGAGACCGAGCTGATGATCTTGAATACTAAGTATATTAATAGAAACTTTAAAAATAACAATGCAATAAGTATGCTAAAAATAAGCGTTAGCCATCAATATCTATTTTTTTAGATTTGGCTTTAGAAACCAAGCGGATGATCTTGACTACTTAGTATATTAATAGAAACTTTAAAAATAACAATGCAATAAGTATGCTAAAAATTAGCGTTAGTCATCAATATCTATTTTTTAGATTTGGCTTTAGAAACCGAGCTGATGATCTTGACTACTAAGTATATTAATAGAAACTTTAAAAATAACAATGCAATAAGTATGCTAAAAATAAGCGTTAGTCATCAATATCTCTTTTTTTAGATTTGGCTTTAGAGACCGAGCTGATGATCTTGACTACTAAGTATATTAATAGAAACTTTAAAAATAACAATGCAATAAGTATGCTAAAAATAAGCGTTAGCCATCAATATCTCTTTTTTTAGATTTGGCTTTAGAGACCGAGCTGATGATCTTGACTACTAAGTATATTAATAGAAACTTTAAAAATAACAATGCAATAAGTAGCTAAAAATAAGCGTTAGTCATCAATATCTATTTTTTTAGATTTGGCTTTAGAAACCGAGCTGATGATCTTGACTACTAAGTATATTAATAGAAACTTTAAAAATAACAATGCAATAAGTATGCTAAAAATAAGCGTTAGTCATCAATATCTATTTTTTTAGATTTGGCTTTAGAAACCGAGCTGATGATCTTGACTACTAAGTATATTAATAGAAACTTTAAAAATAACAATGCAATAAGTATGCTAAAAATAAGCGTTAGTCATCAATATCTATTTTTTTAGATTTGGCTTTAGAAACCGAGCTGATGATCTTGACTACTAAGTATATTAAGTAGAAACTTTAAAAATAACAATACAATAAGTATGCTAAAAATAAGCGTTAGCCATCAATATCTATTGTTTAGATTTGGCTTTAGAAACCGAGCTGATGATCTTGACTACTAAGTATATTAATAGAGACTTTAAAAATAACAATGCAATAAGTATGCTAAAAATAAGCGTTAGCCATCAATATCTATTTTTTTAGATTTGGCTTTAGAGACCGAGCTGATGATCTTGACTACTAAGTATATTAATAGAAACTTTAAAAATAACAATGCAATAAGTATGCTAAAAATAAGCGTTAGCCATCAATATCTATTTTTTTAGATTTGGCTTTAGAAACCAAGCGGATGATCTTGACTACTTAGTATATTAGTAGAAACTTTAAAAATAACAATACAATAAGTATGCTAAAAATAAGCGTTAGTCATCAATATCTATTTTTTTAGATTTGGCTTTAGAAACCGAGCTGATGATCTTGACTACTAAGTATATTAATAGAAACTTTAAAAATAACAATGCAATAAGTATGCTAAAAATAAGCGTTAGTCATCAATATCTATTTTTTTAGATTTGGCTTTAGAAACCGAGCTGATGATCTTGACTACTAAGTATATTAATAGAGACTTTAAAAATAACAATGCAATAAGTATGCTAAAAATAAGCGTTAGCCATCAATATCTTTTTTTTTAGATTTGGCTTTAGAAACCGAGCTGATGATCTTGACTACTAAGTATATTAATAGAGACTTTAAAAATAACAATGCGATAAGTATGCTAAAAATAAGCGTTAGCCATCAATATCTATTTTTTTAGATTTGGCTTTAGAGACCGAGCTGATGATCTTGACTACTAAGTATATTAATAGAAACTTTAAAAATAACAATGCAATAAGTATGCTAAAAATTAGCGTTAGTCATCAATATCTATTTTTTAGATTTGGCTTTAGAAACCGAGCTGATGATCTTGACTACTAAGTATATTAATAGAAACTTTAAAAATAACAATGCAATAAGTATGCTAAAAATAAGCGTTAGCCATCAATATCTATTTTTTTAGATTTGGCTTTAGAAACCGAGCTGATGATCTTGACTACTAAGTATATTAATAGAGACTATAAAAATAACAATGCAATAAGTATGCTAAAAATAAGCGTTAGCCATCAATATCTATTTTTTTAGATTTGGCTTTAGAGACCGAGCTGATGATCTTGACTACTAAGTATATTAATAGAAACTTTAAAAATAACAATGCAATAAGTATGCTAAAAATAAGCGTTAGTCATCAATATCCTTTTTTTAGATTTGGCTTTAGAAACCGAGCTGATGATCTTGACTACTAAGTATATTAATAGAAACTTTAAAAATAACAATGCAATAAGTATGCTAAAAATAAGCGTTAGACATCAATATCTATTTTTTTAGATTTGGCTTTAGAGACCGAGCTGATGATCTTGAATACTAAGTATATTAATAGAAACTTTAAAAATAACAATGCAATAAGTATGCTAAAAATAAGCGTTAGCCATCAATATCTATTTTTTTAGATTTGGCTTTAGAAACCAAGCGGATGATCTTGACTACTTAGTATATTAATAGAAACTTTAAAAATAACAATGCAATAAGTATGCTAAAAATAAGCGTTAGTCATCAATATCTATTTTTTAGATTTGGCTTTAGAAACCGAGCCGATGATCTTGACTACTAAGTATATTAATAGAAACTTTAAAAATAACAATGCAATAAGTATGCTAAAAATAAGCGTTAGTCATCAATATCTATTTTTTTAGATTTGGCTTTAGAAGCCGAGCTGATAATCTTGACTACTAAGTATATTAATAGAAACTTTAAAAATAACAATGCAATAATTATGCTAAAAATAAGCGTTAGCCATCAATATCTATTTTTTTAGATTTGGCTTTAGAAACCGAGCTGATGATCTTGACTACTAAGTATATTAATAGAAACTTTAAAAATAACAATGCAATAAGTATGCTAAAAATAAGCGTTAGCCATCAATATCTATTTTTTTAGATTTGGCTTTAGAAACCGAGCTGATGATCTTGACTACTAAGTATATTAATAGAAACTTTAAAAATAACAATTCAATAACTATGCTAAAAATTAGCGTTAGTCATCAATATCTATTTTTTAGGTTTGGCTTTAGAAACCGAGCTGATGATCTTGACTACTAAGTATATTAATAGAAACTTTAAAAATAACAATACAGTAAGTATGCTAAAAATAAGCGTTAGTCATCAATATCTATTTTTTAGATTTGGCTTTAGAAACCGAGCTGATGATCTTGACTACTAAGTATATTAATAGAAACTTTAAAAATAACAATGCAATAAGTATGCTAAAAATAAGCGTTAGTCATCAATATCCTTTTTTTAGATTTGGCTTTAGAAACCGAGCTGATGATCTTGACTACTAAGTATATTAATAGAAACTTTAAAAATAACAATGCAATAAGTATGCTAAAAATAAGCGTTAGCCATCAATATCTATTTTTTTAGATTTGGCTTTAGAAACCGAGCTGATGATCTTGACTACTAAGTATATTAATAGAGACTTTAAAAATAACAATGCAATAAGTATGCTAAAAATAAGCGTTAGCCATCAATATCTATTTTTTTAGATTTGGCTTTAGAGACCGAGCTGATGATCTTGACTACTAAGTATACTAATAGAAACTTTAAAAATAACAATGCAATAAGTATGCTAAAAATAAGCGTTAGTCATCAATATCCTTTTTTTAGATTTGGCTTTAGAAACCGAACGGATGATCTTGACTACTAAGTATATTAATAGAAACTTTAAAAATAAAAATGCAATAAGTATGCTAAAAATAAGCGTTAGTCATCAATATCTATTTTTTTAGATTTGGCTTTAGAGACCGAGCTGATGATCTTGAATACTAAGTATATTAATAGAAACTTTAAAAATAACAATGCAATAAGTATGCTAAAAATAAGCGTTAGCCATCAATATCTATTTTTTTAGATTTGGCTTTAGAAACCGAGCTGATGATCTTGACTACTTAGTATATTAATAGAAACTTTAAAAATAACAATGCAATAAGTATGCTAAAAATTAGCGTTAGTCATCAATATCTATTTTTTAGATTTGGCTTTAGAAACCGAGCTGATGATCTTGACTACTAAGTATATTAATAGAAACTTTAAAAATAACAATGCAATAAGTATGCTAAAAATAAGCGTTAGTCATCAATATCTCTTTTTTTAGATTTGGCTTTAGAGACCGAGCTGATGATCTTGACTACTAAGTATATTAATAGAAACTTTAAAAATAACAATGCAATAAGTATGCTAAAAATAAGCGTTAGTCATCAATATCTATTTTTTTAGATTTGGCTTTAGAAACCGAGCTGATGATCTTGACTACTAAGTATATTAATAGAAACTTTAAAAATAACAATGCAATAAGTATGCTAAAAATAAGCGTTAGTCATCAATATCCTTTTTTTTAGATTTGGCTTTAGAAACCGAGCTGATGATCTTGACTATTAAGTATATTAATAGAAACTTTAAAAATAAAAATGCAATAAGTATGCTAAAAATAAGCGTTAGTCATCAATATCTATTTTTTAGATTTGGCTTTAGAAACCGAGCTGATGATCTTGACTACTAAGTATATTAATAGAAACTTTAAAAATAACAATGCAATAAGTATGCTAAAAATAAGCGTTAGTCATCAATATCTATTTTTTAGATTTGGCTTTAGAAACCGAGCTGATGATCTTGACTACTAAGTATATTAATAGAAACTTTAAAAATAACAATGCAATAAGTATGCTAAAAATAAGCGTTAGCCATCAATATCTCTTTTTTTAGATTTGGCTTTAGAGGCCGAGCTGATGATCTTGACTACTAAGTATATTAATAGAAACTTTAAAAATAACAATGCAATAAATAAAAATAAGCGTTAGTCATCAATATCTATTTTTTTAGATTTGGCTTTAGAAACCGAGCTGATGATCTTGACTACTAAGTATATTAATAGAAACTTTAAAAATAACAATGCAATAAGTATGCTAAAAATAAGCGTTAGTCATCAATATCTATTTTTTTAGATTTGGCTTTAGAAACCGAGCTGATGATCTTGACTACTAAGTATATTAATAGAAACTTTAAAAATAACAATGCAATAAGTATGCTAAAAATAAGCGTTAGTCATCAATATCTATTTTTTTAGATTTGGCTTTAGAAACCGAGCTGATGATCTTGACTACTAAGTATATTAGTAGAAACTTCAAAAATAACAATACAATAAGTATGCTAAAAATAAGCGTTAGCCATCAATATCTATTTTTTTAGATTTGGCTTTAGAAACCGAGCTGATGATCTTGACTACTAAGTATATTAATAGAAACTTTAAAAATAACAATGCAATAAGTATGCTAAAAATAAGCGTTAGCCATCAATATCTATTTTTTTAGATTTGGCTTTAGAAACCGAGCTGATGATCTTGACTACTAAGTATATTAATAGAAACTTTAAAAATAACAATGCAATAAGTATGCTAAAAATAAGCGTTAGCCATCAATATCTATTTTTTTAGATTTGGCTTTAGAAACCGAGCTGATGATCTTGACTACTAAGTATATTAATAGAAACTTTAAAAATAACAATGCAATAAGTATGCTAAAAATTAGCGTTAGTCATCAATATCTATTTTTTAGATTTGGCTTTAGAAACCGAGCTGATGATCTTGACTACTAAGTATATTAATAGAAACTTTAAAAATAACAATACAGTAAGTATGCTAAAAATAAGCGTTAGTCATCAATATCTATTTTTTTAGATTTGGCTTTAGAAACCGAGCTGATGATCTTGACTACTAAGTATATTAATAGAAACTTTAAAAATAACAATGCAATAAGTATGCTAAAAATAAGCGTTAGTCATCAATATCTTTTTTTAGATTTGGCTTTAGAAACCGAGCTGATGATCTTGACTACTAAGTATATTAATAGAAACTTTAAAAATAACAATGCAATAAGTATGCTAAAAATAAGCGTTAGCCATCAATATCTATTTTTTTAGATTTGGCTTTAGAAACCGAGCTGATGATCTTGACTACTAAGTATATTAATAGAGACTTTAAAAATAACAATGCAATAAGTATGCTAAAAATAAGCGTTAGCCATCAATATCTATTTTTTTAGATTTGGCTTTAGAGACCGAGCTGATGATCTTGACTACTAAGTATATTAATAGAAACTTTAAAAATAACAATGCAATAAGTATGCTAAAAATAAGCGTTAGTCATCAATATCCTTTTTTTAGATTTGGCTTTAGAAACCGAACAGATGATCTTGACTACTAAGTATATTAATAGAAACTTTAAAAATAAAAATGCAATAAGTATGCTAAAAATAAGCGTTAGTCATCAATATCTATTTTTTTAGATTTGGCTTTAGAGACCGAGCTGATGATCTTGACTACTAAGTATATTAATAGAAACTTTAAAAATAACAATGCAATAAGTATGCTAAAAATAAGCGTTAGCCATCAATATCTATTTTTTTAGATTTGGCTTTAGAAACCGAGCGGATGATCTTGACTACTAAGTATATTAATAGAAACTTTAAAAATAACAATGCAATAAGTATGCTAAAAATTAGCGTTAGTCATCAATATCTATTTTTTAGATTTGGCTTTAGAAACCGAGCTGATGATCTTGACTACTAAGTATATTAATAGAAACTTTAAAAATAACAATGCAATAAGTATGCTAAAAATAAGCGTTAGTCATCAATATCTCTTTTTTAAGATTTGGCTTTAGAGACCGAGCTGATGATCTTGACTACTAAGTATATTAATAGAAACTTTAAAAATAACAATGCAATAAGTATGCTAAAAATAAGCGTTAGTCATCAATATCTATTTTTTTAGATTTGGCTTTAGAAACCGAGCTGATGATCTTGACTACTAAGTATATTAATAGAAACTTTAAAAATAACAATGCAATAAGTGTGCTAAAAATAAGCGTTAGTCATCAATATCCTTTTTTTTAGATTTGGCTTTAGAAACCGAACGGATGATCTTGACTACTAAGTATATTAATAGAAACTTTAAAAATAACAATGCAATAAGTATGCTAAAAATAAGCGTTAGTCATCAATATCTATTTTTTTAGATTTGGCTTTAGAAACCGAGCTGATGATCTTGACTACTAGTATATTAATAGAAACTTTAAAAATAACAATGCAATAAGTATGCTAAAAATAAGCGTTAGTCATCAATATCTATTTTTTAGATTTGGCTTTAGAAACCGAGCTGATGATCTTGACTACTAAGTATATTAATAGAAACTTTAAAAATAACAATGCAATAAGTATGCTAAAAATAAGCGTTAGCCATCAATATCTCTTTTTTTAGATTTGGCTTTAGAGACCGAGCTGATGATCTTGACTACTAAGTATATTAATAGAAACTTTAAAAATAACAATGCAATAAGTACTAAAAATAAGCGTTAGTCATCAATATCTATTTTTTTAGATTTGGCTTTAGAAACCGAGCTGATGATCTTGACTACTAAGTATATTAATAGAAACTTTAAAAATAACAATGCAATAAGTATGCTAAAAATAAGCGTTAGTCATCAATATCTATTTTTTTAGATTTGGCTTTAGAAACCGAGCTGATGATCTTGACTACTAAGTATATTAATAGAAACTTTAAAAATAACAATGCAATAAGTATGCTAAAAATAAGCGTTAGTCATCAATATCTATTTTTTTAGATTTGGCTTTAGAAACCGAGCTGATGATCTTGACTACTAAGTATATTAGTAGAAACTTCAAAAATAACAATGCAATAAGTATGCTAAAAATAAGCGTTAGCCATCAATATCTATCTGTTTAGATTTGGCTTTAGAAACCGAGCTGATGATCTTGACTACTAAGTATATTAATAGAGACTTTAAAAATAACAATGCAATAAGTATGCTAAAAATAAGCGTTAGCCATCAATATCTATTTTTTTAGATTTGGCTTTAGAGACCGAGCTGATGATCTTGACTACTAAGTATATTAATAGAAACTTTAAAAATAACAATGCAATAAGTATGCTAAAAATAAGCGTTAGTCATCGATATCTATTTTTTTAGATTTGGCTTTAGAAACCGAGCTGATGATCTTGACTACTAAGTATATTAATAGAGACTTTAAAAATAACAATGCAATAAGTATGCTAAAAATAAGCGTTAGCCATCAATATCTATTTTTTTAGATTTGGCTTTAGAGACCGAGCTGATGATCTTGACTACTAAGTATATTAATAGAAACTTTAAAAATAACAATGCAATAAGTATGCTAAAAATAAGCGTTAGTCATCGATATCTATTTTTTTAGATTTGGCTTTAGAAACCGAGCTGATGATCTTGACTACTAAGTATATTAATAGAAACTTTAAAAATAACAATGCAATAAGTATGCTAAAAATAAGCGTTAGCCATCAATATCTCTTTTTTTAGATTTGGCTCTAGAAACCGAGCTGATGATCTTGACTACTAAGCATATTAATAGAGACTTTAAAAATAACAATGCAATAAGTATGCTAAAAATAAGCGTTAGCCATCAATATCTATTTTTTTAGATTTGGCTTTAGAAACCGAGCTGATGATCTTGACTACTAAGTATATTAATAGAGACTTTAAAAATAACAATGCAATAAGTATGCTAAAAATAAGCGTTAGCCATCAATATCTATTTTTTTAGATTTGGCTTTAGAAACCGAGCTGATGATCTTGACTACTAAGTATATTAATAGAAACTTTAAAAATAACAATGCAATAAGTATGCTAAAAATAAGCGTTAGTCATCAATATCTATTTTTTAGATTTGGCTTTAGAAACCGAGCTGATGATCTTGACTACTAAGTATATTAATAGAAACTTTAAAAATAACAATGCAATAAGTATGCTAAAAATAAGCGTTAGCCATCAATATCTCTTTTTTTAGATTTGGCTTTAGAAACCGAGCTGATGATCTTGACTACTAAGCATATTAATAGAGACTTTAAAAATAACAATGCAATAAGTATGCTAAAAATAAGCGTTAGCCATCAATATCTATTTTTTTAGATTTGGCTTTAGAAACCGAGCTGATGATCTTGACTACTAAGTATATTAATAGAGACTTTAAAAATAACAATGCAATAAGTATGCTAAAAATAAGCGTTAGCCATCAATATCTATTTTTTTTAGATTTGGCTTTAGAGACCGAGCTGATGATCTTGACTACTAAGTATATTAATAGAAACTTTAAAAATAACAATGCAATAAGTATGCTAAAAATAAGCGTTAGTCATCAATATCTATTTTTTAGATTTGGCTTTAGAAACCGAGCCGATGATCTTGACTACTAAGTATATTAATAGAAACTTTAAAAATAACAATGCAATAAGTATGCTAAAAATAAGCGTTAGTCATCAATATCTATTTTTTTAGATTTGGCTTTAGAGACCGAGCTGATGATCTTGACTACTAAGTATATTAATAGAAACTTTAAAAATAACAATGCAATAAGTATGCTAAAAATAAGCGTTAGTCATCAATATCTATTTTTTTAGATTTGGCTTTAGAAACCGAGCTGATGATCTTGACTACTAAGTATATTAATAGAAACTTTAAAAATAACAATGCAATAAGTATGCTAAAAATAAGCGTTAGTCATCAATATCTATTTTTTTAGATTTGGCTTTAGAAACCGAGCTGATGATCTTGACTACTAAGTATATTAATAGAGACTTTAAAAATAACAATGCAATAAGTATGCTAAAAATAAGCGTTAGCCATCAATATCTTTTTTTTAGATTTGGCTTTAGAAACCGAGCTGATGATCTTGACTACTAAGTATATTAATAGAGACTTTAAAAATAACAATGCAATAAGTATGCTAAAAATAAGCGTTAGCCATCAATATCTATTTTTTTAGATTTGGCTTTAGAAACCGAGCTGATGATCTTGACTACTAAGTATATTAATAGAAACTTTAAAAATAACAATGCAATAAGTATGCTAAAAATTAGCGTTAGTCATCAATATCTATTTTTTAGATTTGGCTTTAGAAACCGAGCTGATGATCTTGACTACTAAGTATATTAATAGAAACTTTAAAAATAACAATGCAATAAGTATGCTAAAAATAAGCGTTAGCCATCAATATCTCTTTTTTTAGATTTGGCTTTAGAAACCGAGCTGATGATCTTGACTACTAAGTATATTAATAGAGACTATAAAAATAACAATGCAATAAGTATGCTAAAAATAAGCGTTAGCCATCAATATCTATTTTTTTAGATTTGGCTTTAGAGACCGAGCTGATGATCTTGACTACTAAGTATATTAATAGAAACTTTAAAAATAACAATGCAATAAGTATGCTAAAAATAAGCGTTAGCTCATCAATATCTCTTTTTTTAGATTTGGCTTTAGAAACCGAGCTGATGATCTTGACTACTAAGTATATTAATAGAAACTTTAAAAATAACAACGCAATAAGTATGCTAAAAATAAGCGTTAGCCATCAATATCTATTTTTTTAGATTTGGCTTTAGAGACCGAGCTGATGATCTTGACTACTAAGTATATTAATAGAAACTTTAAAAATAACAATGCAATAAGTATGCTAAAAATAAGCGTTAGTCATCAATATCCTTTTTTTTAGATTTGGCTTTAGAAACCGAACGGATGATCTTGACTACTAAGTATATTAATAGAAACTTTAAAAATAAAAATGCAATAAGTATGCTAAAAATAAGCGTTAGTCATCAATATCTATTTTTTTAGATTTGGCTTTAGAGACCGAGCTGATGATCTTGACTACTAAGTATATTAATAGAAACTTTAAAAATAACAATGCAATAAGTATGCTAAAAATAAGCGTTAGTCATCAATATCTATTTTTTAGATTTGGCTTTAGAAACCGAGCCGATGATCTTGACTACTAAGTATATTAATAGAAACTTTAAAAATAACAATGCAATAAGTATGCTAAAAATAAGCGTTAGTCATCAATATCTATTTTTTTAGATTTGGCTTTAGAAACCGAGCTGATGATCTTGACTACTAAGTATATTAATAGAAACTTTAAAAATAACAATGCAATAATTATGCTAAAAATAAGCGTTAGCCATCAATATCTATTTTTTTAGATTTGGCTTTAGAAACCGAGCTGATGATCTTGACTACTAAGTATATTAATAGAAACTTTAAAAATAACAATGCAATAAGTATGCTAAAAATAAGCGTTAGCCATCAATATCTATTTTTTAGATTTGGCTTTAGAAACCGAGCTGATGATCTTGACTACTAAGTATATTAATAGAAACTTTAAAAATAACAATGCAATAAGTATGCTAAAAATTAGCGTTAGTCATCAATATCTATTTTTTAGGTTTGGCTTTAGAAACCGAGCTGATGATCTTGACTACTAAGTATATTAATAGAAACTTTAAAAATAACAATACAATAAGTATGCTAAAAATAAGCGTTAGTCATCAATATCTATTTTTTTAGATTTGGCTTTAGAAACCGAGCTGATGATCTTGACTACTAAGTATATTAATAGAAACTTTGAAAATAACAATGCAATAAGTATGCTAAAAATAAGCGTTAGTCATCAATATCCTTTTTTTAGATTTGGCTTTAGAAACCGAGCTGATGATCTTGACTACTAAGTATATTAATAGAAACTTTAAAAATAACAATGCAATAAGTATGCTAAAAATAAGCGTTAGCCATCAATATCTATTTTTTTTAGATTTGGCTTTAGAAACCGAACTGATGATCTTGACTACTAAGTATATTAATAGAGACTTTAAAAATAACAATGCAATAAGTATGCTAAAAATAAGCGTTAGTCATCAATATCCTTTTTTTAGATTTGGCTTTAGAAACCGAGCTGATGATCTTGACTACTAAGTATATTAATAGAAACTTTAAAAATAACAATGCAATAAGTATGCTAAAAATAAGCGTTAGTCATCAATATCTATTTTTTTAGATTTGGCTTTAGAGACCGAGCTGATGATCTTGATACTAAGTATATTAATAGAAACTTTAAAAATAACAATGCAGTAAGTATGCTAAAATAAGCGTTAGCCATCAATATCTATTTTTTTAGATTTGGCTTTAGAAACCAAGCGGATGATCTTGACTACTTAGTATATTAATAGAAACTTTAAAAATAACAATGCAATAAGTATGCTAAAAATTAGCGTTAGTCATCAATATCTATTTTTTAGATTTGGCTTTAGAAACCGAGCTGATGATCTTGACTACTAAGTATATTAATAGAAACTTTAAAAATAACAATGCAATAAGTATGCTAAAAATAAGCGTTAGTCATCAATATCTCTTTTTTTAGATTTGGCTTTAGAGACCGAGCTGATGATCTTGACTACTAAGTATATTAATAGAAACTTTAAAAATAACAATGCAATAAGTATGCTAAAAATAAGCGTTAGCCATCAATATCTCTTTTTTTAGATTTGGCTTTAGAGACCGAGCTGATGATCTTGACTACTAAGTATATTAATAGAAACTTTAAAAATAACAATGCAATAAATAAAAATAAGCGTTAGTCATCAATATCTATTTTTTTAGATTTGGCTTTAGAAACCGAGCTGATGATCTTGACTACTAAGTATATTAATAGAAACTTTAAAAATAACAATGCAATAAGTATGCTAAAAATAAGGGTTAGTCATCAATATCTATTTTTTTAGATTTGGCTTTAGAAACCGAGCTGATGATCTTGACTACTAAGTATATTAATAGAAACTTTAAAAATAACAATGCAATAAGTATGCTAAAAATAAGCGTTAGTCATCAATATCTATTTTTTTAGATTTGGCTTTAGAAACCGAGCTGATGATCTTGAATACTAAGTATATTAGTAGAAACTTCAAAAATAACAATACAATAAGTATGCTAAAAATAAGCGTTAGCCATCAATATCTATCTGTTTAGATTTGGCTTTAGAAACCGAGCTGATGATCTTGACTACTAAGTATATTAATAGAGACTTTAAAAATAACAATGCAATAAGTATGCTAAAAATAAGCGTTAGCCATCAATATCTATTTTTTTAGATTTGGCTTTAGAGACCGAGCTGATGATCTTGACTACTAAGTATATTAATAGAAACTTTAAAAATAACAATGCAATAAGTATGCTAAAAATTAGCGTTAGTCATCGATATCTATTTTTTAGATTTGGCTTTAGAAACCGAGCTGATGATCTTGACTACTAAGTATATTAATAGAGACTTTAAAAATAACAATGCAATAAGTATGCTAAAAATAAGCGTTAGCCATCAATATCTATTTTTTTAGATTTGGCTTTAGAGACCGAGCTGATGATCTTGACTACTAAGTATATTAATAGAAACTTTAAAAATAACAATGCAATAAGTATGCTAAAAATAAGCGTTAGCCATCAATATCTCATTTTTTAGATTTGGCTCTAGAAACCGAGCTGATGATCTTGACTACTAAGTATATTAATAGAGACTTTAAAAATAACAATGCAATAAGTATGCTAAAAATAAGCGTTAGCCATCAATATCTATTTTTTTAGATTTGGCTTTAGAAACCGAGCTGATGATCTTGACTACTAAGTATATTAATAGAGACTTTAAAAATAACAATGCAATAAGTATGCTAAAAATAAGCGTTAGCCATCAATATCTATTTTTTTAGATTTGGCTTTAGAAACCGAGCTGATGATCTTGACTACTAAGTATATTAATAGAAACTTTAAAAATAACAATGCAATAAGTATGCTAAAAATTAGCGTTAGTCATCGATATCTATTTTTTAGATTTGGCTTTAGAAACCGAGCTGATGATCTTGACTACTAAGTATATTAATAGAAACTTTAAAAATAACAATGCAATAAGTATGCTAAAAATAAGCGTTAGCCATCAATATCTCTTTTTTTAGATTTGGCTTTAGAAACCGAGCTGATGATCTTGACTACTAAGTATATTAATAGAGACTTTAAAAAAAACAATGCAATAAGTATGCTAAAAATAAGCGTTAGCCATCAATATCTATTTTTTTAGATCTGGCTTTAGAAACCGAGCTGATGATCTTGACTACAAAGTATATTAATAGAGACTTTAAAAATAACAATGCTATAAGTATGCTAAAAATAAGCGTTAGCCATCAATATCTATTTTTTTAGATTTGGCTTTAGAAACCGAGCTGATGATCTTGACTACTAAGTATATTAATAGAAACTTTAAAAATAACAATGCAATAAGTATGCTAAAAATTAGCGTTAGTCATCAATGTCTATTTTTTTAGATTTGGCTTTAGAAACCGAGCTGATGATCTTGACTACTAAGTATATTAATAGAAACTTTAAAAATAACAATGCAATAAGTATGCTAAAAATAAGCGTTAGCCATCAATATCTCTTTTTTTAGATTTGGCTCTAGAAACCGAGCTGATGATCTTGACTACTAAGTATATTAATAGAGACTTTAAAAATAACAATGCAATAAGTATGCTAAAAATAAGCGTTAGCCATCAATATCTATTTTTTTAGATTTGGCTTTAGAAACCGAGCTGATGATCTTGACTACTAAGTATATTAATAGAGACTTTAAAAATAACAATGCAATAAGTATGCTAAAAATAAGCGTTAGCCATCAATATCTATTTTTTTAGATTTGGCTTTAGAGACCGAGCTGATGATCTTGACTACTAAGTATATTAATAGAAACTCTAAAAATAACAATGCAATAAGTATGCTAAAAATAAGCGTTAGTCATCAATATCTTTTTTTTTTAGATTTGGCTTTAGAAACCGAGCTGATGATCTTGACTACTAAGTATATTAATAGAAACTTTAAAAATAACAATGCAATAAGTATGCTAAAAATAAGCGTTAGTCATCAATATCTATTTTTTTAGATTTGGCTTTAGAAACCGAGCTGATGATCTTGACTACTAAGTATATTAATAGAAACTTTAAAAATAACAATGCAATAAGTATGCTAAAAATAAGCGTTAGTCATCAATATCTATTTTTTAGATTTGGCTTTAGAAACCGAGCTGATGATCTTGACTACTAGTATATTAATAGAAACTTTAAAAATAACAATGCAATAAGTATGCTAAAAATAAGCGTTAGCCATCAATATCTATTTTTTTAGATTTGGCTTTAGAAACCGAGCTGATGATCTTGACTACTAAGTATATTAATAGAAACTTTAAAAATAACAATGCAATAAGTATGCTAGAAATTAGCGTTAGTCATCAATATCTATTTTTTTAGATTTGGCTTTAGAAACCGAGCTGATGATCTTGACTACTAAGTATATTAATAGAAACTTTAAAAATAACAATGCAATAAGTATGCTAAAAATAAGCGTTAGCCATCAATATCTATTTTTTTAGATTTGGCTTTAGAAACCGAGCTGATGATCTTGACTACTAAGTATATTAATAGAGACTTTAAAAATAACAATGCAATAAGTATGCTAAAAATAAGCGTTAGCCATCAATATCTATTTTTTTAGATTTGGCTTTAGAAACCGAGCTGATGATCTTGACTACTAAGTATATTAATAGAGACTTTAAAAATAACAATGCAATAAGTATGCTAAAAATAAGCGTTAGCCATCAATATCTATTTTTTTAGATTTGGCTTTAGAGACCGAGCTGATGATCTTGACTACTAAGTATATTAATAGAAACTTTAAAAATAACAATGCAATAAGTATGCTAAAAATTAGCGTTAGTCATCAATATCTATTTTTTAGATTTGGCTTTAGAAACCGAGCTGATGATCTTGACTACTAAGTATATTAATAGAAACTTTAAAAATAACAATGCAATAAGTATGCTAAAAATAAGCGTTAGCCATCAATATCTATTTTTTTAGATTTGGCTTTAGAAACCGAGCTGATGATCTTGACTACTAAGTATATTAATAGAAACTTTAAAAATAACAATGCAATAAGTATGCTAAAAATAAGCGTTAGCCATCAATATCTATTTTTTTAGATTTGGCTTTAGAAACCGAGCTGATGATCTTGACTACTAAGTATATTAATAGAAACTTTAAAAATAACAATGCAATAAGTATGCTAAAAATTAGCGTTAGTCATCAATATCTATTTTTTAGATTTGGCTTTAGAAACCGAGCTGATGATCTTGACTACTAACTATATTAATAGAAACTTTAAAAATAACAATGCAATAAGTATGCTAAAAATAAGCGTTAGCCATCAATATCTATTTTTTTAGATTTGGCTTTAGAAACCGAGCTGATGATCTTGACTACTAAGTATATTAATAGAGACTTTAAAAATAACAATGCAATAAGTATGCTAAAAATAAGCGTTAGCCATCAATATCTATTTTTTAGATTTGGCTTTAGAGACCGAGCTGATGATCTTGACTACTAAGTATATTAATAGAAACTTTAAAAATAACAATGCAATAAGTATGCTAAAAATTAGCGTTAGTCGTCAATATCTATTTTTTAGATTTGGCTTTAGAAACCGAGCTGATGATCTTGACTACTAAGTATATTAATAGAAACTTTAAAAATAACAATGCAATAAGTATGCTAAAAATAAGCGTTAGTCATCAATATCCTTTTTTTAGATTTGGCTTTAGAAACCGAACGGATGATCTTGACTACTAAGTATATTAATAGAAACTTTAAAAACAACAATGCAATAAGTATGCTAAAAATAAGCGTTAGTCATCAATATCTATTTTTTTAGATTTGGCTTTAGAGACCGAGCTGATGATCTTGACTACTAAGTATATTAATAGAAACTTTAAAATAACAATGCAATAAGTATGCTAAAAATAAGCGTTAGTCATCAATATCTATTTTTTAGATTTGGCTTTAGAAACCGAGCTGATGATCTTGACTACTAAGTATATTAATAGAAACTTTAAAAATAACAATGCAATAAGTATGCTAAAAATAAGCGTTAGTCATCAATATCTATTTTTTTAGATTTGGCTTTAGAAACCGAGCTGATGATCTTGACTACTAAGTATATTAATAGAAACTTTAAAAATAACAATACAATAAGTATGCTAAAAATAAGCGTTAGTCATCAATATCCTTTTTTTAGATTTGGCTTTAGAAACCGAACGGATGATCTTGACTACTAAGTATATTAATAGAAACTTTAAAAATAACAATGCAATAAGTATGCTAAAAATAAGCGTTAGTCATCAATATCTATTTTTTAGATTTGGCTTTAGAAACCGAGCTGATGATCTTGACTACTAAGTATATTAATAGAAACTTTAAAAATAACAATGCAATAAGTATGCTAAAAATAAGCGTTAGTCATCAATATCTATTTTTTTAGATTTGGCTTTAGAAACCGAGCTGATGATCTTGACTACTAAGTATATTAATAGAAACTTTAAAAATAACAATGCAATAAGTATGCTAAAAATAAGCGTTAGTCATCAATATCCTTTTTTTTAGATTTGGCTTTAGAAACCGAACGGATGATCTTGACTACTAAGTATATTAATAGAAACTTTAAAAATAAAAATGCAATAAGTATGCTAAAAATAAGCGTTAGTCATCAATATCTATTTTTTAGATTTGGCTTTAGAAACCGAGCTGATGATCTTGACTACTAGGTATATTAATAGAAACTTTAAAAATAACAATGCAATAAGTATGCTAAAAATAAGCGTTAGTCATCAATATCTATTTTTTAGATTTGGCTTTAGAAACCGAGCTGATGATCTTGACTACTAAGTATATTAATAGAAACTTTAAAAATAACAATGCAATAAGTATGCTAAAAATAAGCGTTGGTCATCAATATCTATTTTTTTAGATTTGGCTTTAGAAACCGAGCTGATGATCTTGACTACTAAGTATATTAATAGAAACTTTAAAAATAACAATGCAATAAGTATGCTAAAAATAAGCGTTAGTCATCAATATCTATTTTTTTAGATTTGGCTTTAGAAACCGAGCTGATGATCTTGACTACTAAGTATATTAATAGAAACTTTGAAAATAACAATGCAATAAGTATGCTAAAAATAAGCGTTAGTCATCAATATCCTTTTTTTAGATTTGGCTTTAGAAACCGAACGGATGATCTTGACTACTAAGTATATTAATAGAAACTTTAAAAATAAAAATGCAATAAGTATGCTAAAAATAAGCGTTAGTCATCAATATCTATTTTTTAGATTTGGCTTTAGAAACCGAGCTGATGAGCTGATGACTATACTGAGTATATTAATAGAAACTTTAAAAATAACAATGCAATAAGTATGCTAAAAATAAGCGTTAGTCATCAATATCTATTTTTTAGATTTGGCTTTAGAAACCGAGCGGATGATCTTGACTACTAAGTATATTAATAGAAACTTTAAAAATAACAATGCAATAAGTAAAAATAAGCGTTAGTCATCAATATCTATTTTTTTAGATTTGGCTTTAGAAACCGAGCTGATGATCTTGACTACTAAGTATATTAATAGAAACTTTAAAAATAACAATGCAATAAGTATGCTAAAAATAAGCGTTAGTCATCAATATCTATTTTTTTAGATTTGGCTTTAGAGACCGAGCTGATGATCTTGACTACTAAGTATATTAATAGAAACTTTAAAAATAACAATGCAATAAGTATGCTAAAAATAAGCGTTAGCCATCAATATCTATTTTTTAGATTTGGCTTTAGAAACCGAGCTGATGATCTTGACTACTAAGTATATTAATAGAAACTTTAAAAATAACAATGCAATAAGTATGCTAAAAATAAGCGTTAGCCATCAATATCTATTTTTTTAGATTTGGCTTTAGAAACCTAGCTGATGATCTTGACTACTAAGTATATTAATAGAAACTTTAAAAATAACAATGCAATAAGTATGCTAAAAATTAGCGTTAGTCATCAATATCTATTTTTTAGATTTGGCTTTAGAAACCGAGCTGATGATCTTGACTACTAAGTATATTAATAGAAACTTTAAAAATAACAATGCAATAAGTATGCTAAAAATAAGCGTTAGCCATCAATATCTATTTTTTTAGATTTGGCTTTAGAAACCGAGCTGATGATCTTGACTACTAAGTATATTAATAGAGACTTTAAAAATAACAATGCAATAAGTATGCTAAAAATAAGCGTTAGCCATCAATATCTATTTTTTTAGATTTGGCTTTAGAAACCGAGCTGATGATCTTGACTACTAAGTATATTAATAGAAACTTTAAAAATAACAATGCAATAAGTATGCTAAAAATTAGCGTTAGTCATCAATATCTATTTTTTAGATTTGGCTTTAGAAACCGAGCTGATGATCTTGACTACTAAGTATATTAATAGAAACTTTAAAAATAACAATGCAATAAGTATGCTAAAAATAAGCGTTAGTCATCAATATCCTTTTTTTAGATTTGGCTTTAGAAACCGAACGGATGATCTTGACTACTAAGTATATTAATAGAAACTTTAAAAACAAAAATGCAATAAGTATGCTAAAAATAAGCGTTAGTCATCAATATCTATTTTTTTAGATTTGGCTTTAGAAACCGAGCTGATGATCTTGACTACTAAGTATATTAATAGAAACTTTAAAAATAACAATGCAATAAGTATGCTAAAAATAAGCGTTAGTCATCAATATCTATTTTTTAGATTTGGCTTTAGAAACCGAGCTGATGATCTTGACTACTAAGTATATTAATAGAAACTTTAAAAATAACAAGGCAATAAGTATGCTAAAAATAAGCGTTAGTCATCAATATCTATTTTTTTAGATTTGGCTTTAGAAACCGAGCTGATGATCTTGACTACTAAGTATATTAATAGAAACTTTAAAAATAACAATACAATAAGTATGCTAAAAATAAGCGTTAGTCATCAATATCCTTTTTTTTAGATTTGTCTTTAGAAACCGAACGGATGATCTTGACTACTAAGTATATTAATAGAAACTTTAAAAATAAAAATGCAATAAGTATGCTAAAAATAAGCGTTAGTCATCAATATCTATTTTTTAGATTTGGCTTTAGAAACCGAGCTGATGATCTTGACTACTAAGTATATTAATAGAAACTTTAAAAATAACAATGCAATAAGTATGCTAAAAATAAGCGTTAGTCATCAATATCTATTTTTTTAGATTTGGCTTTAGAAACCGAGCTGATGATCTTGACTACTAAGTATATTAATAGAAACTTTAAAAATAACAATGCAATAAGTGTGCTAAAAATAAGCGTTAGTCATCAATATCCTTTTTTTTAGATTTGGCTTTAGAAACCGAACGGATGATCTTGACTACTAAGTATATTAATAGAAACTTTAAAAATAAAAATGCAATAAGTATGCTAAAAATAAGCGTTAGTCATCAATATCTATTTTTTAGATTTGGCTTTAGAAACCGAGCTGATGATCTTGACTACTAGGTATATTAATAGAAACTTTAAAAATAACAATGCAATAAGTATGCTAAAAATAAGCGTTAGTCATCAATATCTATTTTTTAGATTTGGCTTTAGAAACCGAGCTGATGATCTTGACTACTAAGTATATTAATAGAAACTTTAAAAATAACAATGCAATAAGTATGCTAAAAATAAGCGTTGGTCATCAATATCTATTTTTTTAGATTTGGCTTTAGAAACCGAGCTGATGATCTTGACTACTAAGTATATTAATAGAAACTTTAAAAATAACAATGCAATAAGTATGCTAAAAATAAGCGTTAGTCATCAATATCTATTTTTTTAGATTTGGCTTTAGAAACCGAGCTGATGATCTTGACTACTAAGTATATTAATAGAAACTTTAAAACTAACAATGCAATAAGTATGCTAAAAATAAGCGTTAGTCATCAATATCCTTTTTTTTAGATTTGGCTTTAGAAACCGAACGGATGATCTTGACTACTAAGTATATTAATAGAAACTTTAAAAATAAAAATGCAATAAGTATGCTAAAAATAAGCGTTAGTCATCAATATCTATTTTTTAGATTTGGCTTTAGAAACCGAGCTGATGAGCTGATGAGCTGATGACCTTGAGTTTCTATATTAATAGAAACTTTAAAAATAACAATGCAATAAGTATGCTAAAAATAAGCGTTAGTCATCAATATCCTTTTTTTAGATTTGGCTTTAGAAACCGAACGGATGATCTTGACTACTAAGTATATTAATAGAAACTTTAAAAATAACAGTACAATAAGTATGCTAAAATAAGCGTTAGTCATCAATATCTATTTTTTTAGGTTTGGCTTTAGAAACCGAGCTGATGATCTTGACTACTAAGTATATTAATAGAAACTTTAAAAATAACAATGCAATAAGTATGCTAAAAATAAGCGTTAGTCATCAATATCTACTTTTTAGATTTGGCTTTAGAGACCGAGCTGATGATCTTGACTACTAAGTATATTAATAGAAACTTTAAAAATAACAATGCAATAAGTATGCTAAAAATAAGCGTTAGTCATCAATATCTATTTTTTTAGATTTGGCTTTAGAAACCGAGCTGATGATCTTGACTACTAAGTATATTAATAGAAACTTTAAAAATAACAATGCAATAATATGCTAAAAAAAGCGTTAGTCATCAATATCTATTTTTTTAGATTTGGCTTTAGAAACCGAGCTGATGATCTTGACTACTAAGTATATTAATAGAAACTTTAAAAATAACAATGCAATAAGTATGCTAAAAATAAGCGTTAGTCATCAATATCTATTTTTTTAGATTTGGCTTTAGAGACCGAGCTGATGATCTTGACTACTAAGTATATTAATAGAAACTTTAAAAATAACAATGCAATAAGTATGCTAAAAATAAGCGTTAGTCATCAATATCCTTTTTTTTAGATTTGGCTTTAGAAACCGAGCGGATGATCTTGACTACTAAGTATATTAATAGAAACTTTAAAAATAACAATACAATAAGTATGCTAAAAATAAGCGTTAGTCATCAATATCTATTTTTTTAGATTTGGCTTTAGAAACCGAGCTGATGATCTTGACTACTAAGTATATTAATAGAAACTTTAAAAATAACAATGCAATAAGTATGCTAAAAATAAGCGTTAGTCATCAATATCTATTTTTTTAGATTTGGCTTTAGAAACCGAGCTGATGATCTTGACTACTAAGTATATTAATAGAAACTTTAAAAATAACAATGCAATAAGTATGCTAAAAATAAGCGTTAGTCATCAATATCTATTTTTTTAGATTTGGCTTTAGAAACCGAGCTGATGATTTGACTACTAAGTATATTAATAGAAACTTTAAAAATAACAATGCAATAAGTATGCTAAAAATAAGCGTTAGTCATCAATATCCTTTTTTTTAGATTTGGCTTTAGAAACCGAACGGATGATCTTGACTACTAAGTATATTAATAGAAACTTTAAAAATAACAATACAATAAGTATGCTAAAAATAAGCGTTGGTCATCAATATCTATTTTTTTAGATTTGGCTTTAGAAACCGAGCTGATGATCTTGACTACTAAGTATATTAATAGAAACTTTAAAAATAACAATGCAATAAGTATGCTAAAAATAAGCGTTAGTCATCAATATCTATTTTTTTAGATTTGGCTTTAGAGACCGAGCTGATGATCTTGACTACGAAGTATATTAATAGAAACTTTAAAAATAACAATGCAATAAATAAAAATAAGCGTTAGTCATCAATATCAATTTTTTTATATTTGGCTTTAGAAACCGAGCTGATGATCTTGACTACTAAGTATATTAATAGAAACTTTAAAAATAACAATACAATAAGTATGCTAAAAATATGCGTTGGTCATCAATATCTATTTTTTTAGATTTCGCTTTAGAAACCGAGCTGATGATCTTGACTACTAAGTATATTAATATAAACTTTAAAAATAACAATGCAATAAGTATGCTAAAAATAAGCGTTAGTCATCAATATCTATTTTTTTAGATTTGGCTTTAGAAACCGAGCTGATGATCTTGACTACTAAGTATATTAATAGAAACTTTAAAAATAACAATGCAATAAGTATGCTAAAAATAAGCGTTAGTCATCAATATCCTTTTTTTTAGATTTGGCTTTAGAAACCGAACGGATGATCTTGACTACTAAGTATATTAATAGAAACTTTAAAAATAACAATACAATAAGTATGCTAAAAATAAGCGTTGGTCATCAATATCTATTTTTTTAGATTTGGCTTTAGAAACCGAGCTGATGATCTTGACTACTAAGTATATTAATAGAAACTTTAAAAATAACAATGCAATAAGTATGCTAAAAATAAGCGTTAGTCATCAATATCTATTTTTTTAGATTTGGCTTTAGAAACCGAGCTGATGATCTTGACTACTAAGTATATTAATAGAAACTTTAAAAATAACAATGCAATAAGTATGCTAAAAATAAGCGTTAGTCATCAATATCTATTTTTTTAGATTTGGCTTTAGAAACCGAGCTGATGATCTTGACTATTAAGTATATTAATAGAAACTTTAAAAATAACAATGCAATAAATAAAAATAAGCGTTAGTCATCAATATCTATTTTTTTAGATTTGGCTTTAGAAACCGAGCTGATGATCTTGACTAATAAGTATATTAATAGAAACTTTAAAAATAACAATGCAATAAGTATGCTAAAAATAAGCGTTAGTCATCAATATCTATTTTTTTAGATTTGGCTTTAGAAACCGAGCTGATGATCTTGACTACTAAGTATACTAATAGAAACTTTAAAAATAACAATGCAATGAGTATGCTAAAAATAAGCGTTAGTCATCAATATCTATTTTTTTAGATTTGGCTTTAGAAACCGAGCTGATGATATTGACTACTAAGTATATTAATAGAAACTTTAAAAATAACAATGCAATAAGTATGCTAAAAATAAGCGTTAGTCATCAATATCTATTTTTTTAGATTTGGCTTTAGAAACCGAGCTGATGATCTTGACTACTAAGTATATTAATAGAAACTTTAAAAATAACAATGCAATAAATAAAAATAAGCGTTAGTCATCAATATCTATTTTTTTAGATTTGGCTTTAGAAACCGAGCTGATGATCTTGACTACTAAGTATATTAATAGAAACTTTAAAAATAACAATGCAATAAGTATGCTAAAAATAAGCGTTAGTCATCAATATCTATTTTTTTAGATTTGGCTTTAGAAACCGAGCTGATGATCTTGACTACTAAGTATATTAATAGAAACTTTAAAAATAACAATGCAATAAATAAAAATAAGCGTTAGTCATCAATATCTATTTTTTTAGATTTGGCTTTAAAAACCGAGCTGATGATATTGACTACTAAGTATATTAATAGAAACTTTAAAAATAACAATGCAATAAGTATGCTAAAAATAAGCATTAGTCATCAATATCTATTTTTTTAGATTTGGCTTTAGAAACCGAGCTGATGATCTTGACTACTAAGTATATTAATAGAAACTTTAAAAATAACAATGCAATAAGTATGCTAAAAATAAGCGTTAGTCATCAATATCTATTTTTTTAGATTTGGCTTTAGAAACCGAGCTGATAATCTTGACTACTAAGTATATTAATAGAAACTTTAAAAATAACAATGCAATAAATAAAAATAAGCGTTAGTCATCAATATCTATTTTTTTAGATTTGGCTTTAGAAACCGAGCTGATGATCTTGACTACTAAGTATATTAATAGAAACTTTACAAATAACAATGCAATAAGTATGCTAAAAATAAGCGTTAGTCATCAATATCTATTTTCTTAGATTTGGCTTTAGAGACCGAGCTGATGATCTTGACTACTAAGTATATTAATAGAAACTTTAAAAATAACAATGCAATAAGTATGCTAAAAATAAGCGTTAGTCATCAATATCCTTTTTTTTAGATTTGGCTTTAGAAACCGAACGGATGATCTTGACTACTAAGTATATTAATAGAAACTTTAAAAATAACAATACAATAAGTATGCTAAAAATAAGCGTTGGTCATCAATATCTATTTTTTTAGATTTGGCTTTAGAAACTGAGCTGATGATCTTGACTACTAAGTATATTAATAGAAACTTTAAAAATAACAATGCAATAAGTATGCTAAAAATAAGCGTTAGTCATCAATATCTATTTTTTTAGATTTGGCTTTAGAAACCGAGCTGATGATCTTGACTACTAAGTATATTAATAGAAACTTTAAAAATAACAATGCAATAAGTATGCTAAAAATAAGCGTTGGTCATCAATATCTATTTTTTTAGATTTGGCTTTAGAAACCGAGCTGATGATCTTGACTACTAAGTATATTAATAGAAACTTTAAAAATAACAATGCAATAAGTATGCTAAAAATAAGCGTTAGTCATCAATATCCTTTTTTTTAGATTTGGCTTTAGAAACCGAACGGATGATCTTGACTACTAAGTATATTAATAGAAACTTTAAAAATAACAATACAATAAGTATGCTAAAAATAAGCGTTGGTCATCAATATCTATTTTTTTAGATTTGGCTTTAGAAACCGAGCTGATGATCTTGACTACTAAGTATATTAATAGAAACTTTAAAAATAACAATGCAATAAGTATGCTAAAAATAAGCGTTAGTCATCAATATCTATTTTTTTAGATTTGGCTTTAGAGACCGAGCTGATGATCTTGACTACTAAGTATATTAATAGAAACTTTAAAAATAACAATGCAATAAATAAAAATAAGCGTTAGTCATCAATATCTATTTTTTTAGATTTGGCTTTAGAAACCGAACGGATGATCTTGACTACTAAGTATATTAATAGAAAATTTAAAAATAACAATACAATAAGTATGCTAAAAATAAGCGTTGGTCATCAATATCTATTTTTTTAGATTTGGCTTTAAACCGAGCTGATGATCTTGACTACTAAGTATATTAATAGAAACTTTAAAAATAACAATGCAATAAGTATGCTAAAAATAAGCGTTAGTCATCAATATCTATTTTTTTAGATTTGGCTTTAGAGACCGAGCTGATGATCTTGACTACTAAGTATACTAATAGAAACTTTAAAAATAACAATACAATAAGTATGCTAAAAATAAGCGTTGGTCATCAATATCTATTTTTTTAGATTTGGCTTTAGAAACCGAGCTGATGATCTTGACTACTAAGTATATTAATAGAAACTTTAAAAATAACAATGCAATAAGTATGCTAAAAATAAGCGTTAGTCATCAATATCTATTTTTTTAGATTTGGCTTTAGAAACCGAGCTGATGATCTTGACTACTAAGTATATTAATAGAAACTTTCAAAATAACAATGTAATAAGTATGCTAAAAATAAGCGTTAGTCATCAATATCCTTTTTTTTTAGATTTGGCTTTAGAAACCGAACGGATGATCTTGACTACTAAGTATATTAATAGAAACTTTAAAAATAACAATACAATAAGTATGCTAAAAATAAGCGTTGTTCATCAATATCTATTTTTTTAGATTTGGCTTTAGAAACCGAGCTGATGATCTTGACAACTAAGTATATTAATAGAAACTTTAAAAATAACAATGCAATAAGTATGCTAAAAATAAGCGTTAGTCATCAATATCTATTTTTTTAGATTTGGCTTTAGAAACCGAGCTGATGATCTTGACTACTAAGTATATTAATAGAAACTTTAAAAATAACAATGCAATAAGTATGCTAAAAATAAGCGTTAGTCATCAATATCTATTTTTTTAGATTTGGCTTTAGAAACCGAGCTGATGATCTTGACTACTAAGTATATTAATAGAAACTTTAAAAATAACAATGCAATAAATAAAAATAAGCGTTAGTCATCAATATCTATTTTTTTAGATTTGGCTTTAGAAACCGAGCTGATGATCTTGACTACTAAGTATATTAATAGAAACTTTAAAAATAACAATGCAATAAGTATGCTAAAAATAAGCGTTAGTCATCAATATCTATTTTTTTTAGATTTGGCTTTAAAAACTGAGCTGATGATCTTGACTACTAAGTATATTAATAGAAACTTTAAAAATAACAATGCAATAAGTATGCTAAAAATAAGCGTTAGTCATCAATATCTATTTTTTTAGATTTGGCTTTAGAAACCGAGCTGATGATATTGACTACTAAGTATATTAATAGAAACTTTAAAAATAACAATGCAATAAGTATGCTAAAAATAAGCGTTAGTCATCAATATCTATTTTTTTAGATTTGGCTTTAGAAACTGAGCTGATGATCTTGACTACTAAGTATATTAATAGAAACTTTAAAAATAACAATGCAATAAATAAAAATAAGCGTTAGTCATCAATATCTATTTTTTTAGATTTGGCTTTAGAAACCGAGCTGATGATCTTGACTACTAAGTATATTAATAGAAACTTTAAAAATAACAATGCAATAAGTATGCTAAAAATAAGCGTTAGTCATCAATATCTATTTTTTTAGATTTGGCTTTAGAAACCGAGCTGATGATCTTGACTACTAAGTATATTAATAGAAACTTTAAAAATAACAATGCAATAAAGCTAAAAATAAGCGTTAGTCATCAATATCTATTTTTTTAGATTTGGCTTTAGAAACCGAGCTGATGATATTGACTACTAAGTATATTAATAGAAACTTTAAAAATAACAATGCAATAAGTATGCTAAAAATAAGCGTTAGTCATCAATATCTATTTTTTTAGATTTGGCTTTAGAAACCGAGCTGATGATCTTGACTACTAAGTATATTAATAGAAACTTTAAAAATAACAATGCAATAAGTATGCTAAAAATAAGCGTTAGTCATCAATATCTATTTTTTTAGATTTGGCTTTAGAAACCGAGCTGATGATCTTGACTACTAAGTATATTAGTAGAAACTTTAAAAATAGCAATGCAATAAGTATGCTAAAAATAAGCGTTAGTCATCAATATCTATTTTTTTAGATTTGGCTTTAGAAACCGAGCTGATGATCTTGACTACTAAGTATATTAATAGAAACTTTAAAAATAACAATGCAATAAGTATGCTAAAAATAAGCGTTAGTCATCAATATCTATTTTTTTAGATTTGGCTTTAGAAACCGAGCTGATGATCTTGACTACTAAGTATATTAATAGAAACTTTAAAAATAACAATGCAATAAGTATGCTAAAAATAAGCGTTAGTCATCAATATCTATTTTTTTAGATTTGGCTTTAGAAACCGAGCTGATGATCTTGACTACTAAGTATATTAATAGAAACTTTAAAAATAACAATACAATAAGTATGCTAAAAATTAGCGTTAGTCATCAATATCGATTTTTTTAGATTTGGCTTTAGAAACAGAGCTGATGATCTTGACTACTAAGTATATTAATAGAAACTTTAAAAATAACAATGCAATAAGTATGCTAAAAATAAGCGTTAGTCACCAATATCTATTTTTTTAGATTTGGCTTCAGAAACCGAGCTGATGATCTTGACTACTAAGTATATTAATAGAAACTTTAAAAATAACAATGCAATAAGTATGCTAAAAATAAGCGTTAGTCATCAATATCTATTTTTTTAGATTTGGCTTTAGAAATCGAGCTGATGATCTTGACTACTAAGTATATTAATAGAAACTTTAAAAATAACAATGCAATAAGTATGCTAAAAATAAGCGTTAGTCATCAATATCTATTTTTTTAGATTTGGCTTTAGAAACCGAGCTGATGATCTTGACTACTAAGCATATTAATAGAAACTTTAAAAATAACAATGCAATAAGTATGCTAAAAATAAGCGTTAGTCATCAATATCTATTTTTTAGATTTGGCTTTAGAAACCGAGCTGATGATCTTGACTACTAAGTATATTAATAGAAACTTTAAAAATAACAATGCAATAAGTATGCTAAAAATAAGCGTTAGTCACCAATATCTATTTTTTTAGATTCGGCTTTCGTATTTTTTTCAGAAACCGAGTCATAGCCACGACTATTAAGTATATTAGTTGAATCTTTAAACGTTTGCCCTTGCACTCTATATTTGAAACCAGCTATAGGTAGGGAATAAATATTTTTTTGGCGTAGATAAATACTTAGTTCTTAAAAGCTTATTTGCTTGGTTAAATCAAAGTTTAATTATGAACTAAATATACAACATTCATCTGAGATGTGCATGATCGACAATAGCATTTGTGTAGCCTTTGCTTGGCCTCTTGGATCAGAAGAATATATTATCAGGGACTGAAAAAATGTGATTACTCAAATTTTCAGTGACACTAATTGTCTAGTAATTACCAATTTAATCGTACATAAATGTCTACCTGCTATACCGCATTTATTTAAAAGTCTTTATGTGATTCATTAATCTTATATAAAACAGACTACGTTGGATGGAGGATTTGAATACTGGTCAAATTTAAAGAAAAAAAAATGTGTAAAAATTCGGCTAATGAAAGGCATCCACATCTATTGATTTAGGCCTCTAATCAGGCTTATTTATTTAGACAATAAATTATATATGACTAACTAGAAATTTCGTACTAATCAGGCTCAAGCTACTGAATATGTCCAGTTGTAATATTATTTCGTACCTGTGTTCATTGTAGAAACCGTTTCCTTGGTTTCTCTCCATTTTTGTACATAGAATAATGTGCTCCTCCCTTAATAAGTAAACCTTCCTTTTCTGAATTACTTTTCGGTAACGATTGCCATTCATTCTTCATTAAGGCGTCTCTTCATTAGGATAGTGTGTCATTTTTCCTCATTGTTAGAAATCCGATTCCTAACTGTTAGGTACACTGAAAGACAAATATAGCAACAATGAATAGCACTAATGTAAAAATAATACCATACTTTCCTTTTGGTTTTATTAATAGCTGAAGCAGAATCCGTCAAAATGTCCTTAAAAAGGGTTTAACTTTCCTAAGGCAGAAAAAATAAATACTTGAAATATATTATCCCTGTCCCTAGCCTTATGACTCTTCCTTACAGGTTCTATTTGTCTGACAATTTTTTCTGGAAAGTAAGGATCACTTGGAACGGTAAATGGCCTGGAAAGTGAGGATCAATGGTTTGAGACTCCTTGGGAAGAGTTATTTAGTCGTAGATAACCGGTTATGAAATTTCAGGCCATTTCAGGCACTTTCCTATGCTAGTTTGGGCTTAGATTTGGAGTTCGCCTTTGAAACCCATCCCATCTCCCTAGTGCCTCAAGGTACTTTCCCTACAAGTATCAAACGGATCCGGTCACTTTATTGCAAAGTTCGGAGAAGGGACGTACGTCTTCGAATTTCATCATTCTCGTGTCCCATTGATCCAAGATATTGGCCCAGAAGTTTCAAACCGAACGATGAGAGAAAAATCCGCCTACCACCTGCTGGCGGGAAGCTGGAGGTGGGAAGAGCCACGGAGTTTTGAAGGGACCACAAGGCCGCTTCGTGGTTCCAACAATGCACATTGAAAATCTTTGTGTTATTCAACTTCAAATGAAGAGCAATATGCGTAATTTTCTACTGAAACTTTGGTACGGGAGGGGTGAGGGGAGAAAGGTTCAGCTAATGAAAGTAAAAATGAGGTTGGTGAACAATTTTATTTCCAACCCTAATGTCTCTAGGCAAGATATCCCTGATATTAGGTTTGAACAAGTAAACGCATATTTTCACAGAAATTTCCTTCTTTAGTTATTATTTCATCTCATAATATGAGGTTTGGCGATAAACAGAACTTGTTTTCTCCTTTAAGTTGCTTTGAAATTTAATTATTTCTCAAGGGAAATGTCGGCAAAGTAAACAACCTTTCTCCTAAGTGATATATTGGAAAGTTACATCTTAGCTAACAGCACTATTAAAGCTTAAATTTTACTTATTGTCAACTTGCTTTTAGTAAAGTCATTAAGCTTAAAAACCAACTTTTAAAAGAATTGCTAAACAGTTATCACATAATGGTGATTACTATGGTATTATACCTTTGATACGCTATTCAGCTAAGGAATTTAAATATATTTCCTCAAAGGGATTACAATTAGTGTCAATTAGGGGCAGAAAAAAATATTTTTTTTATGCTTTCGATCAGTCAATTACCTGCTGGTGAACAAAATTCATAATGATCCCGAAAATGATGAGGTAATAATCCTTGAGAGTTAAGTATAAAATTATTAAAAGCTGAAAGGTTTTTTTTCTGTTTTTGAAGATTAAGCCTACAACAGATTCCAACAGGCAATAAACCAGGCTAGAAATTCTTAACTAGAAATGAGGAGCATCAATCCCAAAAAATCCATTTTTTTTAGTGCAGAAAGAGAGAAAAAACACAGGGAGAGAGACAGAGAGAGAGAGAGGGAGAAAGGAAGAGGAAGAGAGAGAAAAGCATAGCAAAAAGAGAAGGGTAGTGTTTCTCACAGTCAGAATTATATATGTAAAAATCATTGGTACTATATTAAACTTTGATTAAACTTATAAAATCAACTAATAGCTTCCGTCTGGCTTTTTTTCCTAGATTGTTTGAAGAGAATGATGAGTTACTAGAACTATTTGACAAGTTCAAAGCATTGCCAAAAGTGGAGGGCGAAGCCAACGATTTATCTGGTCTCGAATCGTCACTGGAGTTGGCAGAACACGCTACCGCTGTAATGGCAACTCTTGATGAAGGAATAAAAGCCTTAGATACGGTTGATGTGTTTGATGATTTCCTAAGGCAGATTGGGAGAACGCATAAACGTATTCCTGGCTTCAAAAAGGAATATTTTTCGGTGAGAGCATATTTCATTCTCCATCACCTTATACTTAATTAAGTCAAGATAGATTTAGATTATATTAACATAAATTCAAGTGTAGGTGTCTTGAAAGGAAATCTTCAAGTCTTTTTGTAAAGTTTATTTATTTTACACTTAGTAGAAAAACGAGGTTTGAGAGCAGTGGCTCAAAAGATAAGAGTTTCAAATGGAGAGCTGACGCTTCTTCTTGGGGTGTATGTCTTCCGTTCATATGTTGGGGGGCACTAGGGCGAATTATTCAGCAGTTTTCTGATATATTGATACGTCCTTTTTACCATCTGGATGTACATAGACTATTTTGGTTTAGTTGAAACATCCTCCTCGACATTTCTTGGAAGTTTCGACTTAAAACCCTTAGCATCTCTTAAGAAATTGGAGACATGTCCTTTTGACAACATGGATACACACAGTTTCTTTTGATTCTGTTCAAATCCTTCTCAAAATGCCCTGAAAATTCCACCATAATACCTTTAGCTGTTCCTTCGATATTGCACAGACGCCCTTTCAGCAATCAGGATGCATATCGTGTCTTTTGAATTAGCTGTACACCCCCCTAAATTTTTCTTGAAAGATTCAACTTAATGCACTGCTCCGTTCCTGACGTATTGCATCAATGCCACCTGAACAACTAAATCAAAACTCTTTTGATTCAATTCAATAATTGCAGCAGCAGTAGCAGTAGCATTAGTAGAAGTAGTAGTAGTTGTAGTAGTAGTGATAGTAGTAGTGGTAATAGTCACAGTCACAAGTAATCTCAGTCGCAGTCGCAGTAGTTACAATCGCGAGTGGTCACATTCTCAAGTAGTAGTAGTCACCGTTGCAAGAAGTCACAGTCCCAAACGCAAGTAGTCATAGTTCCAAGCACAAGCAGCCACAGTCGCATGCAATCACAGGAGCAAGTTGTGGCAGTCGCAAGTAGTCACTGTCATAAGTAGTTACAGTTGCAGTTGCAGTTAGTCAAAGTCACAGTCACAAGTATTTGCAGTAGCAAGTGACAACAGTCACAAGTAGTCGCAGTTACAGTCACAAGTAGTCGTTTGCGGTCGTAATCACAAGTAGCCACAGTTGCAAGTAGTTGCTGTCATGATTGCGAGTAGTCGTCGTCAAAATTAGTCGCAATCGCAAGTAGTTGCAGTCGCAGTCTGTTTCGCAAGTATTTGTAGGTGCAAGTCGTCGTGGTCGAAATTAGTGGCAGTCATAAGTAGTTACAGCAGCAAGCAGTAGTAGTAGCTATAGCAGCAGTAATAGTAGTGGTAGTAGCAACATCCCCCTCAGTTTACCCTAAAAGTTTCATCTTGATACACTTAGCCTTATTAGAAATCTCGGATCAAAAATGCCCCCTTTCCCAATAGTAAAACCTGCGCGTAAGCAATGGGCAACTTGTATGACTTATAAACCTTGCCCCAGGGGATCTGAGGATCATGTCATTCCCTGAGGCATAGTTACTTGGCCTTGCAACTATTTTGAACGAAATGGCTATTTTAAAATTCTGTTCTTATGCAAATGGGAGGAAAGCAGCAAAAATGGACATGGAAAGGGGGCGGGCTATTTGCCCTACAATAACTTCTGGCTTTTAAAAAGTGAACTAGAACTTACAGTTTCCAATCGAAGAACCCTTCTCTTAAGTTTCTACGACAACTTCTTCCGTATCCCGGTGAAAAGAAGAATATATATATATATATGTATGTATGTATACATTTATATATATATATATATATATATATATATATATATATATATATATATATATATATATATATATATATATATATATATATATATATATTATATATATATATATATATATATATATATATATATATATATATATATTATTATATATATATATATATATATATGTATATATATATATATACATATATATATATATATATATATATATATATATATATATATATATATATAGCCTATATATATGTGTATGTATGTATACATTAAAATCTGATCAATCTTTACTTGGGGAGCCTGATTGTGCTACCGATGATTGAAATATAGTTGAAGTTAATTGCTATATATACATAATCGTATATAATTGACTAGAAAAAAACTACTATCTATTAATTTAATTGTATTCATGTCCAAGCAGGTAAAAAAATATAAAGGATACAGCATTTGGTCTTTACAATCCCCACCGTTTTTTTTCTTCTTTGTTCAGCGTTGCTGAACTCCATTTCATGGCCTTTCAGCCAGGAGGTGCAGTGGGGCTTTGGGGGCCAGCTATTCTATGCATAGGTGCCATATCATGCGCCACCCAATAGAGAAATAAAAGCAAAGTTCCGTTGAGTATCCCTGTTGTAGCGTAGTATCCGCTCTCTTGACGGCCCTCCATATCTATATTTTTCTGAAAAAATGGGTTACTTAGATTAATTTTTTTCCAAAAAACCACATTTAACTGTGAATTTTTTTCAAAACTTGAAAAGAATTTCAATCCTTTGATAATCTTTTAGTATCTTTATAGTCTCCCGAACTAAAATCTACTTATAAAAGTCGTTATGAAGATCCTATTCCAGCGCTGTAAAACGCAATTTCTTCTTTGCGGTTACTGATAACATTTTGAGTTACAAGTTACAATCTGGCTGATCAATTCTCTTATAAACTGTGAAGATAAGTGAAAATATATAGGCCTTTGGGCAAAGGGAATGTCAAAAATACCTCGATAATGCATTGAATAGATAAGAGTGATTTATAGAGGATATTTGAAAGGCTCTAAATAAAAGAAGATCTGAACATTAAATTACATTATTTATATAATAATTCTAATTAAATTTGGTCACGTAAAAAGGGCAAGTCACAAATTAAGCTTAATTAAACTAAAAATGTCAAATCGCTCGTGGTATTGAGCTATGAGCAAAGAGCAATTCTTATTCGTGGTTAGGGGACTGGTGTTTGGGTAAAAATCTGTCAATATTTCTCGTTCAAGGACTACCAAATAGACATGGAGAATAGGAAACATACTAGACATGAATCTATGGTGATTTAAGATGGAAAGACTTAGATTTAAAACCATTAGCACCAATTATATTATGGTATTTCTGACTTCGGCAAAGAAAAATTAGAAAATTTTACGGAAATTTGAATATTTGAGAAAGTTAATACGCAATAGAATAGATTTTAAGCTAAAATTTCAATATGAGCGATAATTAATCAATTTTTTTTTCAAGAATTAGTTAAAGTCAAAATCCAGTCTGCTCAGTATAGGCCTAGGTTATCATGGGAATTGAATTTAAGATACTAGGAGTACCGTGGATAAAATTTGGCTTTTTTGCCCTTCCCTTCATTTTAAAGTACCTAAAAGACAATTATGCAGCATTTTGGGACAAACACAATCGCCCAATACTAGATTCAGGGGTGGTTCGAAGGGGGGGGGGTGATACAACCCCCTGCCTCTTGCTAAGTTGTATCAGTCGTTTATTTTGGCCACATCCAGGTCTCGGGCGCTCATCTCAGTCAGTGACAGTCCGATCGTTTTTCTTCCTCCTGGAAAGACTTTCACTCAAAGACAAGGTCGTTTAAATTAAACCAGGTTTCATAACCCCGTTAGGTCTCTGGTGAAATGATTCCCAAAGGGACTGGACTGGCAGCAACTTGCTTTGTTTCAAAACCTGTTCTTACTCGCATATAATATTTGTCCCAAAGGGACTGGACTGGCAGCAATTCGCTTTGTTTCAAAACCTGCTCTTACTCGCATATAATTTGTGTCTGTCTCAGATAGGTCGTTCAGATTTAGCCTGTCAACATTATTGTAGGCTAGTTGTTAAAGTGAAGTCTGACTGGATAACATGAATAAACCGAAAGTGAGAGACAAGGTTACGTGCATGGACTGTGGGTCAAACTTTGACTACGAATGGAAAAGAAGGCATGAATTTTCTAAACACAATGGAAAAGCAATCAGAATTCAAATGACAGGAGCCCCGCGAAACCCCTTTGAAGCACGTGTATCTAGGACAGTGAAAAAAAGCTCGATTAAAAAACGAGTCTGACGTTGAGGTGGATACAGCGCTTGAAAAGGACAAGGAAGATTTGGCCATGTACCCAGAATTTGTTTCCCAGGGCAGGGGTGGTTCTGAAGACGCTGGAATAGCTCATTCAAGTCGGGAGGTAAGTTTTTGGCTACGACTCTAGTGAAACATAGTTACAAACTCGGCTTGTCTGCGAAACTTTCCGTGGAGATGTCCCCATAACATAATTTCCTCTTGGCAAACGCCCCCATGGCGAAACGTCCCCAAACATAAATTTAGTACTTCGCCTTGGTCTTAAGGTGCATTGTCGTTAAATAGCAGCCGAATTTGTTTTTAAAGTGAAAAGAAGAAAAGGTAAATTTAAAAAGTGTTATCATTATAACTTTCTTCGATGTTTTTTTTTTGTTTTTGCATATATATTATGGTGGTTTCTTGTGTTAAAGAAAGTTATAATGATAGAAATCTTTCTTTAGGTTTTGTTATTGTTATTAAATTTAATAGTTTGTTTTAGTTCCTTTTTTGGGGGGGAGGGGACATGACGGGTCACTATTTGGAAAAGTTTTATGAGTTGGTAAGAGATAGCTACCGTAAGAAGAGTTTCCTGTGGGGGAACGACACCCTTTTCTACGGTTAAGGCAAGTTTTTTATAATGGAAAAGTTTTAGGTAGTGTATGGTGACTTATTGTGTGTCCAGTTCGGCTGCTAATTGATATTTAAAAAAGTGTAGGTGACGCATAAAAGTTAAGAATTAGATTTGTTGCTTAAAGTAAATTTGTTGTCACTGAGAGGAGAGGAGGTGGGATTTAAAAAAAAAAAAATAGGCGTATTGTCGAAGTAAAAACAAAACCAAAGATTTCGATGGGATCCCAAAAATGGAATATTTATTGGACTTCTTGGTCCAGACAATCGGGTTTGTAGGTTTCCGGTCTTCGCCAGACCCGTAAGCATGTTAGCATTTATCCCTAATCAACCGCTTGAAAATGTCAAAAAAAAAAAATGATACCGAAGTGGGGTTTTCGACGGATTACGACCAAACGGCTATTCCGCTGAGAAGACCAAGTTTAGATATGGATTCAGCAGCTATGTTTACGCCTAAATATCATCTCCAGTCGACAATCGAATTTAGACAAATCTTTTACTTTTACTGAATTCCCGATTTTAGCAATTCCATGCGAACTACTTGTCCGACAGGAAAATAAAGTTCAAAAACAGATTCAGCGTGTTTCATTACCCCTAAATCGAAAATTTAATTAAGATCAGAAAAATATTTTTACCAATTTTGGCCGGATTCCGGGCAAACTAATTGTCCGGCAAAAGTATAAAGTGACGGATGAGCAAGTATGGATTCATTATGTAATTTTACTCTATTTCGAATTTATAATCGACTTCATAACAAACTTTTATTTCTAGTACGCTAAATTTCCGGTTCAAAATGAATGCAGTATGTCTCCTTACCCCTTATACTTCGGATTTTGTTTTCGTTTTACCAAATTTCCGGTTTTGGCAGGATTCTGAGCGAACTACTTGTCCGGCCCACAAAAAACTTCAGATACAGATTTAGCATGTATCTTTACCCCTGTACCGAATCTGTAATCGACTTGCAGACACATTTTTATTTCTTCCAGATTTCTAGTTTCGGACGCATTCCGGGCTAAATACTTGCCCAGGAAGAAAATAACGGTCGAAAACGAATTCAGTACGTGTCCTTACCCCTACATCGAACCTCTTATCAACTACAGATACAACTTTTACTGTTAATCAGTTTTCCGGTTTTGGCTGGATTTCGGACGAACTATTTGTCGAGCGAGAAAATTAGTTTCAGATATGGATTCAGCATGTCTCCTTACACCTCTAAATCGACTATGTTATTTACTTTTAAAATTTAACTAAACCCCGCTCCTAGATATAGAGCTACATAGCCCATCTACGAAACTGACCTGTACTTTGACCCAAAGAATCCTCACACCAAGTTTGACCAAAACATCTAAAGGCCTACCCCTTCGAGAGTTATCACGCTTACAGACGGACAAATTGTACAAAGTCGTAGATATCCCGTCACTTGCGTTTGGGATCCCAAAATTTTAAGGTTTTGCATCGAACATTTAGGAACAGTCTTATAGGCACGAAAAAGCGAATGTGGGACCAGTTGCGTAGGATATTCACCGTTTCCCTCAAAATATACAGTCTTGTCCTGGGCTGGCCTCGTACATTAGTGATCCTAGGTCGTTTAAAGCAAAAGTTGCAGTAGTAGCAGTGCTTTCTGTATTTACTTCGGATAACTTGAAAACCCGGTATTTCTGATTAACTGTCTCCTCGTAGTCAAGCAGACCAAAGGTTTCGATGGGATCCCAAAAGTGGAATATTTATTAGACTTCTTTGTCCAGACAATCGGGTCTTGTAGAATTCCAATCATCGCCAGACTCTGTAAACATGTTAACATTTATCCCTAATAACTGCCTGAAAATTTACTTCTGCATCGCAATCCAAATCTAAGCTCTATACGACTTCAGAATTAAATTTAGCTTTTTATCAAATTTCCGGATTGCAGGATTCCATATGAATTCCTTGTCCAGTGAAAAAAATAAAGTTTACCTAATACGGATTCAGTATTTATTTTTACTTCAAACTCGAATCTCTAATCGACTTCAAAATATACTTTTACCTATAGCCAATTTCCGGTTTTAGCCGGATTCCGGGTGAACTGCTTATCCGTCACAGAAATAAAGTTCAAAAATGAATTCAGCATTTCTCCTTATCCCTATATCGAATCTCTAATCGACTTTAGAAATAAATTTTAATTCTACCAAATTCCCGGTTTTGGAATTTACGAACTTGACCTGTACTTTGACCCAAAGGATTCTCATACCAATTTTGAACAAAATATCTCAATCCCTTGCTAGGTATCCGTCACTAACGTTTTAAGATCAGAAAAAGCGGAAGCCTAACCTGGCTCGAAAAGAGTCAAACAAGGAGAATGCAAAAGTCAGTGTAGTTCCGTTAGGGTGGATAAGAATGGCCTAAGAAATTCGAGATCTCGGAGTCTGACGTAAGTAAGATAAGGCGGGTCTGATGCTTTGATAAAACCAATCAGACAGATAAAAAAAATCAATCAACTAAATATCGCAGAAAAGCCTGATCAAGGAGTTATGTCACAAACATGAAAAAAAAAACGAGAGATCAACTGATATAGCCCACAAATAAGCCAATAAAATATAGCACAAAAAGAAGAAAGGACACACTACAAAGTTTCGTGGTCCTCAATTAATCTGCTTTGAAAGAATATTATTATATTTTAGCTGTGGACGTTTTTTTGGGATCCCAAAACGTAAGTGACGGATACCAATTTGTCCGTCTGTCCGTCTGTTAGCACTATAACTCTCGAAGGGGTTGATATATTTTGTTAGAAACTTGGTGCCTTTTGGTCAAAGTAAAGGTCAAGTTCGTAGATGGGCTCCCTAGCTCTATATTTGGGTGTGAGGGAGGGGGTTTCAAGTTAAGGGGCGAACATATATTTTTTAAATGCCAATGAGATAGTCACTTTAGGGGTAAGTAGAAATGCTGAATAAAAAGCTGAAATTTATTTTGACGCCGGACAATTGGTTCGCCCAGAATCCGGCCAAAACCGGAAATTTGGAGGATGTCCCTGAAGCTGATTAGAGGGTAGACATAGGGGTAAGGAGACATTCTGAATCCGTTTTTTGGCTTCATTTTCTTACCGGACAAGCAGTTCGCCCGGAATCCGGTTTGGAAGAAGGTAAAAGTTGTTCCGTTTCCTGAAAAGAAGGTAAAAGTTGAATCCGTTTTTCAGCTTCATTTCTTACCGGACAAGTAGTTCACCCAGAATCCGGCCAAAACCGGTTTTGGGGCGGTCTCCGGCGAAATTGTGTTTACTGACAATTTTGTTTCAGGAAATGCATGTTACAGTTACCAAGGAAACACTTGGCGTTAGAACACCGACCTTGACAGAACACCTAGCGACAGAAACGAGAGATAAATTCAAAATCGGAGAAGACTTCATGCCATCGGTCAGCACAAATGATGAGAAGGAGTCAGATATAGGGCAAGAGGTCTCCGATCAAAGACATAACATGAAACTCTTTTCATGTGTCGCCAAGCTGGAGTACATTATATCAGTAGTTGCTGGTTCCAATGACATAGTTAAGACCGTCCGGGAAAATTCTGCGTTGAATGCAAGAGATATCTTGGTGGAAATACAATCTACATCATCTTCTGTGTTTGAGCTGTGCAAGGAACTAACAGTCGATTGCACTGAAGAACTTCTTAACATTTCGGCAACTAGTGGAGTTGTTGTCGAAAATCACAGTGACGACTCCGAAAGTGTAGTTCACAAGGATCCTGGAATAAGAAGCCAATCTCTAGCGAAAACCAAAGGAAATACCTGATTTCATGTGGTCCTAATCAACCAAAGCTGAGTGTGTTCCCAGCTGATCCGTCAATATCAAAAAAGAAACAGTGTCGTTTTCACCCCGGCTGGTATGAATATTGCCAGTTCTTAGAGTAGAGTATCGAGAAAGATGCTGCCTTCTGCTTCGTTTGCTCGCTTTTCCCTAGTGGTCCGGGGCGAGACCAGTCCGAAAACACTTGAGTGGAAGACGGTGTGCGGCAATTGTACAAAATGAAGAGCCGAGGAAAAGCAAAGAAAGGAAAACTGGCTAGTCACTTCTCTTCCGGGTCACACAAAGCAGCTTTGTCGGATTATTGTCACTTCGTCAGCAGTAATGGTCATGTTGATTTCCTACTTGATAAAAGAACTCGAGCTAAGCTTTTGCAGCAAGCAAAAGTTGAAGAGACAAACAGAAAAATTGTGACAATTCTTTTGGACGTTGCAAGAACCCTAGCGAGACAAGGCATTGCATTTAGAAGAACGGAAGAACAAGACGGCAACTTTGTTCAATTTGTTCAACTTCTAGCGAGATATGTGCCTGCTCTTGAAGTTTGGTTAAATGATTCTCGGTATAGACCATACAAAGTTACCTATCTACACAAAATGTCCCAGAACGAGTTTATTGAATTGCTTTCAGCAGAAGTCAGGGAGAAGATCCTTGACGAAGTCCTGGATTCAGAATTTTATTCTGTGATGGCGGATACGACACCCGATGCTTCAAATTCTGATAAGCTTGCAGTCATAATCCGCACCATCAGCTCGGAAGGGATGCCTAGAGAGAGACTATTAGATGTTAGCGAGGCAAATGACAAAACTGGTCAGGGTATGGCAGAAAGTATAATAGGAACACTGACAAGGAGAGGAATTCTGCTGGATAAACTAGCTTTTCAGTCTATGACTATGCAAGTGCAATGTCTGGTCAGTTTAATGGAGCCCAGCAGAAAGTATCGGAACTTCTCAGTCGCCGTGTTCCTTATATACCCTGCCAGGCCCACAGACTAAACACCGTGATAGAGCATACTTGCAATTCATCTCTCGTGATAGCCGAGCTTTTCAATATCCTCGAAGAAATGTATGTGTTCTTCTCTTCATCTACAAAGCGTTTTGCCGCCCTTAAAGAAAAACTCTCTTCGATTGAAAACAGCCTTAATCTCCGAAATTTATCACGGACCCGTTGGACCGCAAGGGCTGAAACCATACAAGCAGTGGTTACTTCGTTTGAAGCAATAGTCTCAGCCCTTGACGAAATAAAACAGATGAAGAACGCCGATACGAAGACGAAAGCACAAGCCAGCGGCCTCCTGAAAAGGATTCTCAACTTCGATTTTATTGCCTACCTCATTTTCATGAAAAATATCATGTACAAGGCCAGGATTGCAACAGAAAAGCTTGAAGAAGAGGAGATGAACATCATCGACGTAATTGAGATGCTAGACGCTACGAATAAAATTTTTGAAAGAATATCTTGTGAGGAAATGAACAGTTTAAATGACAGTGCAGCACAGTTTGCCAAAAGGATAGAAGTGGACCCAGAGGCTGATTTCATCAGACACCATCGTCGGACACTTGGACCATCTCGTTATGACAGCCGAGCTCAAAGTCAAGCCGATATATCAATGCATTAGTTCTATAGACAACATTTCAGAATCTTGCTTGACAAGTTGGCTACAATGATGGGAGATAATCTCAGAGCTTGCCTTGCCAATTTTCTGCCATTTTGCACCTTACTCCAGCCTCCTTTGAACAAAAGTATCTCAGTTGCAGATATTGAGCAAGCAACAAAGTTTTTCCCAAACCAGGAAAGAGCTCCAGACGCTATTGTTCTTCAAGTAGAGCTTGAAGTTTTGTTCCAGTTTTGCCAAGGCGCTGCTTGCTTCAGAGAAGTCCTTGGTGAAGGACATCACCGGAACCGTCAGCTTAAGCAAGCCAGTCGTCTCTGCCAATTGGCAGCGACTGCACCTGTTGCAGTTGCAGCTGCCGAAAGAACATTCAGCAAACTCAAGTTTATGAAGAATTGGCTGAGAACTGCCATGCTTGATTTTCGACTGGATTCCCTCATGTTGTTGGCGAGTGAGAAAGACCTCACCGATGGTGTAGACTTAAACAAGATTGTTCAGCGTTGGTCCATTTTGAAGAAGAGACGAATCCAGATTTAAGCTTTTCTTAGTTGTGTATTTGCGCATGTAGTGTCCTTCTTTGTTCCGCATGTTTTTGTCCTTCTTTGTTCCCGTAGATAAGTATAAATGATAAAACACTTTTGTTTATGAAATTTGTAGGTAATAATGAGTCGTAGAATATGATCTACAAGTCGTTTAAATGAGGGTTCTCACCCCCCACTGGCCTGAGTGCTTCGAGCCACCCCTGACTAGATTGCGTTTGATGATGGTCCTTTTTGACACTAGTGCCAGTTTATAACTATCCAAGTTTCCCATACACATACTATATAAAAAAAGTGAAACCATACTACCGAAGCTTTATTTACAATAAGATTTAGTTAATACCAACATTTAGTTATTTTATTTAGATTCTTTTATTTGATCAACCTAGGATTGATGGTAAATACTAAAGCATCATAATGATCTTGTCGCACGTCCTCTGAATAATGGGAGCTTTGTGAATGGAGGAGCAACTGACACGGGAAATGGTCCCGTGAATTTGTGCATGTTGGTTATATAATTGTTCAACATAACGTTTGTTGAACAAGGGGCCCAAGGGTCCGAGGGAGGATTTCGGAGAATGATCTAGATATTTCTAAACGATTACCCAGTATTGACAGGTTGACCAATTCCGAAATCGTATCACCCAGGTAGTTTATACCACGCCTGATGGAAGTTCTTCTGAGGTTTGTATGTAGAAGTTCGGCGTGGCGCAAATGTGCTACACGTGGGGGAATAAGAAAGATAAGAGCAACTCGGATTCGCCAGATTGTGTAGGCGAATTCGGTATGTCCGTTGAGATGTATTTTAGGTTGCGTTTAGTCTTGGATGTATTGCTCAAAAAGATTTAATGTTTGAACTAATCAACTGCATAAAACTAGGAAATAGTCAAAAATGTCAGAGTTATGTCGTAAAGCAGCTTGTGCATAAAGGTTGGTTTGGAGTAATATTTCCAGCTAATAACAGTATTTTATTACATTGTTTGTAATTCACACATAGAGCAAGGACTTCATCGCAAATCAAAATCTATATCCATGCTTGACCTGAAAAAAGCATGGTAACTCCAAACAGATGTGGCGAATCAAATTGACCGTAACAACGAACGGTATGTAAAGAGTAACTCTCGTCCCTTGAAAATGAAATTTCAAAATAAGGAAGCTTGAAAACAATCCTTATATCAAAACAATTAATTATTTTTTGGTTCCTAAAAATAAAGGTTTTATTGAGTTTTCGTACCGATCGGTTTATCGGTTTTTCCATGGTTCCGAAAGGACCATTACGTATAATGGATGTGCTTAGACATAGATGCTGGGCAAAGCATACACCTGAATAATAAAATGATTGAACTTGAACTTGAATTAGATTTTAGGAAAAAGAATAACAAATTAGATTGAATACAGAAAAGAATTAAATTGAGTAAGTCTTGAAATGCCAAACTCTATGAAGTTCTGGCTATGTTAAACATAATAGAGAATATTGCATCAGCTGGATGATGTTTGTGATACTTTGCGACTAAATTATCCTTCCTGTTTTATGGGTAAAAATACCGTTCTCTGTGGCAATACAAAAGAAAAATGAAATTGAAGGTCGATAAAAGAAGTGAATGTTCTTATACCAGAATTATCTAATCGTATGATTTTATGTTCATGGACATGGACCAGACAAGATTGTTTATTGGGTGGCCGACGTTTACCCCCTGGAATATATCACCCCATGGAAAATACCCCCCCCCCTAGAAAATACACTCCTGAAAAATACCTCCCTCCTGGAAAATATTCCCATGGAAAACACCACCCCCTGGAAAATGCACTCCTGGAAAATACCCCCTCCCGGAAAATACCCCGCGGAAAATGCCCCCTTCCCATAGTAAATACCCTCCCCCCCCCGGATAATACATTCCCGTGGAAAATATCCTCAGCAAAAAATAACCCCCTCCCGGAAAACACCCCCACGGACCCCCTTCACCCCCCACGGAAATTCTGAACAAAATTTTGAGATAGTCATTTTGTTAAGCGTAGTCGAAAGGTCCGGAAATTATGTCTTTGAGGATGACGAGCCTCACATAGCCCTCCGGGCATGAGTTGTAAGTTATGCCCTAAGGTATATAAGGTTTTAAAGAAAGCGTAGTCGTACAAACGTCGGAGGGGACTCCTTGGATTGATAGCTACCCCACTCCTCCCGCCCACACACACACACACAAACATTGTATTTTCCCGATATGCATCTAACATTTTGAAATAGCCACTTTATTCAAGATAGTCCAAACATCATATAACAAGGCTTTTGGGGTTGAAACAAACCCCCAAAGCCTGGGAGCAACGATTGTAAGTTATGGGCTGAAAGGACTTAAGGCTTTTATGGAAGGGATGTTTTTTTTAACTTTAGAGGAGGCTCCTTTGGTTGAAAATTAGAAGTTCTAGTTCCCTTTTAAGAGCCAAAAGTGATGGAGGGCCACTAGCTCCCCTCCTGACTTCTTGTCTTTTCACCACACGCATCTGATTGAAATTGAGAGATAGCGATTTTGTTCAAAATAGTCCAAAAATATATAGCAATGCCTCTTGGGTTGACACAAACTCCCATAACCCTGGGGATAAGGTTGTAAATTATGCCCTGGGGGCATATAAGGTTTCTATGAAACGTGTGATCGTATAAACTTCAGATGGGGCTCATTTGATTTGAAATTGGAAGTTATGGTGCCCTTTTAAGAGTCAAAACTGGTTTGATAGCAACCGCCCCCCCCCACGCGCATCGTTTCCCCATACACCTCCAACTAATATATACTTTAGAGGGGACTGGATTGGTAATCAGAAGTTCTAGTGCCCTTTTTTAGAGTCAAAGTGATCGGAGTGCAGCTCCTCCCCCCACGTCGTATTTTCTCGAAATGCACACAATATAAATTTTGAGACACTTCTTTTATTCAAAATAGTCCAAAGATTATATAACAAGGCTTTTTGGGTTGATATAAACCTCTCCTGGGGGTGAAGGTTGCAAGTTATGACCCTGGGACATTTAAGATTCTTATGGAAAGGATAGTTGTATAAACTTTAGAGATGGCTCATTTGATTGAAATTGGAAGTTGTAGTTCCCTTTTAAGAGTCAAAAGTGATGGAGGTTAACCATCCCCCCCAAACTACCCCTCGTTTCACCAAACGCAAATATCACATTAACGACTTGTATTAATAAGTTAGACCTTTCAGGGTAAGTTGTGGCAGATTTTGAACTAGCCAGAAGACACTATGTGCATACTTTTAATACTACTTCTACGGTTACTGTAACTATTCACATGCAAGTATTTAAAGGTCATATGAGCATTATCATAGGCAGCACTGCTTTATCATACCTAGTAACAAGGCCGTATCCAGGGGGGTACCCGGTTTGAACCCCCACCCACCCCTGAAATGTTTTTTTGACTCGTAAAAACATAACAAAAATAGATATAAACAAATTTTGTATGCGTTTTTTGAGTTTTTTTGTTTAACCCCCCCCCCCCACTCCCGAATATTTTTTTTTTTTAGTAAAACCCGCTCCGAAAAAAAATCCTGGGTACGGCCTTGCCTAGTAATATCATTTATATGTTAAAGGAGCTAATTTGATTGGAAATTCAAAGTTCTAGTACCCTTTTTAAGAGTCAAAAGTGATTGGAGGGCAATCATTCCTACTCTTTAGCTCATAATTTTCCAAACACTTCCAATAAAAATTTTAAGATAGCCATTTTGTTCAGAATAGCTGAACGGTCTTGTAACTGTATCTCTAGGGCTATTGCGTAGGTCAACCCCCCACAAAACGCACTGTGTGTATGCTGGTTGCAAATAAGTCATCTCAGCAATGTCCCAAGAAAGACTGAGGGTATTAAGGTCAAACTTTCGGAGCTACTTCTATTGCTACTTCTGCTCTTAAAATTTAACTATATCAAAAGAGTGTGGGTCAAAATGAATGAAGTTTTAGAGGTTTTGCGAGTTCAGGGTGCTAGTATTGGTTTGAAAATTAATGTTAGGAAGACTAAGTCACTAAGGCTAGGAATAAGTGAAGATGAAAAGGTGACGTTGGGTAATGAAAATATTGATCAGGTGGGCAGCTTCACTTACTTTGGTAGTATTATTAGTAAAGATGGTGGGAGCAGTGAAGATGTTAAAAATAGAATAGCCAAGGCTCAGGGTGTTTTTTCACAGTTAAAAAAAGTCTGGAAGAATAGGAAGATAAGTCTGCAAACCAAGATTAGAATCTTAGAAGCTACAGTGATGACAGTGGTCAAATATGGCTCTGAAGCATGGACGCTTCGAAAAGCGGATGAAGATTTGCTAGATGTTTTCCAGAGAAATTGCTTAAGGATTGTTCTGGGTACCCGGCTGACTGACCGTATTTCAAACAATAGGCTATACGAAAAATGTGGTTCAATACCGCTTTCTAGGTCTATAATGAAAGAAAGGTTGAGGTGGTTAGGGCATGTTGTGCGGATGAAGGATGACAGATTGCCAAAGATTGTTCTTTTCGGCCAACCATCTAGGGCTAAACGGAAAGCAGGTCGTCCCCGTCTGGGGTGGGAGGACGTCATAAAGAAAGATTTAAAGGAAATGGGAACTTCGTGGGCGGGTGTAAAAAGGGAGGCTTTGAATAGATTGAGGTGGAGGAGGAGCGTGCGTAGCTGTGTTGGCCTCAGGTGGCTTGGTGCTGCGATGAGTTGTTAGTAGTAGTAGTAGTAGTAAAAGAGTGTGGAGAACATATAGCAAAGACTCCAGGGTTGACCCAACCCACCAAAGCTAAACCAAACCCCACCCACGAAACCCACAAAAGTGCGTAAGTGTATCTAAGCTGTAAAAGAGCATAAATAGAATATTTTGGGAATGGTATTAAGTTTTATTTTTCAGGTCAACTAAAGGAGGTATGGCACTAAATTAAACACTGCTATTTCTGTCAAGATTTTCAAAAGGGTGTGTGTTGTTAAAAATTGTTGAAAAAGTTTCTCAGCATACAAATAGCAGGCCAAAGTATGAATTCTTAAAGGAAAAAACCGAAAAGATTTAAAATATTATTTTCTTTTTCCCTGAAAAATACTATATAAATATAAAATGAACAGAAATTAATTAAAAAACCTTTTCCACAAAATAAGTTGTTCAAAGAAAAGTAAAGAACCCCTTTAAACTAAAAATGAGCAAAAATAGAATTAAATAATCTACTAAACGTAAAACTACGACAAATCAGCATCAATAAATAAACGAAACCCAAAACAAATAAAAATGACAATAAATGACCGAGTCAAAGTCAAAACGAGCAGAAATTAACATGAGTGGTGTTCAAAACCCCTATACCTTCCCAAGGCCAGAATATAATTTGCACTTTGCTAAAAAAAAAAATTTTTACTTTTGTAACTTTAATAAATCAAATATTATTAAGATTTAAGGAATAAATATCAGGATATGTATATTAAACTGACAATGCACAGTCACTTGTGTTTTTTTTTCAGTAAAGTACAATTTATGTTCTGGCCTTTGGAAGGCATAGGGGTTTCGAGCTTGTTTTGAGTTTGACTCGGTTATTTATTGTACTTTCTGTTCGTTTTGGGCTTCATTTAGTTTTTAATGGTGATTTGTGGTAGTTTTACACTTGGACTAACTCGTAAAATTTGACAATGCTATCGTCTGAAAAAAACTTAAACAATAAGAATTTGTTGGTTTCAAAACCAGCTATGATTTCAAAGGAGATAAACCTTCTTAAACTTTTTGTGGCCATATGTTTTTAGCTTAATTTTGATGATTTTTCGCCCACGTTTTTTTTCTTTTTTTATTTTAATTTGGCACCCGCTACTGCCAAAAATTGCAGAAGTTCATATGGAAGTCTTTTAAACAAAATGCATTTAAGGGTTTCTTTCCAAGTTTTTAACATACCTATGGTGTGTAAATTCCTCTTTTTCCCTTTCCTTAACACGTCTCAACGAAACTAAGAAAAACACAACTCAAATAACATTCTTAAATTTGGAAAACCCAGTTTTCCGCAGGGGGTATTTTTCCCGGGGGGAGGGTGTTATTTTCCTTGGGGATATTTTCCAGGGGGGATAAACGCCTAGAACCGTTTATTGAGTGTGACGACCATAAATAATTTCTTTTCTCTTAAAATTTACCATTTTTTTCCTGGAAATTAAAATGTCCTTTCATTGCAGCGTATTGAGCCGGCATTCCTAGAATCAGCGAAAATGACACTGGGTGATCGATACACGGAAAATATTGAGAGCATCTACAAAATAACAATCAAGTTGGTGGTTGAGACTTTGATAAAAGGATTTGAAATGGAAGATTTTGGAGAGATTTCAATTGTGGAAACAATAAGCTGATCTCGTTGACACATCAGTTTTGCTTTCATGGCTATGAAACCAAAGATCTACGATCAACAACCTGACAAGTTATAATGTGAAGACATTATTATCTAGATCAGGTTATCCCTCAGAGCTTTCACATAATGCTTATTTATAAATCTCGTGGCTTTCTAGTGGAATAAATGTGTTTTCTGTGAAGCTCAAATTGTGAATAAAAGCAGAGAGGAAAATTGTTTTTTGTACTTTGATGGATAATCCAAAGGTTCATAAATATGTTAGTGCTAAAAGGACTAGGCCTAAATATTGGCACTTTTGATATTGCGTAATATGTTGATTTATGCGCTTTGACTTGTATATATGTTATTCTGATTCAGTTAACTAATATATTTTTTGTATAATATTTGAATGATACTTAATTAAGCAATTTAGTTTATTTAGATTCAGGATTTTAGCTGGGCTTAAATATCGTGGCACACAACCATCCAGATTTACAGGTCTAGGCATGAAAGTATAGCTATATAAACTATGCGTGTGGGCACGGTTTCATGGCAAAATTTAAACAATAAGTCTAAGCGACCAAAGCGTCCATATTTGCTATATTTAAGAGTTCCAGACTTTAACTGAATGTTTGACTTGTTTCAGCAAAGCATTGAATTTCCCGTTTGAATGGGAGCTACCGTGATATAAATGTCTGACCAGTCCTGTGCCCAAGCATAGAATTCTGGTTAATGATAACGGATGCATTTTTATATTCATTATTTTATGAATAGGTTTTAAGTAAACTGAGATTATTTTTAAGTCATTCGAAAAGCAGCATGTTAGAAACCAGGTTCAGCGAGGTCATGTCAGTTCTAAAAAAGAAGAATATTTGACGAAAAGTGGCATAAATAGGTATTATGTCATGAAACTGGTTTTGATTCATCGGTTGAATATATTGACAATGCATAAAAAACCAGCTATAGTATGGATGAGTTTCAATGTGGGGGAGGGGGGAATTGTTGTTTTCCCAAGGAAAAGGGAATAATTCTGTCGTTGCTAAGTGGGAGTCATACTGGAAGCATTTCGAATTGAATATGGCATGTGAAAGGTGGATTCCTGATATTTCAGCGAGAGTAAATGAGAATAGAGCGGCAGTATTCTAAGATATGAAATAGGTAAAATATATTTTAAGACATAGTTTTCTTAGGTGTTTTCTTAAACGATACAGCATTCGCACGGGATTCTGACTAATGGACAATTTTTCTGGGCTTAGTATGTTTTAATGGGCGTCTTTGGGCTGAAAAACCTCTTCCTAGCTAATTTATCTATTATGGGTTGCCTCCCCGTAGTAGCATAATATTTGTAGGCATGAATATATAATGAGTCGGAGGTAATAGGCTTGAGACTGTCTGTGCAGGATTTCGACTCTTGTTGATAGAAGAGCATCGCCAAGTGCTGAAAACCATGCTGTGACCAAGATGGGCCCAGGATTGCACAAAGCCTTCATTCATACTGGAGGTCCCAGGGACTTCTTGCTGTCCGGTTCTAAGCCGGCTTAAGCACTTCCGGAGTAGACTTGAGAAGATATGTGATCCCCGTCCTGCATTGGTATCCGGGATCATTGTTTTTCCTGAGGCGAAAATAATTTCAATAATCTAAAGAACATGAAAATTGGAACTTGGAATGTTACGACGTAAAAAATGACCATCGTATCGACATTTTAACTGACGAATTCAGACGATTCGAATTGGATTTATTAGGAATTTCAGAAACTCATATCCCAGGGGTAGGAAGCATGAAATTAGGTGATATAGAATTTGTTTACTCAGGCAGGAAGGATGGGGTACATAGACAGGGAGTAGGGCTCATGATGAATAAGGAAGCTGTTAAGTCTTGTTTAGGCTGGGAAGGCATTAATAATAGAATACTAATTGCTCATTTTATGACTAGAAAGTTCAGGGTATCAGTTATAGTAGTATACGCCCCTGTAGAACCGACTGACGGACATACTAGTGACTCAGGTGAATTTTACTTACAGCTACAGGAGCAAATAGACAGGGTCCCAGGTAGAAATATGATGTTATTACTGGGAGATTTTAACGCCCAGGTTGGTAGAAATAGGGATAGATGGTATCCCAGCCTAGGTAAATTTGGTGTAGGAAAAGAAAACAGTAATGGATACAGAATTTTGCAATTTTGTAGGTATAACAATCTAGTTATAACCAATACGGTGTTTGGTCATAAAATGGCTCATAAGTTAACATGGTATTCACGTGATGGTAAGACAGCAAACCTTATTGATTATGTTATAGTAAACCGAAGACTGGCAGGATCAATACAAGATACAAGGGTATATAGGAGTGCTGTTATTGATGTTAAAAGTGAAGATCACCATCTAGTAGTGTCAAGGGTTAATTTAAAGCTGAAATATCGGAAGGGTAACCACCTCCCGGGAAGTTATGATGTTGGTAGACTCCAGGATGAGAGTTTGAGAGAAACTTTCCAGGAACAGTTGAATAATAAACTTGAGAGTTTAAAATTTGATAATGTGGAAGATGGTTGGAATGATTTTAGAAAAATAATTTGTGAAGTTGCTGAAGGCGTATTAGGGAAGAAAGCTAGAACTGCAGCTAAGAATATTAGTGAAAAAGCTTTATGTTTAATAGAAAGGAGAAAGGACTTGTACAAGAATTATCTGAGTGATAGATCGTATGAACACAAAAGAAATGTAAAGAAAGTGGAGAAAGCATTAAAATATGAACTAAGGAGGTGTGAAGTGGAGGCCATGGATAAAATTGCCGAGGATCTGGAAGATGCAGCTAGACGGCATAATAATAAAATATTGTACTGGCACGTTAACAAATTGAGAGGGAGTAGTCAATCCGGACTTGGCCCAGTTAAAGATAGGAATGGGGTCACAATTAGCGATAAGGAAAAAACTAGAGAGATGGGCCGAACATTTTGAGAATTTGCTTAACCAAGATAGAGTTGCAGGAAAAAATATAGAGGAAAATGAAAAAGTTTGTGATACCTTGGACGTGAAGGAAGATTTGTTTTGTGAGGAGGAATTAGCAACAGTACTAAAAGGATTAAAGAATAATAAGGCTCCAGGTGCTGATAGGGTGGCAAATGAGTTTCTTAAATATGGTGGCTCTGAGGTTAGAAATAAGTTACTGAAGATTATGAATATGATTTTTGAAAAAGGGGAAGTACCTAACGATTTTAGGAAAACCTTAATTAAGCCACTTTATAAGAAAGGTGATAAAAGTGAGTGTGGTAATTATCGAGGCATTAGTCTGGTCTCTGTAGGTAGTAAATTACTTAGTAATATGATACTTTTTAGACTGAGAGATGCTGTAGACAAAGTTTTAAGAGAAGAGCAGTGCGGTTTTAGAAAAGGTAGAGGATGTGTCGACCAAATTTTCACTCTTAGGCTAATAATTGAGAAGTGCCTGAGTTTTCAAACTTCTTTGGTCCTCAGTTTTATAGATTATGAGCAAGCGTTCGATTCTGTTGATAGAAGAGCTTTAGTAAAGGTTTTATCCTTGTATGGTATACCAGACAAATACATTAAAGTGATTAGTGCTATGTACGAGAATAACACTGCTGCGGTTAAGGTAGGAAATGAGGTTAGCAGCTGGTTTTGTATTAAATCAGGAGTTAAGCAGGGTTGTGTTCTATCTCCCTTTGTATGGATTATTTTGACGGACTTTGTTTTAAGGAGCACAGGAAAGGCAATGGGAGACCACAGAATCAAATGGGGAGGAAAAAGTCTCCTGGGCTTGGATTATGCTGATGATTTAAGCATCCTAGATGAAAGTGTGAGCAAAATGAATGAAGTTTTAAAGGTTTTGCAAGTTCAGCGTGCTAGAATTGGTTTGAAAATTAATGTTAGGAAGACTAAGTCACTAAGTCTAGGAATAAGTGAAGATGAAAAGGTGACATTGGGTAATGAAAAGATTGATCAGGTGGGCAGCTTCACTTGCCTTGGTAGTATTATTAGTAAAGATGGTGGGAGCAGTGAAGATGTTAAATATAGAATAGCCAAGGCTCAGGGTGTTTTTTCACAGTTAAAAAAAGTCTGAAAGAATAGGAAGATAAGTCTGCAAACCAAGATTAGAATATTAGAAGCTACAGTGATGACAGTGGTCAAATATGGCTCTGAAGCATGGACGCTCCGAAAAGCGGATGAAGATTTGCTAGATGTTTTCCAGAGAAATTGCTTAAGGATTGTTCTGGGTACCCGGCTGACTGACCGTATTTCAAATAATAGGCTATACGAAAAATGTGGTTTTATACCGCTCTCTAGGGCTATAATGAAAGAAAGGTTGAGGTGGCTAGGGCACGTTGTGCGGATGAAGGATGACAGATTGCCGAAGATTGTCCTTTTCGGCCAACCATCTAGGGCTAAACGGAAAGCAGGTCGTCCCGTCTTGGGTGGGAGGACGTCATAAAGAAAGATTTAAGGGAAATTGGAACTTCATGGGCGGGTGTAAAAAGGGAGGCTTTGAATAGATTGGGGTGGAGGAGGAGCGTGCGTAGCTGTGTTGGCCTCAGGCGGCTTGGTGCTGCGGTGAGTTATTAGCAGTAGTAGTAGTAGTTTCTTAGGTGTGAAACTGACTTCTATAACTAGTTTGGGTTTCTAAGTTATTTCTAGCGTGTAAAATATTGTTCATTATTAACCATTTCATAATTTTAAGGACATATAATTTGTACCTTCCATGCCTGATTTATTTTATTATTTCCAATATTTTATCAAGTTCACGCAAAACTTTTCCGGTTTCCAGTGGCCATTTGCTGTGCTGTTTATTTTTCCTTAGTCAAAACGTAATCTTCGGGAAATCATAATACTACGGCATGAAATAATCGTAATGGTTAGGAATATAAGTTTATAAAGTTTTATTTTCCAAAAGTTTTCTAAAGTTTTGCAACAACTACAGAACTCGTTAGGAAGAGAACGAGTATCCTCTTCACCACATAAGAATCCAAATGTATAAAGTTCTTTAAGTTTAAGTTTAATAATTTAAGTTTGATTAAAATCCGTTAAAACAGTCTTATGTTTTTCCTCATTACTTTTCTTCAATTTTTATCACGAACAAAAATCATCGAGTTTCAATAAAGAAAAAAATTACAATAAATAATTTGTATACCAGGGAACCAGACTTCGCTCGGTGATTATTTTTGTTTAATTAAACAAAAAAAAATTAATAATTAAAAAGCATACAGAAAATGTATTTTCTAGGTATATTTAAAGGTGTGGCTGATAATAATAATAATAATAATAAAAAAAAAAAAAAAAAAAAAAAAAAAAAAAAATAAAATGGGACATCCTGTAAAATCTTAGAAATATTGATACTTCAGATCCTAAGAATTGAGTATTTGCTAGTTTTATTTTGTTTTATAGACTACTTTGAGATATAAATTAATTCAAGAAAGCAAAAGGAAGGGACGTAAGAAACCAAGAGAGGAAAGGATATAAAAAAAGAAAAAATCAAATCAAATTTTAAGAAAAATTAGCTTCCCTTCAGAAGCTAAAAGCTCGATAAAATTTGGGTGATTTTAAAAAAATGGGGATAACTTCCCCAGAATGTAAAGGGATCGTAATGAAAAGCACATCATTGTTTTATAGACTACTTGAGATATAAATATAATCAAGAAAGCAAAAGGAAGGGACGTAAGAAACCAAGAGAGGAAAGGATATAAAAAAATGAAAAATTAGTGTAACTAGTGCAGTCTGGCTCGCCGCTAGACAAGTTGGGACAAGTATCGAACGTATTTTATAAACCTAGGCAGTCAAAAAAAAAAAAAAAAAAAACTCTAACAAATGAATAAAAATAAATCGTATTTTAAAATAATGTTTATGAAAAAAAATTTGTCTCTGTCAAATAGTGAGAGGCGGGCACATATCGAATCGTTCTGCGGGTGCCATGGCGCCCGCGGGCACAGGGTTGGGGACCTCTGGCCTAGGGTATTAAGTTGGAACTTTCAAAGAATGCCTAGAGTAAAGATCAATTGAACATAAGGCAATATGTGTATACTACTATTAATAATGCTACTACAGCAACTACTACTGCTTCAACTACGACTTTTACCGAAAATACTATTAAGACTAAAAATATTAAGGTGAAAATTTCAGAAAGTGTTTAGGGGCAAGTTGAACTAAATTAAAAAAAGAACACTATGGACATGCAAGTTATCAAAGGGGATATCGGCAATATCATTGCAATGACTTATAGCCTTAAGCTGAATCTTCCAGGGCTCGGTGAAGGCAATGTTCAATTGATCAAAAACAATATATGCTTACTAATGCTGCTGCTACTAGTACTGTTACTACTTTTATTACTAATAATAATCCTACCACTACAGCTACTACCAATTTCTTCAACTACTTCTTCTGTGACTAGTACTACAACCAGGGACAAGGATATGAAGGTGAAAATTTCACGAAATATTGTGGGGGGAGTTGAGTTGAATCGAAATATAAAGTATGCATACAGGTTGTCAAAAGGGCCTATCAGGAATATCTTAGGAACTGTTTTGAGAGTAGTATGGGGGGATAATACTCCCAGTACACACTTACCCTGATTCTTGGAACATAATTTTATTTATAAAAACAATTTTTGGAACAGAATGTTATTTTTTTGGGAGAGTGTTTTTACATAGACACAAAAACAGACATACAAAAAGACGCTTAGATACAAAGACAGACATAAAAAAGACACACAGACAGAGAGAAAAAAGATGCATTGACACAAAGGCAGACGGACAGACACACAAAAAGACAAATGGACACACAGACAGAAAAATGACACAGACACACAGACTGAGGGAACAAAAAAGACACAGAGACACACAGACAGGCAATATAAAAGACACACGTACACACAGAAAGACAGAAAAAAAGACACATAGACACACGGACAGACAGACAAAAGACTCAAAGACAGAGGGAGCAAAAAGACACGCAGACAGATGCACAAAAAGACATATAGACACAATGACAGACAAAAAAGATCAATTGAACAAAAACCAATATGTGTATACTACTATTAATAATGCTACTACAGTAACTACTACTGCTTCAACTACTACTTCTACAGAAAATACAATTAAGGCTAAAAGCATATTAAAGTGAGAATTTCAGGAAATATTTAGGGCCAAGTTGAACTAAATTAAAAAAAGAACACTATCGACATACAGATTATCAAAGGGGATATTGGCAATATCATAGCAATGACTTATAGCATTAAGTTGAATCTTCCAGGGCTCGGTGAAGGCAATGTTCAACTGATCAAAAACAATATTTGCGTACTACTACTGCTCCTAATAATACTGTTACTAATTTTAGTACTAATACTTATCTTACCACTACAGCTACTAGCAATTTCTCCAGCTGCTACTAGTGTGACTACTATTACAACTAAGCGCAAGGGTATGAAGGTTGAAAATTTCACGAAATATTGAGGGGGAAGTTAAGCTGAATCGAAATATAAAGTGTGCATACAGGTTATCAAAAGAGCGTATCAGGAATATCTTCGGAACAATTTTGAGAGTAGTATGGGGGGTAGTACTCCCAGTACACACATACCCCCGGTTGTACTGGTTGGAGTTGCTAGCCCCTTGTATCCACATATACTCCCAACACAGCCTTACCCCGATGTACTAATGGAGTTACGAATTCCTCGTATCCACCTATACTCCGGGTGGGGCCATAAAGATAAGAACATTCCCTGGAAACATTGCTTGCCAAGTATATTTTGTTCGTGTCTAGTCTTCGAGATAAGGACATTCCGGAAATATATGTTTGCCAGCTTTAATTTCTCGATGAAATAGCAAAATGGGTTCCAATACACTCATATCTCACCATCTGGTCTTTTGAGATAACAAACTTCTGTGTCACTGAAACAATGAAAAGAATACAAGCGGCCAGTACTCGCATTGGCGTAAGGTATCTCAGAAAAATATTTTATATACAACAATATTGTTTACGGGTGCCTTTTTTGGCATTATTATAAGAATATGCATACCAGAGTGGTTTGAGATGCTTGCTGGACAGACATATTCTTTTGATCGTCAATGATACTTTTTTCGGTTCCAAAAACTACGACCAGCCAGGTATCCTTTTTGATGTAATGGTCCTTAGCACACCGGTTTACTATTAGCGGGGCTTGCGCATGAGTTTGGGTCCCCAAGTTCCCATCCAAGGCCCCATCTCCCCTCTAGGGCCCTAATGCCCCTCAAGCTTTTTCCCCTCCCCCAACCCTTTTTCTACTTACTATGCCAAGTTTAGTTTGTCGATGAAAACAATACAATGGTTCCCGATGGCAGTACTCCCATTGCATCTGGTCTGCCGAACATCTGGTATTGCGTAATCATTCATGTTGTCGATTAAACAATATAATGGTTACTCCCACTGCATCTTGTCTGTCAAGCATCTGGTATTGCGTAATCGTTCATGTTGTCGGGAAACACCAAAACTGTTCCAGACGGCCAGTACTCCCATCGCATCTGGACTGTTGAGAATCTGGTATTGCGTAATCAATCATGTTGTCAGTTAAAACAATACAATGGTTACTGACGGTCAGTACCCCTATTGTATCTGGTCTGTCGAGCATCCGGTATTGCGTAAGTCATTCATATAGTTGGTGAAACCATTTAATGGTTCTTGAAGGCCAGTATACCATTGCGTCAGGTATCTCAGCTTCAAGTGAAATACATTGTTTGCCATGTATTTGATATAAAAGAATAAGAGTTGACCCAAGTAATTATCATTAGATAAAATGAGCTCAATAAGTTTCAGGGATGTTTAGTGTTTTCGATTGTGAATATATTGGGTTAAGGAAATCCTCGTATTGCGTAATTTTTGAGTGTGCGTTTTATTGCTCAATATAGACTTTAGTGAATTATCATGCTACCACTGACATGTGAATTGTAATATGCATGGCTACAATAGAGACTTGTGGAGTAGTTCGTTAAGACGATTGAATTATATACGGATTTACAATTGAGTAATCCCCCGGCTCTATGAAGGTGGGAAATAACTGAATACTATTGAAGATGAAGTAAAAGAAAATAGGCGGTTTCTAAAGTTGAAGCGTTGTTTGTTAAGTGAAATATGCCTACAGATAAACTTTTAATTGAAAAGGGCGAGCCAAATATACCACAATTCAGTTTTGGAAGACTTCGAGTGTCCCAAATATCTAATAGGATACATACCCCAGAGAACGAGATACGATTTTCTAGTGCTTGGATTCCAAGACACATTCCTTCTCGGAATATGTGTATAAGACATTCTAGGAAGAAGAGAGAAACTCACAGTATAATTTGGGACTACCCCAAATAGGTAATGAATGGCCATAAGTAACAAATGTTTATGTGTATATGTATTTTTTTATTAATAATAAACACGTTTTATGTATTATAAAAAAATATTTTTGAGCAAAATTTTATTTTTTTGGGAGAATTTTTGTTACATAGACACAAAGACAGACATACAAAAAAGACGCATAGATACAAAGACATACATACAAAAAGACACATAGACAGACATAAAAAAGGCGCATTGACACAAAGCATACGGACAGACACCCAAAAAGACACAAAGACACACAGACAGAAAAATGACACTTACACACAGACAGAGGCAGCAAAAAGACACAAAAGACACACAGACAGACATATGAAAGACACAGGTAAACACAGAAAGAGCAGAAAAAGACACATAGACACACATACAGACAGACAAAAAACACAAAGACACACAGACAGAGGGAGCAAAAAGACCTACAGACAGATGCACAAAAAGACACAGAGACATACTGACAGACAAAAAAAAGACACATAGACAGACAAACAGACATGTAAAAGACATGCAGACAGACGGAAAAAAGACACATAAACACACAAATAGGTGGACGAAATGGAACGCATGGACAGATGGACAAAAAAGACACAAGCACAGACACACAAACACATGATCAGAGAAAAAAGACACGTAGACACACGGAGAGACACAGAAACACACGGTCAGAGAGAAAAAAGACACATAGACACACGGACAGACAGACAAAAAGACACAAAGACACACAGTCGGGCATACAAACACAGAAACAGAGACACATAGACACACAGACAGCGTGGACAGGACGACATATAGACACACAGACAGACATACAAAAATACAACACAGGCAAGCAGAAAAAAAACGCATTGACACATAGGCAGAAAGACAGGCACACAATAAGACCCATAGACGCACAGACAGAAAAAATTACACATAGACACACAGAAAGAGGTAGAAAAAAAGGACAAACAGACGCCACAAAAAGACACATGGACCCACAAACAGACAGAAAAAAGACAAATAGACACACATATAGACAGACAAAAAATAACACATGGACAGACGGACAAAAAAAACACAAAGACAAAAAGACAGACACCGAAACACATGGTCAGAGAGAAAAAAAGTACAGATAAAAGACACATTGATGCATAGGCCAACGGACAGACACAAAAAATGACACATAGACACACAAGACAGAAAAATAATACATGGACACATAGACAGTTGGAGCAAAAAGACATACAGACAGACGCACAAAAAGACATACAGACAAACAAAGAAGACACATAGACACACACACAAAAGCATATAAAAAGACACACAGACACACAGAAAAAAGACACATAGACACACATAAAGATGAATATGAAGAAGAATTTATGTTTTGCATCATTTTCTGCCAAGGATAATCATATCAAACTACTAGCCGTAGAATTGTGGGAGGGGTTACTTCGAGTTGAAACAGAGAGTTCTACTTCTACTGGCAAAAGTTATCAAAAACCAGCTAGGTCCCCCTCACCGTTTTACATCCCCAGCACCTATTGCAGGAAAAACATGAAGCCAATGTTATTATTGGTTTTTATTTGTTTTTGTTTGTATTACGCACGTTTACTATTTTGTATCCATCATTTCTGCTAAGGGTAATCATCATTCAAACTACTAGCCATAGAATTTTGGGAGGGATTACTTCGAGTTGAAACAGTGAGTTGCATTTCTACTACCAAAAATAATCAACAACCAGCAAGGCTTCCATCACAATTTTTCATCCTCAGTACCTATTGCAGCCAAACATGGTGCCAATGCTATTATTGTTTTTCATGTTTTTGTTTGTATTATGTATGTTTATTTCTTTTTTTTCGCTTTTTAGCTGTGGCTAACCCTATCAAACTACTGGCCATAGGATTTTGGGAGGGGTTACTTCGAGTTGAAATATCGAGTTCTACTTCTACTCCCAAAAATAATCAAAAAACCAGCTAGACCCCTTGCCATTGTTTATCCCCAGGTACCTATTGTGGCTAAACATAGTTTCAATGCTATTATTGATTATTGATATTTGTTTTTGTTACGCTGGTTTATTGTTTTGTCTCGGTTCGATTTCTGCTAAGGATAATGATATATCAAAACTACAGCATTTCTTCCGACAAAAAACAACGTAATAAACCTTATAAACTAAAATTGAACGTATAAACTTAAACGAAAATTCCCAATAGTATTTCTTCTGATGGCTCTGGCGCTCTTGCGGCGGGTCTATGGTACCCTGTAGCATCTGTTATCATCACTTAAGCTATTTCAGACGTTTGAATATCCTGAAAGATGTTTTTATTTGACCAGCAGGACTTATCAATCCACTGTAAGATCGTGATCCTCCATGGCAGTTCATGGCCCGTAGCAAGCTGTCGCTGGGCCCATGGTACCCTTTTGTATATGTAATCATTTCCTAAGGCATTTTCAGACATTTCCTTGATAGAAATGATGCTTTAACTCCGAATGTTTTTTTTAAAAGCCATCCCCCTCAGGATACTCCAAGGCAGTTCACGCCACTGTGGCACTATGTGTCTAGGCCGTGGCACCCTCTGACACATATATCATTTCTAAGGCCTTTCAGACATTTTCTTGATGAAATGATGCTTTTAATCCAATGGCTGGTTTTTGCAAGCATCACCCTCGTGATACTCCAAGTCAGTTACGCCACCATGGCACTATTGGGTGTGCGTGGCCGCCCTCTGACACATATTATCATTCCTAAGGCCTTTTCAGACAGAGAGACACAGAGACAGAAGGTCAAACACACAGGTATACAGAGAAAGATACGGAAACACACAGATACAGACACAGAGACAGACGGTTAGACACACAGGCACATACACGGAGAGAGAGAGAGAGAAAGAGAGAGAGAGAGAGAGAAAGAAAAGAGAGAGAGAGAGAAACACAACATATAGAGATAGATGGTCAGACACACAGGCACACACACAAACACCCACAGAAGAGAGAGAGAGAGAGAGAGAGAGAGAGAGAGAGAGAAGGAGAGGAGAGAGAGAGGAGAGAGGAGAGGAGGAGAGAGGGAGAGAGAGGGAGAGGAGAGAGAGAGAGAGAGAGAGAGAGAGAGGCGAGAGAGAGAGAGACTGGAGAGAGAAGGAGAGAGAGACGGAGAGGAGAGAGGCGGAGAGAGGGAGAGAGTAGAGCGAAAGGTGTGAGCTGAGAGAGAGAGGAGGAGAGAGAGAGAAGAGAGAGGAGAGGGACATGAAGAGAGACGAGAGAGGAGAGCGAGGAGAGGAGAAGAGAGAGATGAGGAGCGGAGCGAAGAGAGGAGAGAGAGCGGAGAGAGAGAGCGGCTGGGAGAGAGATGGTGAGAGAGATATCTTTTTTGCATTTTTTTTTTTTTTTTTTCTTGTTTTTTTTGGTGTTGGGTGGTTTGGGGGGCTTCGCCTCGTTTTCCGGGTTTTTTTTTTTTTTTTTTTCTTGTTTGGCGATTGAGAGAAGACGATGAGAAGATGAGAATTTCGAGATTTAGATGATGAGGTAGTCGTAGACGAGCGTCAGGAGGAGACGACGAGGAAGGAGCGGAGTTTGAAGAGGCGAGAGCGAGAGGGAGAGAGAGTTATTTTATCATTCCTAAGGTATTTTCAGGACATTTCTGCTTGCTAAAAAAGATGCTTTACGCCGAATGGTTTTTTTTAAAAGGCATCACCCTCCTGATACTCAAAGAACAGTTCTTCGCCATCCATGACCTACTGGTGGGTGCCCCGTGGCACCCATCTGGACACACATTATCATTCCCAAGGCATTTTCAGACATCTTTTCTGTATAAAAATGATGCTTTTAATACAATGGTCTGGTGTGGTTTTTGTAAAGCCATTCATCACCCCTCTCGCGGACTCGAGAAAATCATTATTTAACACCCTTCGAGGATACTCCAAGGATATTAGTTTACGCACAATGGCACTAGGTGGGCTGCCCGTGCCGTGGTGACCACCTACCATTGTCATGTGACACCACACAAAAAATCACCACACAAATAATTTCATTACCAATAGAAATCAAATTATCATTTTATTTTACTAAAAGGCCTTCTTTTTCCTTTTCAGACACAGAGAGGAAGAGACCAGAGACACAGAGGACAGCAGACAGCCATGAGAGACACAGAGACAGACGTGTTCA
>CM051262.1:23149066-23261566 GCA_027921565.1 Artemia sinica
TGAAGTAAACCCATCCCAGAATCCTATGGCCCGTAGTTTATTATGATTACCCTTACCTAATAAACGAAAGAAGAAAAAATAACTAAACATGAATAATACAAAAAAAAAAACAACAATAGCATTGACCCCATGTTTGACTGCAATAGGTACTGGAGATGAAAAATGGTGATGGAAGCCTAGCTGGTTTTTGATTATTTTTGGCCTAGTTGGTTTTTGATTATTTTGGCAGTAGAAGTAGAACTCGGTTTTTCAACTCGAATTAAACCCTCCCAAAATTCTATGCCCAGTAGTTGGATATGATTACCCTTAGCAGAAAATGAAGCAAAACAAAAATAAAATTAACGCGTGTAGTACCAACAAACAAAACAAATAAAAACAATAATAGCATTGACACCATGTTTAACTGCAGTAGGTACTTGGGATGAAAAATAGCGATGGACACCAAGCTAGTTTTTGATTAATTTTGGTAGCAGAAGCAGAACTCACTTTTTCAACTCGGAATAACCCGTCCCAAAATTGTATGGCCGGTAGTTTGATATGATTGCGCTTAGCAGAAAATGAAGAGAAATAAAAACATAAACGAGTGTTATACAAACAAAATCAAATAAAACAATAGTAACATAGACCATGTATATATGCTTGTATTTTCTAAAAAAGCCATCGGGCCATAGGAAAAAACACAGAACAAAAACATAACAAAACCAACAAAAAATACAAATAAATAAAAAAAAAATTACTTATATACGAATTTTCACGAATATATTTATAAAGAGACACATCTTTAACGATGTATCAGCCCTTCATCAACATACTTAGCCAAGGGACTGGGTTAAGACTATCACCCCAAAAATTCCTCTCTCTTTCCCCAATATCAATCGACCCTCCCTTTAAATTCAAATCCATTTTGTGTCTTCCCCTTTCAACACCAAACTCAAAATAAACTTCTTCCCCCCACGTGTCCTTCACCGTACTATACAGACTCAGAGATCCCGAGGGCTCCTTCCGAGCCTGCCACTGTTGTATTCCTTGCTCATGTAACCTTACTTTTAGCTTATCAACCACTGTATCCAAGTTTGACTCCTGACCTTCATTCCAAAACTACGAATATCCTAATGCATCTAAAATTTTCTTAATTTCTTGCGGCCACCCTACCTCTATCTTATCCTCCAAGAGACTAAAATATGCTTCTTTTGCTAGCCTATTTTTACTTCTTAAAATTTTTATCCAAAACTTCACCATTCTTATTAACCTATCTTTTCTTAACCTACTTAGTCCTAAATCCCCCTCCAGTACAACACTGCGAGTGGATTTATGGGCCCTAAAAACTCTCTTAAAATAATTCTTTGCATTCTCTCCAACTCTTCACTTTCTCCAAAGCCCCACAGCTCACACCTGAAATGCATAACCGGGAAGAGTTTAGTCCTAAATAAATATTTATTTATTGCTAAGTACCTAATCTTTCCAACCTCACTTTTTAAATTTAAATTCATAAACATATTTCCCTTTTGTACTCTATGCTTAACATCCTATGCATACTTACCATTCCAAAAAAACTTAACCCCTAAATACACGAATTCTTTTTTAATCTCTATAAAATTACCTTTAAATCTAAATTCATCATCTTTCCTTAATTTTCCCCCTTTCCTAAAAAACTACAATTGCCGTTTTTTTCTTATTTAATTCTAATCCTTTCATATCCAAATATCCCTTCATTATGTTTAATAATGTTTACATTTCTTTTGTCGATTGTGCTATGAGAGCAATATCATCAGCAAACAAAAGCATGCATATTTTCAAATCACTTATCAGTATTTCCGGAGCGCTTTTCTCCTTGAAGAAATCAACTATATCATTAATATACACGTAGAACAAAATCGGTGACAGTGGGCATCCCTGTTTTAAACTTATTCGCGTCAAAACTCTCCCGGATACCTTACCTAGTATTCTAACAACTAGGGCTACTGAACTATATATTCCTACAATTAATCTAGCATAATTTACAGGCAATCCGATCTCTAAAAGTCGCTTAACTAGCATAGTTCTGATTACACTATCAAAAGCCCCTCTTACGTCTAGGAATGCTACGTAAACCCTACCCCCACTTTTCATGATTCCTTTTCTAACTATACTATGCAAAATAAAAACCTGCTCTATTGTGCCCCCTTCTTTCCTAAACCTGCCCGGCTCCTCTATTAGTTCCCCTAATTCTTCTAGCCATTTTTTAGCCGACTATCTACTATCTTACAAAAAATATTGCTAACTATGGGAGAAAATCTGGATCAGTCGGTAATTCGAGAATTCTTTGCTGTTTCCTCTTTTATATAGTGGTACAGCTATAGATGTTGTCCATTCTATTGGCCAGCAGCACAATACAAATATGTGGGTGAAAACTACAGTTAAAACGGGTATGCATACTTCTTTTGTCTTTTTCCATACTCGTAGTGGAATTCCGTCTCTACCTTTAGCTTTTTCTTTAGCTGATTTCAAAGCTTCTCCTGTTCCGAGATTGGTGCTATCAATTTCGTGTTTCCTTCTGTCAAGGGTTCAAAATGTATAATTTCTGGTGAAATGTTTTGGAGACCTTCTTCCATTTGGTTTTCGTTTACTGATTGTGTCCTGAGGTGCTGTTCCCACTGTTCAGGTTCCAAAGAACATGTCTTGTGGGCCTCTCCCTTCAGCGACCTACGTACAGCTTTCCAGAATTGATGTGTATCTTTTTCCCTAAATTGGTTAATAAGTTCTTTTTCTTTCTTCGCTGCTTCGCATTGTTTTTTCTCTCTTATAATCTTCTTATACCGTTTTCTATTCTCTCTGTAAATTCTTAAATTATTCTCTATTCCTTGCGGTTGGAATGAGCATACTTTCCTCAGGCTCTCTTGTACAATAAGTCGAAGACTCTCAGACTCGTAATCAAAAAATGTTTTCGTCAATTTCTTCTCTTTCCGTAGTTGGCATATCTGCCTCAGTGATTCTTCTAAATTACATACTGCTTCACTTACTTTGCCCACTTCCACTAACTCAATAATCTTCTCCATCTCTTTCTCTAAATTTTCGTTTCCTACATTAACCTTAAATAAATTTTCATCATAAATATCTACTACTTTCTCTATTTTTATATTTTTTCTTAAATCTAGTATACTATTTTCCAAAACCTTTTCTATAGCCTTATTTTTCAGTTGACGATCTTCCACTCTGATCTCTAACAGCAATGGCAAATGGTCGGAGCCAACTGTTTCCAGAACTTCAAAATCCGCAGAGCATGACAAGAGACAGGCGTTAACTAAAATATAATCAATGAAACTTGGGTTCCTACCCAACAAACATAAACAAATAAACTTTCAAATGGGGATAAATCCATTTATTTATACAGTGAAAAAAACAGGTACAAAAGTCCAGATATTTCGGTCACATATACAGCGACCGTCTTCAGTAGAAAAACTAAAATAATAAAATTGAAACTAGCATATTTATATAAAACAAAATTAATAACTTTTCGGGTTTTACATCAAGAACTTTGAATGATCTTTGTCAATGAACTCTCTCTGAAAAATAATCTAGTGAATAATCTGGAAGTTCTTTATTTTGTGAATGACCCGAAAAGTTATTTATTTGGTCGTATATAAATATGCTAGTTTCAATTTTATTATTTTAGTATTTCTACTGAAGACGGTCGCTGAATATGAGACCGAAATATCTGGACTTTTGTCCCTGTTTTTTCACTGTCTAAATAAATGGATTTATCCCCATTTGAAATTTTATTTGTTCGTCTTCGAACGGCAATGTGGTCTAAGAAAACAACACCTAATTTAAAGGTGTTATGTCAAAAATACGTCGTATATATGGGGAAATGAGACCAACCCAGTAAACATCTATAAACTCAAAATTTGGTTTGCTATTAGAAGACACGGAAGGCTTTTCCACTTTCATTGGAAATTTGTTTTACATTTCGGCAAGATTAAAAAAGAAATTTTACATCAAGAACTTTGAATGAACTGTGTCACTGAACTCTCTCTGAAAATAATCTAGTGAATAACCCGGAAGTTCGTTATTTTGTGAATGACCCGAAAAGTTATTTATTTGGTCGTATATAAATATGCTAGTTTCAATTTTATTATTTTAGTATTTCTACTGAAGACGGTCGCTGAATATGAGACCGAAATATCTGGACTTTTGTACCTGTTTTTTCACTGTCTAAATAAATGGATTTATCCCCATTTGAAAGTTTATTTGTTTGTCTTAGAACGGCGGCACCTGTTTTTTCACTGTCTAAATAAATGGATTTATCCCCATTTGAAAGTTTATTTGTTCATCTTAGAACGGCAGTTTGGTCTAAGAAAACAACACCTAATTTAAAGGTGTTGTGTCGAAAATACCCAACAAACATGAAAAATCTCCTATCCCCTTATCCTTTCCAATCCTCCTATTAACCATAATCAAACCATACTCCCCACAAAAATGTAAAATCTCACTTCCCCAAGTGTTCTTTCTCCTTCCCTTGTCCTTTGTATGCCTTCCCCTTAAATTCTCCAAACTTTCTTCTTCTTGAATTGAAGGATCTGCAAAATTAAAACCATCACAAGTTTCACCTTGTTCCAAAAAGTCGGCCGTGTACGCGTTATAATCCTCCATCAATATAAATCCCATGCACGTATACTTCAAACGTAGAGCAGCCATTTCCTCAGACAGAAGTTTCCAAGTATCTTCGTTTGAATATGAGCTAGCCTGAGGCGGTAAATATACGGAACCTAACATAATATACATTACTGAGCACTTTAAACCAGGCATAATACACACAACATTCTCAGATTTACTAGGTCGCCTTTAAACTGAAGCAAACCTCCTTTCTTTCACGAACACAGATAGGCCCCCGTACGTTCTACTATTTCTACTTTTTTCCTGCATGCTTTAAACTCTTCATATCCCTCAGTATTCACACTTTCCTCTACACTTTTCCACGTCTCTACAATACCCAACACGTGAAAATAGTTTGTTTGCTTAATCCTATCCAACTTTTCACTTCTGGGACCTTGAATATTCCAATGACCAAACAAAAACATTCAAATTGTTTCCGTTGGCCTGCGAGTTCTTATTTTTCACTGTTTTTCTATCATTCTCCATTCTTTCTGCCTTACTTGGCTCTTGTTCTACGCTACTATTGAGGCTTAGATCTCGTTTATTCGAGTTCTGATAGTCTTTATCTTCGCCCTCCCTCCCAAAAGCTGATCCAAATTCTGACACAACAGCCTCTATTGACAAGGATTTATTCTTGTGTCTCCTGATTGAGACTGGAAACTGCTTTTTCTTTCCCTGCTAGTTTGGGAGCTCGTTCCCTTCGCTGGAGTGTTAGCGGCTTCAACTTGGGTACCTCGATTATATGATCGCACAGTGCCAGCTTCTCTATTATACTCGCAAGCTGTTTCATTAACTATTAACTTCATTCCCTTCCACTTAGGTTTCATGTTCTTGGTGCGTGTCTCTTGATGTATCGGTTTTAATTTGTTTCTAATCTCTCATTCTTCAGGTAAATAATCGAGAGTCACAAAAACTCGTTCCTGTCCAAAAAGTATCCCGTTGCGCAAAATAATTTCTCTTTGATACGCATTTGAAAACCGAATAAGTATAGGTTATGGTCCCGATTTTGATGGAAATCTGAAAACATTCTGTAAATCATCATACCAGATATTACTTTGGGGAAATCTTCTTTCAAGATAATGCGCTAACTCTTCTTTAAAAGAAATATCAGCTTTGCTTTCCTGTAACCCCTAAATTACTAAGTTCTTCCTTCAAGCTTCCTTCTCGAGAATTCGTATACGGGAGTCCTGGGGTGTACTTAGTTTCTCTGTGTTTTGGACTCTAGTTTTTACTGCAGATATTTCCGATTTTATTACCGTCATTGCCTACATGTTTGCCTGCAATAGGCATTGGGGGATGTAAACTGGCGATGGTAGCCTAGCTGGTTTTGATTATTTTTGGCAGTAAAAGTAGAACTCACTGTTTCATGCCATAGTAACTTCTTCCACGCTTTAAATAGATTTTGGGAAAAAACTAAAGAAAAATAAATGGAATAAAACCGAATCCTTATAAATAGCTTCCACATTGACAAGGTTATTTGAATTTCGATATGTAAACATGCAAGTGAAACAAAAAAGTGACTCCTTTGCATTTATTGGATTTCTAAGAACATAATAATAGCAATGACGTGTTGGCTCAGTTGACTAAGGCGTCGTTTCGTTGGAAATCTCGGGTCTCATGTTCGATTCTTACACCAGACAAAAACCTTTGATTTCAGGTTATAAAGGTTCCTTGAAGCAAAACACGTCTTGGGTAAGTGGCTTGGGAAATGCCTTGAGGAAAAACCTTGAAAAAAAATCTTGAAAAATGTCTCGAAGAAAAAAAAACTTGAAAAAATATCTCGAAGAAAAAACATCTCGAAGAAAATGTCTCGAAGAAAAAGAAATTCTTGACAAAAATGACTTGAAGAAAAAAACCTTGAAGAAAAACAACTCGAAGAAAAAAATTTTGAAGAAAAACATCTCGAAGAAAAAAATCCTGAAGAAAAGTAATAAAACATACTGCTTGCAGAAGGCTCTGAGGGTTTTCTGAGCGGGCCCGTAGGTTTTTAAAAAATTTGCGTAAGTAAACAATTAAATCACCTAAACAAAACAGTTGCTATGCCTTGAGATCGTTACTTTGTTTACGGGAATTTTATAGCGCCATGCCGACAACACGCATAGCCTGATTTTACATGGTTGCTAGGTAAACAATAAAATCTCCTAAACTTTAGCTAGCAACCATGTGTGAGCAATAGAAGAATAATCAATAACACCTGCGTATTGCCCTAAACCAAACAGTTGCTATCCTTAAGATCGTTACTTTGTTTTCGGTAATTTATTGGCACCATTTTGACAACACGCATAGCGTGATGATTTGACATCGTTCCTAGGGTACAATATATCAATAATTAATAACGTCTGCGTTTTGGAGAAACTCCCAAATATCCAGTAGCTTAAAAAAAGTGTCAGTGCCTGGATCCGAAAGGATAGGGCTCTCACGGGATAGATTGGGCCTCTACTACTTACTACTACTATTACTGTTACTGCAACTAGTGGAAGTAATGGTATTAAGGTGAAACTTTCAGTGTATGTTCAGGGGAAATTTCAACTAAATCAAAACAAAATTTATGCACGTAAGTTTTCATAAGGGCATATAAGCAATATCTTAGGAACGGCTTAGAAAATTAAGTTAAAACTTCCAGGGCATTTTTGTGGGGATGTTGAATTAACCAAAGGCACCATGTGCATGTTACCACTATTGGTACTGTTACAACTGCTGCGGCTACATCTTCTACTCAGACAAGGGTTATTAAGAAGAAATTTCCAGGGAATATTTAGGGTAAAATGATCTAAATCAAAACAGTGTGTGCCTTCAGGTTGCCAAACGGATACGACAGCTATTTTATTCTGTTGAAGCTTTCAGGGCATGTTGAGAGGGATGTTGAAATCACGAAAAGACACTGTGTGCATAATGCTACTACTACTGCTGCAGCAACTTTTGCTACTATTACTATGAATACTACTAGTGAGGCTAAGTGTGGAAAGGTGAAACTATAAGGGAATGTTTAGGGAGATGTTAAACTAAATCAAAACATACTCTGTGCATGTTGGTTGTCAAAAGGGCGTATAATCAGTATGCCTAGATTAATCTAGGGTATTAAGTTGAAACTTTCAGAGCAGTTTAAGGAGAATTTTACAAAACCAGAAGGCAATGTGTGCATACTACTATTACTAACACTACTAGTACTACGACTGGTACGACCAAAAACTACTGCAATTACAACTACTGCTGCAACTGCTACTATTACTAATAATAACACTGCTACTAGGCCTACTACTACCGCTACTATTACTACTACTACTACTACTTCTACTATGACAACTAGTGCTCTATTACAACTACTACTACGACATATACTAGTGGTACTACTGAAGCTAAGGGTATTATGGCGATACTTTAAAATATTTTGAGGAGCATGCCCAGCCAAATTGAAACACGCCATGTGGATGCAGATTATTGAAAGGGCGTAACAGCTACGTCCAGGTACAGCTTACAATATTTAGTCCAAACTTTATGTGCTTTCAGTACTTTTAGTTGAAACTTTTAAATTTGGATTCTTATAGAGAAAAACCGAAAAGACTTAAATATTCTTTTTTTTACCAATGAAAAAACTTTGTCAGTCAAAAACAAAGATAAATCAACTGAAAAATAAACTTTTTCCATAGAAGAAGTTCTTCAAAGTAAATTAAAGATCTACATTAAGCCAAAGATGAGTATAAATAAAATCAAATAATTTTCCAAGCGTAAAATTACCATAAATCACCATCAATAAATAAATGAAACCAAAAACGAACATAAATTACAATAAATTACCGAGGCAAGCGCAGAAAGAGCAAAAGTCAGGAGGAGTAGGGCTTACGTCCCCCACCCGTGTCTTCAGAAGACCAGAACATAATTTGCACTTTACTAAACAGGAAATACATTTTAAATGTTTTCTCTTTTTTCGCTATAATAAACCCGATATCATTAAGACTTTCAGGAATGAATATAAGTAAATGTATTAAACTGTCAGTAAAAATTCCTTTATTTTTTCAGTAATCTTGGTTATGATGATGATTAAAAAAATGATTTCGATATTACAAGAAATAGAAAAACACAGCTCAAAATAAGGATTGTTTTCAGTTAAGTGCAGGTTATATTTTGGTCTCTAGAAGACGCGGGAGCGTCAGCTCCCATGGACTTTTTAAACTCAGACTTTTTAATCTCATTTAAAAGTCCTTGTTCACAAATTTCTTTGTGTGTGCACTGGAGCGTCAACCTTTGGCAGATCAGTATCTACACAAGGTTACCGCCATCTCAAGAAAAAAATATATATGGGAAACATATGGCCAAATTGACCAAATGCTCTTCTTCTGACATTTTGTGTCATTCGCAGTGATACCTTTTGACAAATAAATCCTCGTTGCGTTAAACCATACGTATTGCCGATGCTGTGAATTTTTTGTTCACCCGAATAATGCAAGATTCTGGAATAATGCAAGATTCAAGAACTCTGGTGTCGTCATTGCAAACTAAGATCCGACCGGGAAATATAACTTTTAGCATTGAATTGCGTTCATTATTTCGGAAGCGCATTTGTGTGCGACAAGAAGTGTCGGAAGCAGCACATTTCGGTGCATTTTGGCATTATGTTTAAAATGGATTTTTTCTTCATTATTCTGGAGAACAAAAATTCACAACATAAATTTGTCTTATTCGTCAAAAGGCAGCACTGCGAGCAACGCAAAACGTTGGGGAAGCACATTTTGGTTCAGTTTGGCAATATGATTCCCATGATTTTTTTAGTATAGTATTTAGCGCACTGGACTTGAAATTCTGAGAACAGGGGGTTCGAATCCTGGTTTCACTGGTTGTTTGTATTTGAACGGGGGTTAATGGGTTGATTCTGTAATCTCAGCTAGAGTTGACCCAGCTCTAAATGTGTTTCTGGAGAAATCTGAGGGAAAACACGGGACGCGTCGAATGATTTGCTCCCAAACACGCATTGCACTCCCAGCCGAAGGCAGTGAACCACGAGATCCGTACTTACACAACGCTGACCATTTGTCAGCATACGAAAAGGCTTTTTGCGTGAACCAAGAGAACCCACTGGAGCGTGCACTTTTGGAAGATCGATATCTACACAAGGTTCCCACCAGCTAAAAAAAAATCTATTAAAAACAAGTAAGAAAAACAATCTCTTTGGCATATTGCTAAAAAGAACCAAAATATGCTTCTCTAAACGTTGGTGTCGCTCGCAGTGCTACCTTTTGACGAATAAGTCCTCGTTACGTAAAAACACACGTATTGCCAACGCTGTGAATTTTTTGTTCTCCCGAATAATGCAAGATTCTGTGTCATGTGAGATGCAGGAGCGTAGAATTTGTCAACTCTGCCCTGGTCGTTGCGAACTGAGATTCGACCGGGAAGCATGACTTTTGAACAACGAAACCCGTTCATTATTCCGGCAACGCATTTGTGCGAACTTGAGAATCCACTAGCGCATAAATCTTTGGCAAATCGGTATCTGCACAAGGTTGCCACCAGCTCAAAAAAAAACTATAGGAATAACATTGCTAAAGTGAACCAAGGCGTGTTTTTCCCGACGTTTTGCGTCGCTAGCAGTGCTACCTTTTTGACAAGTGAGTCCTAGTTATGTGAAAACACAGGTAATGCCGATACTGGGAATTTTTGTTCTCCCGGATTCTTGGAAAGTTTTTATTGTATAACTTTTGAGAGTTCTTTTTCGAAAAAACCACCAATAATGAGTTCACCAGTTTTATTCGACAGTTCATACGTTATCAGGTCTGTATGTTTCACTGCATCCATTTGAAACACTTAACTTGTGTAATTTCGTGGTTAGCCTTTATCAAAAACACCCTTATTTTCTATTAATTCTAACCAAATCACCAACATTGAATTTGTTTATGGATGGTTCTTGAATTTGGCAACATGGAATGTATTAGTGTACAGCTTTTTTTCATTTCCTTTTTTAATCGCTTTTATTGGTTTCAGTTTGATGGATCGATGATGAGAATTGTTTTAATTGTCAACAAAAGAGGGTAACAAATCTATCCAGTGCTTTATATTATTATGAGTAAAATATTTCCATAATTTCTCTTTGATTAGTCTATTAAACCGTTCAACAATTCAATGTTTAAATTCCCTTTCAGATGAGAACCAATGAGTTTCAATACTTTTAAAAAATAATTGAACGTTTTCCTTAACAAATTCTTTACCTTTATCTATTGATAATTTCTTAGGTTTTCTATTTTTTAATTAATCCGTAAAACCATTAATAATTTCCTTACTTGTTTTATCCTTTAAAGGAATACACCAAGCATATTTACCAAAACATTTGATGATTGTAAGAATATAATTAAAATTATTATTTTCCCTTTTATACTGCTGCATATCAACCAGACCTGCTTGCTATTGGTCATCGACACTATGAATGTAAACGCGTCTTCTTTTAAATGTATGTTAAGCTGGATGGTGTAAAATATAACTATTTTTTTCATTTTGCAACACTTTTTGATTTTAGTTGTTGATACAGTAAAAACATATTCTTTTAATTTTCTATGCAAATCATCAATCCCTGAAAAGTCTAAATAATAGAGTTCTGAAAAGTTTGTTTTCTACGCTACTCTTGCCAGTACTGAACCACTTCCTTTTATCCAGGATTTTTGCTCATTGCTTCCATAAAAAAAAAACGATTTTTCTTGCGACCACAAAGTGTACAAATACCTTCAATCATTGCCATATCATTACTTTTTTAAACTACCCGAGTTAAAGACTCGGTTGCAGTAACCTTTTTACATCGCATACAATAAATCTTCATTTATAAAAAATTTAAATTATTAATCAAATTAAAATTTTAAACATATTAATAACACTAACAGATTTCCACGTTCTCAAGAAAGTCTCAAGAATTGCAAATAGCAAGCAATAAAATTCCTCAGGTTTGACTATTTTTAAGATTTGGAATAAAACCAGCTCCTAATAAATGGCAGGCATTGCATAAGTGGTTAAAAGTTGTACACAACGAAAATCCAATTTCATCAAAATACAAAACCGATTACCGCATTATACAATTAATGGATTGCGGTCATTTGCCAAACACCATAATTTTTGGCAAAAAATTTGAAATATTCAATACCATCAATGATCCTCTTAATAATTAAATATCAATGTGCGATCACTATATTAAATGGTCACGAAATGTAAAATGAGAAAAAGACAAAAAGTAGTATCACTACAATGTTGAACCTGAATTAAAGGTAAAATTAGACAATGAAATCAAAGAAAAGAATAAAATCATTTCAGATTTAAAACTTCAGTTTAATAGTGTGCGAAATAAAGATGTTACTGGACTTAAAAACTTTTTGAAATCAAAACAAATTTCAACGGCTGGAAATTATAATGAAGTGAAGAATAAAGTAAAAAGTTATTTTAATAGCCAAATAGAAATCAATTAAAAGAATTTTGATAACAATCGATATTTCATTCGAGATGTAACTGGTAGAAAGAGTGTTATTCAAATTTATTTATAGAGATTTAAAAAAATAGAACGAATGATAGAAATAAATATCGAGTTCAATTTACAAAAAGTGTAATACTTTATTCTCAGAAGGATAATGAAGAACTCGTACCTATCCATTACCATAGCTATTTCTGGTTTCTTAATGAAAATAGTGACATCGAGCAAAGCTATCTAAATAGTAATCACAGGAATATACATAAATTAATCATAGAGAATACACTCAGATCAGGCTTAAAATTTGAAAGAGTCATTGGAATTGATTATCGAATGACCAGAATACCCAATTATGTGAGCGGTACTTATAAAGAGTTACCTGAATTTGTAAAAAAACAAAAAAAGCATTCATTTTTATCAGAAACAATGATAATTAAAGCTTTCTTTGGTCAGTTTTAGCCTATCTTCACTCAGCTAAAATCTCGTATCCAGACATCCAAACTAAAAACCTTATGAAAATGAATTCGACTTTAAAGGAATCACTAATTTTTCTATACATATTCAAGCTATTTATAAATTTGAAAATAAATATAATATTAAAATTTGTTTATTTGAAATAAGTGAAAATAAAGTGGTTAGAGCTCATATTCCTAAAACTAAGATCAATGGAAAAAACTGCTATACATGTGATTAATTTACTCTATTTTAATAATCATTATGTTTTAATTAAAGATTTAAGTAGAATGTTATTATCACAGATTAAAAAAAAAATCATCAATGTACATTCTGTGGAAGACACTTTAGTGGACAAGAAAAATTTGTAAAAACATAATAAAAAAGAAATTGTGAAGATCCTGACATCATGATGCCAAAACCAGGGTCTAAAATTGAATTTAATAATATAGCTAAGCAAATGAAAGTATCTTACTGTATTGTAGCTGATTTTGAATCGTATAATGAAGAATTTAGTGAAAAAAAGGTGAAAAGATAATTAAAGTAGCTAAATCAGTAAAGATAAATCAGTAGAGTAACTCAAGGCTTTCACTAAGAATTGGATTTTCCACAACACAGAATGTCTTAATCAAGCAAGCTTATAATTTTGTAATTTTGTATAACTGTGTTCAAAGTAAAAAAAAAATGTTTTATGGACGAATTTACTGTTTGTACAGGACAACCGGTAGATTTTTGGAATTTTTTTAGCCTGTCCGGTTCAAGCCTCAGTGTTAATTTATCAATAAATAAATGAAACCCAAAACAAGAATGTAACTTAGAATATGATTGGTATTTTACTGAAAAAAGTTCAAATGAATTTACTGAAAAAATGTGCATTGTCGGTTTAATATACATATGCTGATATTTATTCCTTAAAATTTTAATTATTTTTTTATTTCCTAAAGTTATAAAAGTGAAAACATTGAAAAGAATTTTTCAGTAAAGTACAAATTGTATTCTAGCCTTTAGAAGGCATAGGGTTTAGAGCCCTACTCAGATTAATTTCTGCTCGTTTTGAGTTTGACTTATTTTAATTTCTCTTTGTTTTGCGTTTCATTTATTTAATGATACTGATTTTGAGGTAGTTGTATGCTTGGTAGATTATTTTATTCTTTTTTCTTTAATTTTTGGTTGAATGGAGTACTTTACTTTTTTTTAAATTGTTGTTTTGCGCAAAAAGTTTTTTGGATTAATTTCTGTTCGTTTTATATTGACATAATCTTTTTCAGGGAGAAAGACTGAGCCTCTTCTGAAGTTAAACAACCAGCCCTTCCATAAGAAACTTAATACCCCACGGGCATAGCTTACAACCCTTGCTAAAAATAAAACATAAAATCGAGAAGAAAGGTAGAAAATTGACCCCTTGCTCCCCATCTTTGGGGTTTGTTTCAACTCCAAAAACCTTGTTATATGATATTTAGACTATTTTGAATAGAATGGCTATCTCAAAATTTCTATTAAACGCATTTCGGGACAATCCGACGTGTGCATAGAGTGGAGGGGGTAGCTGCCCTCTGATCCTTTGACTCTTAAAAAGAGCACTAGAGCATCTGCGTACCAATCCATTGAGCCCCCTCCAAAGTTAATATGACCACACTTTCTATAAAAACCCTATATGTACCTATATAGAAAAAGCTATTTGATTATGTATTCCAAATATGTTGTTCTTATGACACAGCACAAAATAAATATTACGAATACTTTGTTGAAGATGCTAGCGGACATTTTTAAAAACCATAGCAGAAGTGTGTAAAGAAATAGCCAATGAGTATGGAAATAGACAGAGAGAACATGGTTATACACAAGAACAAGTAAAAGAAAAATGGAACAATACAACTAATACAAGCTGTCATATTTGTAAAAAATAAATAGTTGATAATATTTCCATTTAGATCAAGACCATATGACTGGTAATATAAGTGGAATTACTCATGCTGAATGTATTACAAACTTTATAATTCCTAAACCTATCCCAATTAGTGCATAATCACTCAAAATATAACTCTCATTTATTTCTTGGAGAATTAGTACATGATAACGGTATTTTTGATTCAGCGGAGAGTTTTATATCGTTTTATAAAACAATTACTGTTAATGAAACCCAATACGTCATGCATTTAGTAGATTTACTCCATTTTATGGCTTCATCGTTACAGGGTTTCTGAAAATTTATCTAAATGTGCATGTAAAATAAATTACGATTGTTTAAGAAATAGTTTTTGGTCCTGATGTATCTGAAACTACTGAGAATTCAAAGAAATAATAAAGAAATGGATCAATCCCAATGAATATATTGATAGTTATGAAATATTAAATGGTACAAAATTACCTTCAATAGACAAGTTTTATTCTAAATTAACAGGGAAAAATATTTCTGAAGAAGAATATATAAGACCGAAATCTAATTAGATATTATTTAAATGTAGAAGACTATTAGATTACACTAAACTATACCTAAAAAGTGATGTTTTAATTTTATCAGATAAAGTTATCTCACACATGTTAATTAATAACATAAAGAAAGACCTGGGCAGGCCTATCTGCACAAGATAACAGAATAAAATAGGTCTATCAATGCTATGAAATGCCTTTCCAAAGTCCAAAAACGCGACTAAAAGCCTACCATTTCTCCTACAATATTTCCCAATTAGAGACTGGAGTATAAATACACGATCTGTAGTTGAATAATATTTTAGGCATCCTCCTTGGGTCTCACTGACAATATTTTCCTTTTCTAGCCACAGCCCTAATCTACCATCTAGAATCTTATCCAAAAATTTACTAATTGTTAATACTTGACTAATAGGGCGATAGTTACCATTCTTCATCCGATCACCCTTTTAAAATAACGGCATTATAACCGACATATTCCGTGCTGTAGGCTAACTACACGAAACCAGGACCTCATTAAACAAAGTTAATAGAACTGGCAACAGGGGACCGATTAATTTCTTATACATTGTTGACGGAATTCCATCAATACCCGGCGAAGATCCTCCACGGTGGCTCTTGATCTGTTGTTTTAGCTCACTCTCTGATATTTCCTGAATTAGCTGGTAAGAATACTCTGGGAGGGGGAATTCACTTACCACTGCATCTATCGGCTCAGTATACACATGGGGGTAGATAGGTGCCTGGCTAGCTGATTTTTTATGATTCTCCAGGTCTTCCAAATAAGTCGGCCAAGAGTTAAATTTGGGATTATTTTTGATTGGTCACGTGGCTCACGTAAATACTTCCAGAATTTCTTCATAGTGGCCGATCTATAAGCTTAAAAACACTTCCCTTACTCTTTAGTTTCATATAATGCTTTCTTCCTCCTTACTAAAGCCTTGTGTTCTTTTCTATCTAATCTAAATGTTGATAGGGCTTCTTGTTGTTGCTCTGGACCATTGGTATTTTTTACCTTATTTAATAAGCTAAATAGGCACAACTTATTAAGTGTCCAATAATCATCAAATAATAATTATGAATAATATTTTGAATAATGTTTAAATAATTATAAACTAGATCTACAGCACTTCTTCTGAGCACCAGGACTAAAATGGGAAGCTTTTCTCAAACACTCTAAAGTTGAAGTTCCATTATTTTCTAACGAAGATATGCATTCCTTTATTGAAAAAGGAATAAGAAGAGGTGTACCTCAGTGCATGAAAAGATATGCTAAAGCAAATAATAAATATATGAAAAACTTTAATAAAACACAATTTTCAAATTATTTAATGTATTTAGATGCTAATAATTTACATGGTTGGGCATTCTCAAAGAATTTACCTGAAAAAGGCTTTACATTTATTAATACACCCTACTATTTAAATGAAAATAATTCCGTAGATTATTACCAGCAATTAAAACAACATGTCCAATCAGAAAGAATAAGGATAATGCGGGAGTAATTCACGAAGTTGATTCCCTATATAAGGATTTACCTCTAGCTCCCGAGCATTATGAGTAGAAATTGTGTACAACTCTACTTAATAAAACGAAATATTTTATTCACTATGGAAATTTAAAACTTTATCTAAAGCATGGTTTAGTTAAAGTTAGTTAGCTAGTAAAGTTAGTAAAGTATGGTTTAGTTAAAGTTAAATTTAGTTAAAGTTAGTCTAAAGCATGGTTTAGCATTTTTTAGTTAAAACTAAAAAAAGTACATCGAATAGTAGCATTCACAGAAGCAGATTATTTAAAAGGTTACATCAATCATAATACTAAACTACGTCAAAAAGGCACGAATAATTTTGAAAAATATTTCTTTAAACCTTTGAATAATGCATGTTTCGGAAAGACAATGGAAAATTTAAGAAAAAGAGCCAATATTGAAACATTTACTAGTGAAGAACAAAGACAAAAAATCGTTAAATAAACAAACTTTAGATCTGCAATCATATTTAGCGATACATTTTCAGTAGCTAGAACGGCTAAATAAAAAATAAAATTAAATAAACCTATTTCCATTGGATTTGCTGTTTTAGAATTATCCAAGTTACTTATGTATGACTTTCATTATGAATACATAAAACCTACATATAGTGACGCTATAGATTTATGCTATGGACACTGACATGGACACTGACGGTTTTATCTATGATATAAGAACCGAAGACTTTTATCAAGATATAAAACCTGATTTAAATGAGAGATTTGATACTTCAGGTTATAAGAGTGTTAACCCCTATAAATTTCCCCAATTAAATAAAAAAAAGTCATAGGACAAATGAAGGGTGAGATGTCTGGTAAGATATTATCTGAGTTTGTTGGTTTAAGACCTAAAGTATATGCTTATCTAAAAGATGAGGAGGATGACAACCAAGCAAATAAAAAACTAAAAGGTATCAAAACTAATATTGTAAAGAATAAAATAACATTGCAATGCTATAAGGATGTACTATTCATAAAGGTGGAAAGCATGTCGAAAAAAGAGTATAATTAAAGAGCAAACAAGCATAGAATGTTCCTAGAAAAGCAGAATAAAAAAGCTCTAGATGCTAATAACACAAAAAGAAAAGTGCTACAAGATAAAGTAAGCACAGTATATTGGAGTTTTAAACCCTTGGATCTATAATCTAGTTAAAGTACTATTAATTTAATTAAGGTGTTCCAGTTATGCTAGTTAGGGATTGAAGTCAAGCTTCATAATTAAAGGTAAGCTATAAGCTTCAAAGCTATAAGCTTCAAAGCTCTAAGCCTCAAAGCTATAGGCTTCATAGTTGAATTCTACTTAACAAAAAAACTTACGAAGTAAATGGGTGGAAAAACACCTATTAAAGTATATGAGTAAGGAAAAAAAAGATCGTTTTAAAAATAAACATTCACTAGCATCTCAATAGTCTTTTTGAAAATTGATTTGTGGAAACTCTGGATGTGGTAAAACCAATTTACTCTTGAACTTGATTTATGATTACTTATACTTTCAAAAAATTTATCTGTATGCTGAAGATCTTGAAGAAGATAAATATAAAGATTTAATGCAAAACATGAATATATTGGAAGAAAAAACTGACATGGATCTTTGGTTGAGAGTAATAATAAAAGCGATATAATTGATATAAATGAACTAGGTCCCAAGTGTCAAATTTTAGTTATCTTTGACAATTTTGAAACAGAAAAAGATCAGAAAAAATTGAAGATTTATTCGTGAGAGGTAGAAAACGAAATAAATCAAAAATCTATATTTCTCAGAGCTATTTTGATACAGAGCAACAAAGAATCATGGATTTTTACTGATTGATTTGAAAACAAATGATGAATCTCTAAAGTACAGAACTTAGATATTCGCTTAATAAAATTTGTGTATACTAAATGAGTAAGTTTGGAAGCTTAGGAAGTAAATATCGGAAGTATACAAGTAACGAAAGTTTATTTACTGGATTATGATGGTAATCTTGATTTACAGGGTAAGCGCTTAATTAATTTGGGTGATGCGAAATCAGACAAAGATGCTATTACTTTACAAAATGAGAAAATTATTTGAAACGATTTCAGGGGTTAATTTGTTAATCTACAAATTCATACAAATCAGTATTTAAGTGAGGATATTAATAGATTAACTGAAATTTATTAATGACCCGATAACATGTTGACTAGAGTCGACGGTGAAGGACTATTCATAAAAATACTTTAAAAATAACAAAATAAGATGTAAATGTGGAAAACACAAGAATTGGAAATGTTGCAAACCCAGAAAATGATGCAGATGCAGTTAATATTTCAACGTTTAAACGGTTATAAACAAGAAATTACTAAAGATCAAATCCTAAACAATCTGAAATTAAGCGAAGATATCAGCAAATACACTAAAATTTATCATTCACCTGACAAAATATTGGATAGAATTGATGACAAAGGACTATTAGTAAAAAAAATGCCTTAAAATTAACAAAAGAAGATGTTAATGCAGAAAATAGAAGAATTATAAATGTTGCAAACCCAAAAATGGTGCAGTTGCAGTTAACCTTTCAACGCTATTGGTGTACTCGAAGGAATTTATGTCGTTATCTGGAAGTTTAGACAATTTAGAAAATGCTTTAATAAATGTACTTGAAAAAGATCCCGATGAATCATTTCAAAAGAGAATGAAAAGAAGGTTGAAGTAAAAATCAAGCCTATAATGTTTTTTGAAAAGAGTATTACGAAAATCCTTACCTTGGAATTTCATCTATAAAAATAATTCTCTAATACATGGAAGAGTATACAATTTATTTATCAGAATTTCAAAAAAAATTAAAACGTGTTTAGATTCAAAACAAAAATGTAAAATGCGAGTATCTCATACAAAAGTGAATGAACGAGAATCCTTTAAAGTATTATTTCATAAGAGACAGGTGACTAAGATAAAAAAAAAGGATTTTTATATTAATTTATCCTACAAACAGCTACTTCAAAATCATCCAAGATTGCCGTTCTTATCTCTTCTCGATATATTTTAAATCAATAAAAAAGCAGACTTTATTGAATACACAATTCATTTATCTCCTCTTCAAAAATTAAAAATAAACAGATGTTTCAAGAAAAAAGAAAATTGCCGAATTCGAATAGAAAATATCATTTTGGGTAAAATAACTGTTCACTATCGCTTAAAAGAAAACAAACTGAGCCAGGAAAAATAAAGAATAAAGATGTCTATACATCTATATCATATCATCAACTGATTCAAAATGGTGGCTTACTTCCATTTTCAATACCATTAGCAGATGCAATAACTAAAGCTGCTCTAACAAGTGGTGCTGCTGCATTAGGTACATATGCTGGAAAGAAAATTGTTGATAAAATTACTGATTCTTAAAACGCTAAATGTGAAGGTTTAACATTACTGGAGACTTTACCGAAAGGTTGAGGTTTAAAGTCACCCGGTATGCAGACAATTGTTGGATCTGGATTGGAAGTGGTTGTTGAAGCTCCCAAAAAACGTGGTATACCCAAGAAAATAAAAGTAGAAGTGGTTAAAGTACCTATAGCGTGGAAGACCCAGAAAAGTTTTTGAAGCTGAGATTCCACAATTCAAATAATGCTCGCTTCCAAAAAACGGGGAACATAAGAAATAATCAAAAATCACACGATACCGCTGACAGATACTGATTTATTGAATTAATTAGGTCATATTCCTTATTTTCGAGTTGTTTTTTCTCGAGATAACTTACAAAGTAAAATAAAGAAAAAAGAGTGTGGTGTAATCAATTATGACTGCATGGGATCGGTTGGAACGCATTGGACATGTTATTTCAATAATTCTAAGTATTTATTTGTAGAATTTTATGATTATTTTGTAATCTAACCTGGAAATGAAATTGTCAATTACTTAAAGCTTTCAAATAAACAAATTGCCTATCATTCTGCTCAAGTACAAAATTTTAACGATGTGAATTGTGGTCATTTGTGTGTTGATTATATAAAAAGAAGATTAAGGGAATGGATCCACAGATTTTTATTTAAAGTTTATTTTCACATATGAATGGAAGAAGAATTAGAGAAACGATTATTGGTTTATCGTATAAGTTGTAATTATTATGGAAATGTTAGTAATGGTTTCTTAATATCCAAATTTATATTTAGTGCTTCAGGCTTATCTGCTTTCGCTATGTTACCCCTTGCTTCTTTAATTCTTGACACAGTTCTAATTGAAATACTTGAAAAACATCTACGAATAGTAGAAAGAAAGGCTGAGTATAAAACTGTTTTTTCAGTCTATTTAAAATTGCTTGCTATGTACAAATCGGGTGAATTGACTAATGAAGAAATAATTAAACGAGAAAATGAATTGCACAAAACATTACAGTTTTTCCTCGTGAAAAATATATTAAACGAGTAAAATTAAATGGTTAAAAATAATGCTCCGAGTCTGTTAAGTCCAACACACCAATAAAACCCTTCTTACTTTCCTTCCTATATTTTCCAAAACTTTAAAAATACAAACCATCTTTTCTTAGAATGCTAAGGTTATGCACTCCATCTAACCAAATAAAGCGTCATTACACAATGGTTCGATTTCAACAGCTGAAAATTCTTTTCAAATGAGTACTTGCGAAACGAGCTTCTGTAATTAGAGCTCTATTAGACAAGTCACATATGGTTGCGTACCGGCTCTGAAACTTGTTTCCGACGCGTGTTTGGCTTTCGTCCCAGAAATCTTTTACCGAGAGAAAGATTTTTGGGACTGAGTCCAAGGTTATGAAAATAAAAAGAAAAGATAATAAAAATTAGTCCCGATTCAGAAAATTTATCTAATAAAATCATCACCTCATAAATGGAGAAACTTTTAAGAGAAATGAAAATGGAAAATAAATGCAATCTAAATATTAGGAAAGAAGACTTAGATATTGCAACGGAATACACAATTAAAGCAATGAAATGTGTAACAACTAAATATGGGAGTAAACTCGTTATTACTATTAATTTTTAAGGTAAAAATTTTGATATCTTTTCACGAAAACGATTTGATTCTACAGCAGCTGATTTTGAAAAGAAATTAAAAAAATTAGATAAAGATATGATTTTAAAGGTCAAATTGATGTCGAACTATCCATTAAATATCAAATCATATTAAATTATTACATTTTATCAATAGTATATATAAAGTATTGTATATAAGGAAAATATGCAGCAATTTTTTATTTCACAAGACCTGTTTTGATCTTAAAGCTCATGATGGGAAATTGTAAAAATGTTGGAAATTTTATTTAAAATGTTGTGAATACATTTGAAAATTGGGTAAATTGGATTTATTAATAATGTGGTCTAGAACCCGTGTATTCTATACTACTTTTGACCAGGAAATGTGACTTTTAAATATCGTAATGCGTTCATTATCTCGGGATCGCATTTGTCAGAACCAATTTGGCTGAGGAGTTGGTTGAAAAACAGGATACTACATTTTTAAATGATCTTGATTTATGTTCATACAGTTTTATGGCTTTGAATTTATCTACAACTAATTTCATAATTTATGGTAGAAAGTAAAATGTTTCCCCTTACATTACCTGAGCTACTTCTTCAAAATATCTATTATCAATATCTCGGATGGAAACAATAAAGTACCTTGGGCTCGTGATTGACAAAATCTAATCTTTTAAAACACACATTCAGAAACTACCCTTAAAGATTTCAAGGTGTTTGGTTTAATACGAAGGTTGAACCATTACTTACCCTACTCAGCTTTACGAAGCATTTATTTGCTCTGATAATAATTTTTGCTGTCTTGTATGCTTATCTTTATATATCTTTATATTACCTTTATGCTTATCTTTATATCTTTGTATGCTTATAATTATTTCTGTCTTGTATGCATTTAAAAACCATATTAAACCAATATGAATTTTATAAAATAAAGCCCTAAGAATCATGAAACTTTTTATTCCACCACCTATTCCACTTCCGAATAAGTATTCTACAGCGTCTTTATATACTTATCTAGATATACTTTCAGTTTCTCAACATTTTGCTTTTGGAGTAATTCGTTTCAAATTTAAATATGAAGTAAGAAATTACCGTAATATTATCTCAATCAAAATTTGTTCTCCCAATGACAATTTACGTAATCATAATACTAGGCAAGAAAAGAGTATCTTCATTGACAAGTATAGTAATGAGAGATCGAAATTCGCACCGCTTATGTCGATATCCCGGTGCAGGGATGCTCACAAGGATCTTAATCATAAACTTAATTCTACCCGATAAATAAAAAGTAATCTTCAAATTTATTTATGTCAAAATTATCTTTAATTTAGCGTCTATTAAATAAGATAAAGCTATTTGTATGGTTTGTTGCTAAGGTTGAAAATGAGCATCTCGGCTATCTTCTAGTTTTAATTTTATTTAGTAATATTGACATTTTTTTATATATTGATTAAACCGGGGCTAGCTGATACTGTCATATTACTGGTGTGATATTGTGTCTTTGTCGTTGTATTTATCTTTGTACTGTAGTGTTATTTGTTTTTTATCTTTGTGGAGGCCTAGTTTTTCGTGCTCGTCTCCCCATGGGCCTGGTCAAATATATACATGTATATGTGAATAATAAAATGATTCAGCTTGAACTTGAAGATAACCGACTGGAGCGTACTCTTTTGGCAGATCTGTATCTACAAAAGGTTCCCACCAGCTCAAGAAAAAATCCATGGGAAGCATGTTGCCAAAATGAACAAAAATACGGTGCTCTCGACGCTTCGCGTCGGGAGCGGTTCTACCTTTCGACAAATAAGTCCTCGTTATGTCAAAACACATGTAATGCCGATGTGGTGATTTTTCGCTTTCCCGAATGATCCAAGATTCTGTATCCTTCGGGATGCCGGGTGCGTGAAATTTTGAAACTCATCTGGCGTCGTCTTCGTTGCGAACTAAGGTTCGACAAGGAAACATGACTTTAGAAAACTGAAACGAATTCAATTTTGGCACTGAATCTCCGTAAACAACGAGTAGTCACCGAACCATAAAAAATATTTCTGCTTTTTATTCTTGCTGCCGATTGACTAGGGCGCTTCTCACTGCCTAAGGCATATTTCCCTTTCGAGAGCTAAACTAACTTTCTTTATCCTCTTATAAATCGTTCGTTTCTCTTTCGTTAGTCTCCTTATTTTGCTGAACGATAAACTGAGTTCAGAGTTCAGTTTAACTTCCTTTTTTTCTTTTTAGCTCTTTTTCCCTAGACCATATTATGAAATTCTCTCGAAATTCGTCGAAGTGCTATAAGGCGTTTTCACGCTCAATTTATCTAAGAGATTTTGAGTTAAATTAAGAAAAAACACATTCTCTATAGCTGTTAAACAGTAAACAAGAAAAAATCTAAGCGATGAAAACGAATGCAGCTAGTATTTGAATCCCAAGGTCTATCAAGATTAGTTTTGTATGAACTCCAAATTAAAATAAACAAAACAACAATAGCACCGACTAGCCTGAACACTGAAAAGCTTAAGACTCAAAACAAAAAGAAGCACAAAATTCACACCAGCTTAACCCAAAGTCATATTTTTGGTGCCCTTTTATGTTCACTTCCGGCACTGGGCACGCCTAATCAGGGATATTTAGCTTCGTGAGGGGATGGACATACTTCTTTTTGACAATAATCTGCATAATTTCATATAGAGTTTTGAACACTTTCTTAAGAATCGAGTGAATTCTAACACTTTTGCTCTGGAATTCTAGGTTTATTGGTACCGGCACTAGTTACTCCAAAAAGAGGCAATACAGCCGAAGTTTTATATTCCAATTCCTTCATGGATACTCAATGCAGTGAGAATATTGTAAGCAAGCATGCTCTGGAAACGAATTTATTTGGGCATCCCACTGTTCAAGGAGCCTCCTAGCTCCACTGCCAAGCAACGTGTCTTAGACGGATGGAGAATAGAGTGTCCGGCAGCTTTGATGAATTTATGGCACTCAGCAAATTCTATTTTTCTTTTGGGGCTGTATGCAACAAAATTGTAAACGTCATGGGCAAACTGAAGAATTTCGGGATCATGCTTGCGTTATCCGAAGCAAAACCAATTAGGTTGGTTAAAGGAATGTCTCGGCCCCACAGTTCCTTCAAGATAATGTTTTTCAATCCTAGGGTTGAAGTGTTGTCATTCAATCTAAGATGGCCATATTCAAAAAATGAATGGTAAATGCCTAGAATAGTCGCTCTTTAGAAGGAAATATGTTAGAACAAAAGATACATTTTTAGATTACTAACTGTTCATTTTTGTAGCACCAGATTTCCTCAGGTAATTTTTGCTAGCCCAGTCCTTGGGGGTGGAGCCACCAGCTAAGTCTGACCATGGTGGAGAGAGCAGCATAGGTGAGCCAAATGACTTGACTTAAGGCTCCTGCCGAGGGTTCGGCGTAGAGAACGATGAGACTAGGCGCCTCCAGGTTGACCTATCGCTTGCCAGGATCGCAGCTTCTTCCACCGGGATGTGGGCTTGGGTGAGGAATTCATCGGATTTTTCTTTCCACCAAGTGGGTGGGCGTCCTCTGGGTCGTTTCCATCCGTGTAGGGTGGGGTCGAAGTCAAATGTAACCCTTGCTGGGGCGTCGCGTGGCATGCGAAGGAGGTGGCCGTACCACCGAACAGTACGCTGGGCGAGCTGCGTCGAGAAAGGAGTTTGAGCCGTACGTGATAGGAGAGTCTGGTTGCTAACGAAGTCAGTCCAGTGAAGTCTTTCGATTCTTCGGAGATGTTTCGTCTGAGCGACATCGACGGCGCTGAGGATAGATTCGGCAGCTGGCCACGTCTCCACTCCATACAGCAGGACGGTGCTGACTGAAGCATTGTAGATGCGCATTTTTGTAAAGCGGCTTATGTTTGGCTTTCGCCAGATGCTGCTAAGCCTTCCAACAAGTGCTGAAGCTTTGGCAATTCGAGATGTAAGCTCTTTTGTGATCAAGCCATCATTCGACAGAATAGATCCCAGGTAAGTGAAGTCTCCAACCACATCTACTTGGTGGCTTCCGATGTTGACTTCCTTTACAGTAGAACGAGACGTGGGGGGCTCAAGGAGCATAACTTTGGTTTTCTGCGAGTTGATCTTCAGTCCAACTTTCGAGGCTTCTTCTGAGAGCACCTGGAGATCTTTGGTCATCTTATCGACGGTGCTCGCAACTAGCGCTATGTCGTCGGTGAAGTCAGCATCAGAGAGTAACCCCGTCTCCGAACTGAAGACCGAATTGAAGGCGATTCATCGTGCTGGCCATAACATGGTCTATGACGCAGTTGAAAAGCTCGGGAGCGGCCGGGCAACCTTGCCTGACACCAGTCTTCACCGGGAATGTGGGACTGCGTCTTCCATTGACTTGCACACAGCTTTCCGTATCCTCATACAGCTTTTCAAAGAGTGAGAAATATTTCTTGGGTAGACCCGTAGTTCTTAGTATCAGCCAAAGTGAACGGCGATCAACAGAATCGAAGGCAGCCTTAAAGTCCACGAATGCGATGTACGCTTTTTAGTGGAACTCCCGCGTCTTCTCGATCAACTGGCGCATAGTAAACATTTGCTCCGTCGTCGACCTGCCGGGCATGAATACGGCTTGCTGGACTCTTCTCTTTCTACACAAAAAGTTGGAACACCTGTCCAGGAGTGACATGGCGAAGAGTTTACCAGGAACGGAGAGAAGCGTGATCCCACGATAGTTGGAGCAGATTTGACGGCTGCCCTTACGTTTCCAGAGCGGCAATATGATGCCAGCACGCCAGTCATTCGGTATGCTTTCCGTCGTCCATACAGCTGAGAAGATTATCTGGAGCCACAGAATCATCACTGCACCCCCGTACTTGAGGAGTTCTGCAGAAATACCACAGACGCCGGGGGCTCGATTATTATTTAACCGTTTTATAGCATTTTGGATCTCAAAGGTGGTAAACGGTTGCGATACGAGGTAGGAAGTAGCCTCGGGTGTGGTCATTGCTGCTTAAATCAGATCAGGGTCGGGATGAGCAACTGCCTCGGTATTCAGAAGCGTTGAGAAGTGACTGCTCCAGGCAGAGAGTTGGCCTGCATCGTCATCCGGCATGCTTCCGTCAGCAGAAAAAAACACGGCTCACGGTGGAAGTCTTCCCTTCCGTCAGCTCCCGGAGGTGTTTGTAGAGGGAGCAGGTGTCTCCTTTTCTCGAGGCATCTTCAAGATCGCTGGCTTTCTTGTCGACAAAGGTCTTCCTATCACTGTGGAGTAGGCTATTGCGCAGGCCATTGAGTCGTCTGTACTCTGGCATATTCTTTGCTAAACGGGCCTTCCGGCGCCACTCGATTACAGACAGAGTCTCCTGGGATATCCAGGGTTTATTCTTGTGTCTGCTGCGGCCAATGGTACTGCCAGCAGAATCGAGTATATTATCTTTGAAAGACTTCCAGGCTACTTCAGGGTCGTCCAGAACTTGGAGGCAGCTAAACCGGTTAGAGATATCGAGAGCATACTTCTATTGCATCTGAGATGTAGCCAGACTACTCAGATCGAGCTTGGGAGGCCGTCTTTCTTGTCCTTGTGCTCTCAGGCGTAGCCTGAGTGTGGCGACTACCATCCTATGGTCTGTGTTTCCAAGCTCGGCCGACCTATAAGTCCGGCAATTTGTTATCGACGAGCGCCAGCGACCCGAGATCATAACATAATCTATCATCTACTTTGTCTGGCCGTCGTTACTATACCAAGTGTATTTGTGTATATCTCGTCTCTGAAAGAGCGTGTTTGAAATAACCAATAGTTGCCAATATACACCCGGTGCAGCAATCTGCTAAATATATGGTGACTTCAAGAATGTACTTCCTCTACCAAAACGACTCAAAAGAATACAATAAACCATACATTTCTGTTTAATGAATGTTCACTTGCGTGGGTGAAAGATCCAAGATTCAATTGGTTATAACCACGATATCTAGTAAGGGGTACAGCTAAGGAGGAGAGGGGGTGTTTTAAGGTGAGGAAGGGGTAGTTGCAAGGTGTCACCGCCGCGTGTCAACACCTTGGAAAATCTATCTTGGAAATTTAGCTTACGTCTCCGCATTTGTCGGCACACTCAACGGTTTTGTCGACATATTCTTTAAATCCCTTCGCCAAACTTAAAACTCTAGCTGCACCCCTGTATCCTGTGTGCCTAGCGTGGACTCGTTAGTATGAGACCAAATAATATGAATGTAAAGTGAAGTTTTCACATTAATATGTGAATGATTAAAATTCAAAGTCCCGCTATTTAAATGTGGGTTTTGATTAATAAATTTCAAATATCTACTCAAATATAATCAATTTTAAATATCTTACGCTTCTTTCAATGCGATTTTCACGTATTTGTGTTTATGTAACTAAACCGGCTTCTTTGATTAATTTTTTCTTGTTTGTCACTTCCGTAAATATCCCACATTTCGTGTGTGTGCTCAGAAGCTACTGATAAAAAAAGGTAAAGAAAGTCAAACAATTCTTGTAAATGGCCTGATATTTGGAATCTACAGTGAATTATTTAGGTTATTCTTTGGTGCGAAATAGACGAGGAAGAAAGACGTGAATATGAATATGGGCAGAGAAAGGGAGGTTTAAACTTTAGGTAAGGTTTTTTCCCAGAGGGGAATTTATTGGCAAATTATATCGGTATTGTATCGGTACCCTACCGATATATCGGTGTCGGTATCAGACCCCAAAAATCCATATCAGTCGGGCATCACCATAGGCTATAAAAACATTAACTGAAAAACGATGGAATTCTTACTTTATAATATACAACAGTAGTAAGCGCCCAATTACCACTGCCAGTGATTGCGTAATATGCCTTACCACGGGCCAGGCATCTATATATTTGAACCCTACGCCTGAGGCATAGATATGTGTGTAGGTTTTCAAGTAATTGGGTTACCAGGGTCATTTGCAAAGAGGTAACATTTCTATAGAAGCTATAGTAATTTGAAATATCATATGGAATTTGCTTGAAGGTATATACTTTGCGTACGCGCCCGTAGCAAACAGGTTGGGTATAATCTGTTCTGGTTCAAGTTTTTTCTGACACAATTAACTGAATTTCTATTTCAAGATATACAAGTTTTTTTTTTTAGGTTAAATCCGTGTCGGAAAAACCGGTGTATCTTTTTAGTTTTCTTTACAATTCATATTAGTAAGAGAATTGAATTCAAAGAGAATAGTTTTTATTTGCAAGGATATTAGTAGAGGAAAAAAAATGAGTGGTGCATTTACATTATTGGAGATTAATGATGGAGCTAACAACAGTGATGTAATTACTTCTTTAGTTTACGAGATTTGCGAATTTTTTGCGAAGAGGTATTAGCGTAAAGGTATTGCGATGGTTAAGAATGACATTGTGACTTGACCTAGCTTTACCTCGCCGATGTGGTCTGTATAATACATAAGTAACGTTTGAAAAGTATTGTCAATTTAAAAAGAAATGGCTGAAGTGTTTTGAGGGGGATGAGTTGCATGGGGGGTTGAGTTGCACGAGGGTTCAGTTAAAGGGGCTACAGTTACACGGGGGTTTCGGTTATACAGGGGTTCAGTTACAAGGGGGGGGTTCAGTTGCACGGGGGTTGAGTTAAATGAGGATTGAGTTCCACAAGAGTAATAGTTTTCTTTACAATTCATGTTAGTAAGAGAATTGAATTCAAAGAGAATAGTTTTTATTTGCAAGGATATTAGTAGAGGAAAAAAATGACTGGTGCATTTACATTATTGGAGATTAATGACGGAGCTAACAACAGTGATGTAATTACTTCTTTAGTTTACGAGATTTGCGAATTTTTTTTGCGAAGAGGTATTAGCGTAAAGGTACTGCGATGGTTAAGAATGCCTCACTGGTAATTAGCGTCTTTATTTGTTTTTTTTTCAGGGGTGACTGTATCGACCCAGAGGTCCTAGAATATTGAGAGAGGCCTCATTCAAATAGAAATTAAAAGTTCTAGTGTCCTTTTTAAGTGACCTAAGGATTTGGACGGCAACTAAGCCCCCTCCTAGTATCATTTTTTCCCAAAGTCACCGGATTAAAAGTTTGAAATTGCCATATTTATTCAAAAAAATCTAATAACTATGTCTTTGAGGATGATTTGATCCCTCACATGCCCGGGAGGAGGACTGCAAGTTATGAGCTTTGCCCATTGTTTGCATATAGCATTGGTTATTGGGAAGTATACAGACGTTTTCAGTTTTTTTGTGGTCGATGGAGGGTTGGGGGGGGGGAGGGAGTTACGTGGTAGGATCTCTCCATGGAGGAATTTTTCATGGGGGAAGAGAAATTTTCTATGTAGGTGAAATGTGGTCTGTATAATACATAAGTAACGTTTGAAAAGTATTGTCAATTTAAAAAGAAATGGCTGAAGTGTTTTGAGGGGGATGAGTTGCATGGGGGGTTGAGTTGCACGAGGGTTCAGTTAAAGGGGCTACAGTTACACGGGGGTTTCTCCCGATTGGTCCCTAAAAAACCAGTCTGGTTGAAAACGTGGAGTTTTCGTACTGCTCACTTTTTTGCAATGTGTAGGAACCAGTGGGGAATCCCCGCTCGTTTGGAAAGGTGCCAAGGAAAGGCATACAAATAGCATGTAGTTTCAAAACATGTTTAATAACGTTTCTTGAATGAAGTATCTGTACTGTATATTCAAGAGGTGAAATCAATAAAGAGCTTGTTACTTACTTACAAATATTTTTTATAATTTCTCGCTCGTTTGGAAAGGTGTCAAGGAAAGGCATACAAATAGCATGTAGTTTCAAAACATGTTTAATCACGTTTCTTGAATGAAGTATCTGTACTGTATATTCAAGAGGTGAAATCAATAAAGAGCTTGTTACTTACTTACAAATATTTTTTATAATTTCTTGAATGAAATTTCCGTATTGTGTGTACCCAAGAGTTGACTTCAAGAAAGAAATTGTTACTTACTGAGAATTTTTTCATAATTTCTTGAATTAAATTTCTACATCGCGTAGCTAAGTGAAAATTGTTTGTGATAAAGAGAAAAAAAAAGCTACTTACTTGCGATTTTTTCATAATTTCTTGAATTTAATTTCTACGTCGTATATCTAACTCGTGAAAACAATAAAGTTTGTTACTTACTTAGAATTTTGTCATAATTTCTTGAACGAAATGTTTTTTTGTTTATCCAACAGGTGAATTCAAGAAAGAATTTTGCGTATCCAAGAATTGATTTCAAGAAAGAAATTGTTACTTACTGAGAATTTTTCAATAATTTCTTGAATTAAATTTCTACATCATTTAGCTAAGTGAAAATTGTTTGTGATAAAGAGAAAAAAAAGTTACTTACTTGCGATTTTTTCATAATTTCTTGAATGAAGTATCTGTACTGTATATCCAAGAGGTGAAATCAATAAAGAGTTTGTTACTTACTTACAAATATTTTCATAATTTCTTGAATGAAATTTCCGTATTGTGTATCCAAGAGATGACTTCAAGAAAGAAATTGTTACTTACTGAGAATTTTTTCATAATTTCTTGAATCAAATTTCTACATCGTGTATCTAAGTCATGAAATTCTTGAATGAAATTTCCGTATTGTGTATCCATGAGTTGACTTCAAGAAAGAGATTGTTACTTACTGAGAATTTTTTCATAATTTCTTGAATTAAATTTCTACATCGTGTAGCTAAGTGAAAATTGTTTTTGATAAAGAGAAAAAAAAAGTTACTTACTTGCGGTTTTTTCATAATTTCTTGAATGAAGTATCTGTACTGTATATCCAAGAGGTGAAAACAAAAAGAGTTTGTTACTTACTTACAAATATTTTCATAATTTCTTGAATGAAATTTCCGTATTGTGTATCCAAGAGTTGACTTCAAGAAAGAAATTGTTTTTTTTCATAATTTCTTAAATGAAATTTCCGTATTGTGTATCCAAGAGTTGACTTCAAGAAAGAAATTGTTACTTACTGAGAATTTTTTCATAATTTCTTGAATTAAATTTCTACATCGTGTATCTAAGTCATGAAAACAATAAAGAGTTTGTTACTTACTTGGAATTTTGTCATAATTTCTCGAACGAAATGTCTTTTTGTTTATCCAGCAGGTGAATTCAAGAAAGAATTTGCTACTTACTTACAATTTTTTCATAATTTCTTTAATGAACTGTCTTTTTTATTTACCCAGGAGGCGAATTCAAGAAAGAATTTGCTACTTACTTAATATTTTTGATAATTTCTTAAATGAAATTTCTGCATTGTGTATCCATGAGGTAACATGATTGTGTTACCTATTTACAATTCCTTCATAATTTCTTGAATGAGATTTCAGTATTGTGTATCCAATAGGTGAAAACAATAAAGACTTTATTACTTACTTGCGATTTTATTATGATTTCTTGAATTAAATATCTGTATTGTGTCCAGGAAGCGAATTCAAGAAAGCTATTGTTACTTACTTACAATTTCTTCATAATTTAATGAAATGTATAAAACTATTCTAAAGAATAAAGACGGGTTAAGCTTAAAGATATTTATTGCTTAAACGTATTAACATATTTTTGAAAGAATTTGCTACTTACTTACAATTTTTGATAATTTCTTAAATGAAATTTCTGCATTGTGTATCCAAGAGGTAACTTCAAGAAAGAGTTTGTTGCTTACTTAGAGTTTCGTCATAATTTCTTGAATGAAATGTCTTTTTTTATTTATCCAGGAGGCGAATTCAAGAAAGAATTTGTTCCCATGTGTCTGACAATAGATGTATGCAAATTCCTTTTCTTACATCTCCGACGTTTTATTAGACATTCTAAACGTTTGATATGCTAGCTTACTCTAAAAATAATGAACACATAACAATGTAATGCATAATATATTTTTAATGAAATAATGCTATGTAGAATATTAATACAAAAAATATATTATGATACATTATTAATATCAATGATTAACTTTGGACATTTTGAATCTGTTCCGTAAAATAGTTCACCATGTTCTCTCTTGATATTATAGCTATTGTCTTCTCTTAGTTCGTAATCAGTAGAATAATCGTTATTCCATTTTGAGTCATACACAATTTTTACTGGTGTCTCATCAACAGGCTCAATATGCTTTTCGTCTTTGGTATTATTTGGATCAATGACTGTTTGATCAATGGCAGTAACGTTTGCTGGTGCTTTGTTTTTCATCGATTCACCTTTATATTCCATCGTGATATTTTCTGACAATGCCCTTTTTATTTTTCTGGCAATTTCAATGTCTATTATCACATTATTTTTACACAGGTAACAGTTTCGACATGTAGACAAGATATGGTTTACGATATTAGTAGAAGAGTAGGCCTTTCTTTTATTGATCTTCCGTTGAATGCTAATACCCGAAGGGTGACGATTGGATGTATCAGTAGGTAATGTGTTACCTGCAACAGTAACAAGGAGTTGTCCTCTATCATCAATGATTATTTTTATGTTGGCATTCTCTTTGAGTGCAATCATCTCTGGAGATCTCAATCTCGCATAACCACCAACATAAGAGTTGAATTTTTTCGGTATTCCAAAGAAATTTAATTCCTTACTGTCATGACAATGCATGCATACATTTCCAATAGTGCTACCACCTGTACTTGTTTCAAAGTTTAAATACTTCTCTTTGTCAGCATTCAATGCTACAATAACCTTGTTATGTAAACACACTTTATTAAAATGCTCCATCTTCACTTTTTTTTTAAAAGATATGACTTATGTGTTTATCATTCCACTGGGTAAAAAATACTGATTTAATACATGCAATAGATTAGGTAGTGTCAATAACCGGTCATAGAATACCGGTGGGGAAGTCACATCGTGTCTCTGACCAATCACAGAGCGCAATTGTTAGAACTGTAAGCATATTTTGACATTTTAAGTTATGTACAAAAATAAAAAAATAAATAAAGTTGAAAAATTTCGAAGTTTTAAAAAAGATTTTTTTTTTTGAGAAAGAAAAAAAAACAACAACAAATGTTTACATAAAAATAGTACTTAGAGTTCACTCTTAAACATCCACAAACGATGGTCCCATGATATAGAATAGTTTTTAACATGTCTTATGGATTTATCACGATCAGGTATGTTCTTAGGTATCCACTGTGCGAAGAACCTAACCTCGTCTTCAGGACGGTGATAACCCCCCTCAAATTTAGGACACTTAAACTCTTCTAGATTGAAAAGTGGAATCCTAGGGTCACACTTTTGAATTAAAACTTTATCTGTAGGTACATTGCCCTTTACGTAGAGTGCTTCAACTCCGAAAAAGCTGCAAATTCCACTGACTTCCTCCTGGACATTTCATAACCATTTAGGGTTAACTTACCTTTTTAGGGGGTGACCATTTAGGGTTCTCCTACATGCTGAATATGAAAGTGTGTTCCCTGGCATGCTGGATCTGAAAGTGTATTTTCTACTCATGATTTGATGGAAGATTTATCATCTGTTGAAAATCTACTATTGTTACAATTGCTTAAAGTGAAATTCGAGTCGTCTATTAACCGTTTTGAACTTGTGAAACATTTAATAGCCTTTAATTTCTAAATCACAATGTACAGAAACATTAAAAAAAAAAAAAAATCTCTTTGGTCGCTGAAGCATTTTCGTGTTTTGGAATGCTTAGCATAACGATATCACGGGGTATAACGATATCACAGGGTATTTCATTGCGTGATTTAATAGACTAAAGCGTCTCACATCTCTACCATTATACAGAAGGCTATGTTTGTCCTTTTTCTGTGTTTTTACAAGTGTCCTTAACTGTTTTCTTGTTTCACTCGAATCGTTGTCAATGTGTAAAGGGATATTTTCACCGTGTATTTTGGTAGCTTGCATCGATGTGGTATCGTTCCATCTTGGTCGCTTTTCGGGGGGAGAGTAATTGCATGAATCCACTTCCTCCTTAAAAAAAAAAGAAGAAAAATTAGTAAGGAAATAATAACCCCTCTTTTACAGATAAATTGTCCCTCTAAAGTTGATTCTGATGTTTGTAGCGCTCTATGTTTTAGTGCATTAGAAATATTCAAAAAAAAATTTTCAACTGAAAGTAAGGAGAAACACTAAAACTTAAAATGAACCAAAATTATTACGTATATGAGGGGGGTTCCCTCCTCCTCAACACCTCGCCTTTCACGCTAAGTTCAAATTTTGTTCCAATTCTTTAAAAATGACCCCTGAATCAAAAAGGTCGCTTAATTAGAATAAATAGCTCTTTTGAAAGCAATAAACAAACTTTAGCCTAAAGAGTGAGGTATTGACGAAGGGGCGAACCCCCTCATATACGAAATAATTTCTGTTCTTTTTAAGTTTTAAAGTTGCTCCTTACTTTCAGTTGAAAAACTTTCAACTGAAAGTTTTATTTATTTAAACTAGTTTCTAGTTTAAATTTTAGTTTAAAATTTAGTTTCTTATCGTTTTTAAATAGTGCTGGGAAATCTGACACCACCTACATAGAAAATTTCTCTTCCCCCATGAAAAATTACTCCATGGAGAGATCCTACCACGTAAGTCCCTCCCCCCCCCAACCCTCCATCGACCACAAAAAAAACTGAAAACGTCTGTATACTTCCCAATAACCAATGCTATATGCAAACAATGGGCAAAGCTCATAACTTGCAGTCCTCCTCCCGGGCATGTGAGGGATTAAATCATCCTCAAAGACATAGTTATTAGATTTTTTGAATAAATATGGCAATTTCAAACTTTTAATCCGGTGACTTTGGGAAAAAATGATCCTAGGAGGGGGCTTAGTTGCCGTCCAAATCCTTAGGTCACTTAAAAAGGACACTAGAACTTTTAATTTCTATTTGAATGAGGCCTCTCTCAATATTCTAGGACCTCTGGGTCGATACAGTCACCCCTGAAAAAAAAACAAATAAAGACGCTAATTAGCCGTGAGGCATTCTTAACCATCGCAATACCTTTACGCTAATACCTCTTCGCAAAAAAAATTCGCAAATCTCGTAAACTAAAGAAGTAATTACATCACTGTTGTTAGCTCCATCATTAATCTCCAATAATGTAAATGCACCACTCATTTTTTTCCTCTACTAATATCCTTGCAAATAAAAACTATTCTCTTTGAATTCAATTCTCTTACTAACATGAATTGTAAAGAAAACTATTACTCTTGTGGAACTCAATCCTCATTTAACTCAACCCCCGTGCAACTGAACCCCCCTTGTAACTGAACCCCTGTATAACCGAAACCCTCGTGTAACTGTAGCCCCTTTAGCTGAACCCTCGTGCAACTCAACCCCCCATGCAACTCATCCCCCTCAAAACACTTCAGCCATTTCTTTTTAAATTGACAATACTTTTCAAACGTTACTTATGTATTATACAGACCACATTTCACCTACATAGAAAATTTCTCTTCCCCCATGAAAAATTCCTCCATGGAGAGATCCTACCACGTAACTCCCTCCCCCCCCAACCCTCCATCGACCACAAAAAAAACTGAAAACGTCTGTATACTTCCCAATAACCAATGCTATATGCAAAAAATGGGCAAAGCTCATAACATGCAGTCCTCCTCCCGGGCATGTGAGGGATCAAATCATGCTCAAAGACATAGTTATTAGATTTTTTTGAATAAATATGGCAATTTCAAACTTTTAATCCGGTGACTTTGGGAAAAAATGATCCTAGGAGGGGGCTTAGTTGCCGTCCAAATCCTTAGGTCACTTAAAAAGGACACTAGAACTTTTAATTTCTATTTGAATGAGGCCTCTCTCAATATTCTAGGACCTCTGGGTCGATACAGTCACCCCTGAAAAAAAAACAAATAAAGACGCTAATTACCCGTGAGGCATTCTTAACCATCGCAATACCTTTACGCTAATACCTCTTCGCAAAAAAAAATCGCAAATCTCGTAAACTAAAGAAGTAATTACATCACTGTTGTTAGCTCCATCATTAATCTCCAATAATGTAAATGCACCACTCATTTTTTTCCTCTACTAATATCCTTGCAAATAAAAACTATTCTCTTTGAATTCAATTCTCTTACTAACATGAATTGTAAAGAAAACTATTACTCTTGTGGAACTCAATCCTCATTTAACTCAACCCCCGTGCAACTGAACCCCCCCTTGTAACTGAACCCCTGTATAACCGAAACCCCCGTGTAACTGTAGCCCCTTTAACTGAACCCTCGTGCAACTCAACCCCCCATGCAACTCATCCCCCTCAAAACACTTCAGCCATTTCTTTTTAAATTGACAATACTTTTCAAACGTTACTTATGTATTATACAGACCACATCGGCGAGGTAAAGCTAGGTCAAGTCACAATGTCATTCTTAACCATCGCAATACCTTTACGCTAATACCTCTTCGCAAAAAATTCGCAAATCTCGTAAACTAAAGAAGTAATTACATCACTGTTGTTAGCTCCATCATTAATCTCCAATAATGTAAATGCACCACTCATTTTTTTCCTCTACTAATATCCTTGCAAATAAAAACTATTCTCTTTGAATTCAATTCTCTTACTAATATGAATTGTAAAGAAAACTAAAAAGATACACCGGTTTTTCCGACACGGATTTAACCTAAAAAAAAAACTTGTATATCATGAAATAGAAATTCAGTTAATTGTGTCAGAAAAAACTTGAACCAGAACAGATTATACCCAACCTGTTTGGTACGGGCGCGTACGCAAAGTATATACCTTCAAGCAAATTCCATATGATATTTCAAATTACTATAGCTTCTATAGAAATGTTACCTCTTTGCAAATGACCCTGGTAACCCAATTACTTGAAAACCTACACACATATCTATGCCTCAGGCGTAGGGTTCAAATATATAGATGCCTGGCCCGTGGTAAGGCATATTACGCAATCACTGGCAGTGGTAATTGGGCGCTTACTACTTACAACATGTATCAATGAACGGTATTTCTCTCTTTTCCCATTTTTATTTGTTTTTTAGTCAGTTTTTATAAGCTCTTATGTTAGTTTCTTATACTTCAGAAGACTTGTCAAAACGAAAGACAAACTATAGAAATGAACATAAGGAATTTAAAAGTTTTGTTCTTTTTGTTCTAGGACGTCTTCTCCTGAGGAATCGCTATTCTAAACGTGTACCAAATAACCCTTAGGCAATATAGCCTATAGGCATACCTCACAAATTAAAGTATACTGCAGCTTAGATTAAAATGAAGGAACCTTTATAGAATTAAAGTGTATCGGATTTGTGAAGCACTTGAGTAGATGTGACCTGAAATCTTTTTCTTAATCTCTTAAATTGTCTTTCCATTTTCTCAGTGTCCTTTCTGCAAAGAACCCAAATGACAATAGTCAAGCAGTATAGCTCTCCAGTACAGAAGATTTCCGGTTTACCTTAGAGAGGGCAAGAGCAGGGGTAAATTTGTTGTTTTCGCTCTTAGATATGGTAGAAACAAATTACACGCTGAAAGTTTTGAGTTCCACGAGCTTCTTCAGTGTGTTGGCGGAGCTATCTTTGAGCCAAGCGAACCCATTTTGGACCACACAAGCATAATTTTGGATGTTTTAGAGTGAAAACATTCTATCCCGAATAAAAAAAGTAAAACTTGTGACTCCTAAGTAAAATCCATGATTTCACGAAAAATCCTTGTTTTTTTTAGAGTAAATCCGTAGCAATCCACAGAATTTCTGATATCCATGGCATGGATTTAAAATCCATGTAAACAGGGATAAATCCATGGCAGTGGTAATTCTGATGGTGACCTGTATACATAGGAGGGACCTATATACATTACTGAACTGCTTACATTTTAGTACTTAAATTTGCAAGCAATGATCTCTCAGATACCCCAAGTTCACTGTCGGTAATATATCCTCATTTCATTTGTTGATTGACATTTCTGAGCACCAAAATTAGCACCTCGGCGTCTCTCGTTTTAGATACTCACAGTTTTCTGTTTTTTAATTAGCTACGCAGTTTTACGTTACGCTTGGCTAACGCAAAAATTTCTAAAATTCGCAAAAATTATAAAATCCTCACAACCATCATGAACAAATTATTCAAATATTTAAATGCGAAATAGAGATGAAAGGCTTTCTAGCCAAAGCTTATAAATTATTTTCAATATTTTCATTACAGAACATAAATTTATATAGCGTAAAGTACCAGCGTATTCTTCTCGTCAGGAGCAGGAGTAGGATTCCATAATAAGAAAAATAGACAAGAGGCCAACAAAGCCGATATCACTTCACTCAATATTAACAAGATTGTCATACCAACAGACCTTTTCAAGGATTATGGAATTGTTATCACATGTCAATCATCAATAATACAAAGTCAGCTGAAACTGCTCAGTCGTAAGAGCCTGAATAAATGGGGAGAAATGGGAAACCAATGATGCAAAAGTGAAAACATCCCTCAAGATCAGTAATAAGGATAAGCAATAAGTACAATTAAATCCTTTATTAATGTTGCGACTGACACTTTTGGAGAGATATAAAATTGTAAAAATTGTTTCCATGTTGTTCCTTGAAGGAACAGCATAACCCTGAAAACAGACTATATTTACCTATATAATGCGTAAGTGTACGTAACTCTCAGAAAATTACTAATCTTCAACTAAGAAAATAATAGGGAGATGCTAAACAACGGGTACCTGAGGCGAATATTTTGTATTATACACGTGGATTCAGTAGGTTTCTGATAATCTAAAGCATAAAGGATCTGCAGATTTTCAATAGGGAGTCTTTAGTTTCAAGAAAAACTGATCCATTCAAGTCGTGGGAAGTCTCGTAATATGAGTCTCAGAAATATATGTACGAGGTGATCAGTTCCAAGGATGGTGAGTTAATCAAAAAGTTGGGGGTAACGACCTGTAAGTAAGGAGCGACTCGGCCCAACAGTAACCGAAACTCCAAAAAACGGGACTTTAATAACAATATACACATCAAAAGAATTAGATTTTTATGCTGATTCCAAATATGTACAATTCATTAAGTTTAATATTCCCATTAAAAGCTATGAGCCTTAGAAATTTGCGTGATTTTCAAGAAAACGGAGAGATACCCCAAAAAGTTAATAAATATTAATGAAAAGTGCACCATCAGATTCAGCATATTATGGAACCCTACTGTAAAGGTTCGAACCTCCTATCTGCGAAACGTGGAATTTTGTATTTTTTGTCAGAAGAAAGATCATGGATACGTGTTTATTTGTTGTTGTTTTTTTTTTTGCCTGGGTGATCGTGTCAAACCAATGGCCCAAGAATATCGGGAGAGGGCTAGTTCAAACGAAAACTAAAAGTTCTAGTGCCCCTTCAAAGTGACCAAAAATACTGGAGGGTAACTAAACCCCGTCCTACGCCCCTTTTCCCCGAATTCATCAGATCAAAATTTTGAGACATACATTTTGTTCATAATATCTGAAATATCAAATAACTATGCCTCTAGAGATGACATGACCCCCAAAAACCTCAGGGAAGGGCTGTAAGTTATGGGTTTTGCCTGTTGCCTACCTTGTAAACCAAAGACTGGCAGGACCAATACAAGATACTAGGGTATATTGGAGTGCTGTTTCTAATACTAAAAGTAAAGTAATCTGGTAGTGTCCAGGGTTAATTTAAAGCTGAAATTTCGGAAGGGTAACTACCTCCCGGGGAGTTATGATGCTGGTAGACTCCAAGATGAGAATTTGAAAGAAACTTTCCAGGGACAGAATAATATTAAACTGGAGAGTTTACATTTTTACAATGTGGAAGATCGATGGAATAATATTAGGAAAACAATTTGTGATGTTACTGATGGTGTCTTAGGGAAGAAAATTAGGACCACAGCTAGGAGTATTAGTGAAAAAGCTTTATGTTTAATAGAGAGGAAAAGGGGCTTGTACAAGAATCATCTGAGTGATAGATCATATCCATGGATAAAATTGCCGAGGATCTGGAAGATGCAGCTAAGGGCACAATAGTAAAAAAATGTACTGACTTGTTAATAAATTGAGAGGGAGTAGTCAGTGTTGACTTTTCCCAGTTAAAGATAAGAACGGAGCCTCAGTTAGTGATAAGGGATGAGTTAAAGAAAGATGGGCAGAACATTTTGAGAATATGCTAAACCGAGATAGGCCTACAAGTAGAAATGACCCTATTGATATGAAACGAACACATGTGCTGCCATCTACAATGGAGTACGCATGTGCCTAACCATATAGACAATGTATTGATCCACAAGAGGGGAACTAAATTTCTGAGAAATTGATTTACATAATCGAGGGGAATTAATTGTTGTTTCTAAGGGAATTATTGATCCAGAAAGGGGAATTTATTTGTTGTTTCTAAGGGGAATTATTGATCCATGAAAGAGGAATTTATTTGTTGTTTCTAAGGGGAATTATTGAATCAAGAAAGAGGAATTTATTTGTTGTTTCTAAGGGGAATTATTGATTCACGAAAGGGGAACTAGAAATGACATCATTTGTTTCCTAGAAATTATGCGGGACTCTAAAGAGATAAATTAATATTCTATTTTTAAATAAGGCTTCTCAGGTCATTAGACTTAGCGATAAATTGATATTCTATCGAAGCCATAATAGTGTAACCAAGAACATCTTAGAGATGAAGAGATTAACGCGGGAAAGGGTTTCCTAGGAATTTCAAATGTGACAGCGCAGGGATGCCAAAACAAAAGGAACACGCAGAAATTACGTTTAGCGGTTATTTGGGCGAAACTGTTTTGAGACATTTTAGCAGATGATTTAAGCGAAACCGTTTGAGGCATTTTAGAAGATGATTTTAGAAGATGATCTGAGGGCGAAACTCTGTGGTTGTTTTAATACACAAGTTCCATTTGAACAATGTTGTGAGGTCCCCTACCCTAACCCCAAAGAGCCCCCAGGGCCCCCCCATTTTTTAATACTTTTTAATTTGCACATTTTGAGACACGAAAGGGCCCCATCCCCGCAACTTTTACTCCCCCTCCCAACATTAGTGTTTTGTCATGGTTTATCTTGTCACAGTTACATTCTCTTGATTTTTCAAAGTTCATTTTGGATTTCTTTCGTTGAAATGCAAGAGTTGGAATATTTCAGTAGTGTTTTGTCATGGTTTACCTTGTCACAGTTACATTGTCTTAATTTTTCAAAGTTCATTTTGGATTTCTTTCGTTGATATTCAAGAGTTGGAATATTTCAGTAGTGTTTTGTCATGGTTTACCTTGTCACAGTTACATTCTCTTAATTTTTCAAAGTTCATTTTGAATTTCTTTCGTTGAAATGCAAGAGTTGGAATATTTCAGTAGTGTTTTGTTGTGGTTTACCTTGTCACAGTTACATTCTCTTGATTTTTTCAAAGTTCATTTTGAATTTCTTTCATTGAAATGTAAGAGTTGGAATATTTCAGTAGTGTTTTGTTGTGGTTAACCTTATCACAGTTACATTTTCTTGAATTTTCAAAGTTCATTTTGAATTTCTTTCATTGAAATGCAAGAGTTGGAATATTTCAGTAGTGTTTTGTTGTGGTTTACCTTGTCACAGTTACATTCTCTTGGTTTTTTCAAAGTTCATTTTGAATTTTTTTCATTGAAATGTAAGAGTTGGAATATTTCAGTAGTGTTTTGTCGTGATTTACCTTGTCACAGTTACATTCTCTTGATTTTTCAAAGTTCATTTTGAATTTCTTTCATTGAAATGTAAGAGTTGGATTATTTCAGTAGTGTTTTGTCGTGGTTTACCTTGTCACAGTTACATTCTCTTGATTTTCCAAAGTTCATTTTGAATTTCTTTCGTTGAAATGCAAGAGTTGTATTATTTCAGCAGTGTTTTGTCGTGGTTTACCTTGTCACAGTTACATTCTCTTGATTTTTCAAAGTTCATTTTGAATTTCTTTCATTGAAATGCAAGAGTTGGAATATTTCAGTAGTGTTTTGTTGTGGTTTACGTTGTCACAGTTACATTCTCTTAATTTTTCAAAGTTCATTTTGAATTTCTTTCATTTAAATGTAAGAGTTGGAATATTTCAGTAGTGTTTTGTTGTGGTTTACTTTGTCACATTTACATTCTCTTGATTTTTCAAAGTTCATTTTGGATTTCTTTCGTTGAAATGCAAGAGTTGGAATATTTCAGTAGTGTTTTGTCATGGTTTACCTTGTCACAGTTACATTCTCTTAATTTTTCAAAGTTCATTTTGGATTTCTTTCGTTGAAATGCAAGAGTTGGAATATTTCAGTAGTGTTTTGTCATGGTTTACCTTGTCACAGTTACATTCTCTTAATTTTTCAAAGTTCATTTTGAATTTCTTTCGTTGAAATGCAAGAGTTGGAATATTTCTGTAGTGTTTTGTTGTGGTTTACCTTATCACAGTTACATTTTCTTGATTTTTCAAAGTTCATTTTGAATTTCTTTCATAGAAATGCAAGAGTTGGAATCTTTCAGTAGTGTTTTGTTGTGGTTTACCTTGTCACAGTTACATTCTCTTAATTTTTCCAAGTTCATTTTGAATTTCTTTCATTGAAATGTAAGAGTTGGAATATTTCAGTAGTGTTTTGTCGTGGTTTACCTTGTCACAGTTACATTCTCTTGATTTTTCAAAGTTCATTTTGAATTTCTTTCATTGGAATGTAAGAGTTGGATTATTTCAGTAGTGTTTTGTCGTGGTTTACCTTGTCACAGTTACATTCTCTTAATTTTCCAAAGTTCATTTTGAATTTCTTTCGTTGAAATGCAAGAGTTGTATTATTTCAGTAGTGTTTTGTTGTGGTTTACCTTGTCACAGTTACATTCTCTTGATTTTTCAAAGTTCATTTTGGATTTCTTTCGTCGAAATGCAAGAGTTGGAATATTTCAGTAGTGTTTTGTCATGGTTTACCTTGTCGCAGTTACATTTTCTTAATTTTTCAAAGTTCATTTTGAATTTATTTCGTTGAAATGCAAAAGTTGGAATATTTCAGTACTGTTTTGTTGTAGTTTACCTTGTCACAGTTACATTCTCTTGATTTTTCAAAGTTCATTTTGAATTTCTTTCATTGAAATGCAAGAGTTGGAATATTTCAGTAGTGTTTTGTTGTGGTTTACCTTGTCACACTTACATTCTCTTAATTTTTCAAAGTTCATTTTGGATTTCTTTCGTTGAAATGCAAAAGTTGGATTATTTCAGTAGTGTTTTGTCGTGGTTTACCTTATCACAGTTACATTCTCTTGATTTTTCAAAGTTCATTTTCAATTTCTTTCATTGAAATGCAAGAGTTGGAATATTTCAGTAGTGTTTTGTTGTGGTTTACCTTGTCACAGTTACATTCTTTTGATTTTTCAAAGTTCATTTTGGATTTCTTTCGTTGAAATGCAAGAGTTGGAATATTTCAGTAGTGTTTTGTCATGGTTTACCTTGTCTCAGCTACATTCTCTTAATTTTTCAAAGTTCATTTTGAATTTCTTTCGTTGAAATGCAAGAGTTGGAATATTTCAGTAGTGTTTTGTTGTGGTTTACCTTGTCACAGTTACATTCTCTCGATTTTTCAAAGTTCATTTTGAATTTCTTTCATTGAAATGCAAGAGTTGGAATATTTCAGTAGTGTTTTGTTGTGGTTTACCTTGTCACAGTTACATTCTCTTAATTTTTCAAAGTTCATTTTGAATTTCTTTCATTTAAATGTAAGAGTTGGAATATTTCAGTAGTGTTTTGTTGTGGCTTACCTTGTCACAGTTACATTCTCTTGATTTTTCAAAGTTCATTTTTGATTTCTTTCGTTGAAATGCAAGAGTTGGATTATTTCAGTAGTGTTTTGTCATGGTTTACCTTGTCGCAGTTACATTCTCTTAATTTTTCAAAGTTCATTTTGGATTTCTTTCATTGAAATGCAAGAGTTGGAACATTTCAGTAGTGTTTTGTCGTGGTTTACCTTGTCATAGTTACATTCTCTTGATTTTTCAAAGTTCATTTTGAATTTCTTTCATTGAAATGCAAGAGTTGGAATATTTCAGTAGTGTTTTGTTGTGGTTTACCTTGTCACAGTTACATTCTCTTGACTTTTCAAAGTTCATTTTGAATTTCTTTCGTGAAATGCAAGAGTTGGAATATTTCAGTAGTGTTTTGTCGTGTTTTACTTTGTCACAGTTACATTCTCTTGATTTTTCAAAGTTCATTTTGGATTTCTTTCGTTGGAATATTTCAGTAGTGTTTTGTTGTGGTTTACCGTGTCACAGTTACATTCTCTTGATTTTCAAAGTTCATTGTGGAATTATATCATTGAAATGTGTTTTGTTGTGCTTTACATTGACACACTTACATTTTCTTGATTTTTCAAAGCTTATTTGGATTTCTTTCGTTGAAATACAAGAGTTGGAATATTTCAGTAGTGTTTTGTCGTGGTTTACCATTTCACAGTTACATTCTCTTGATTTTTCAAAGTTCATTTTCGATTTCTTTCGTTGAAATGCAAGATTTGGAATATTTCAGTAGTGTTTTGTTATGCTTTACCTTGTCACAGTTACATTCTCACGATTTTTCAAAGTTCATTTTGGATTTCTTTCATTGAAATGCAAGAGTTGGAATATTTCAGTAGTGTTTTGTTGTGGTTTACCTTGTCACAGTTACATTCTCTTGATTTTTCAAAGTTCATTTTGGATTTCTTTCATTGAAATGCAAGAGTTGGTATATTTCAGTAGTGTTTTGTTGTGCTTTACCTTGTCACAGTTACATTCTCTCGATTTTTCAAAGCTCATTTTGGATTTCTTTCACTGAAATGCAAGAGTTGGAATATTTCAGTAGTGTTTTGTTGTGGTTTACCTTGTCACAGTTACATTCTCTTGATTTTTCAAAGTTCATTTTCGATTTCTTTCATTGAAAAGCAAGAGATGGAATATTTCAGTAGTGTTTTGTTGTGCTTTACCTTGTCACAGTTACATTCTCTTGATTTTTCAAAGTTCATTTTGGATTTCTTTCGTTGAAATGCAAGAGTTGGAATATTTCAGTAGTGTTTTGTCGTGGTTTACCTTGTCATAGTTACATTCTCATGATTTTTCAAAGCTCATTTTGGATTTCTTTCATTGAAATGAAAGAGTTGGAATATTTCAGTAGTGTTTTGTTGTGGTTTACCTTGTCACACTTACATTTTCTTGATTTTTCAAAGTTCATTTTGAATTTCTTTCATTGAAATGCATGAGTTGGAATATTTCAGTAGGGGTTTGTCGTGGTTTACCTTGTCACAGTTACATTCTTTTGATTTTTCAAAGTTCATTTTGGATTTCTTTCATTGAAATGCAAGAGTTGGATTATTTCAGTAGTGTTTTGTCGTGGTTTACCTTGTCACAGTTACATTCTCTTGATTTTTCAAAGTTCATTTTGGATTTTTTTCATTGAAATGCAAGAGTTGGATTATTTCAGTAGTGTTTTGTCATGGTATTTTCTTGATTTTCAAAGGTTCAGTGTGGATTTCTTTCCTTGAAATGTGTTTTGTTGTGCTTTACCTTGTCACACTTACATTTTCTTGATTTTTCAAAGTTCATTTTGAATTTCTTTCTTTGAAATGCAAGAGTTGGAATATTTCAGTAGTGTTTTGTTGTGGTTTACCTTGTCATAGTTACATTCTCTTGATTTTTCAAAGTTCATTTCGGTTTTCTTTCATTGAAATGCAAGAGTTGGAATATTCAGTAGCATTTTGTTGTGCTTTACCTTGTCACAGTTACATTCTCTTGATTTTTCAAAGTTCATTTTGGATTTCTTTCGTTGAAATGCAAGAGTTGGAATATTTCAGTAGTGTTTTGTCGTGGTTTACTTTGTCATAGTTACATTCTCTTCATTTTTCAAAGTTCATTATGGATTTCTTTCATTGAAATGCAAGAGTTGGATTATTTCAGTAATGTTTTGTTCTGGTTTACCTTGTCACACTTACATTTTCTTGATTTTTCAAAGTTCATTTTGGATTTCTTTCATTGAAATGCAAGAGTTGGAATATTTCAGTAGTGTTTTGTTGTGGTTTACCTTGTCACACTTACATTTTCTTGATTTTTCAAAGTTCATTTTGGATTTCTTTCGTTGAAATGCAAGAGTTGGAATATTTCAGTAGTGTTTTGTCGTGGTTTACCTTGTCACAGTTACATTCTCTTGATTTTTAAAAGTTCATTTTGGATTTCTTTCATTGAAATGCAAGAGTTGGAATATTTCAGTAGTTTTTTCTCGTGGTTTACCTTGTCACACTTACATTCTCTTGATTTTTCAAAGATCATTTTTAATTTCTTTCGTTGAAATGCAAGAGTTGGAATATTTCAGTAGTGTTTTGATGTGGTTTACCTAGTCACAGTTACATTCTCTTGATTTTTCAAAGTTTATTTTGGATTTCTATCGTTGAAATGTAAGAGTTGGAATATTTCAGTAGTGTTTTGTTGTGGTTTACCTTGTCACTGTTATATTCTCTTGATTTTTTAAAGTTCATTTTGAAAACTTTCGTTGAAATGTAAGAGTTGGAAATATTTTAATAGTGTTTTGTCGTGGTTTACCTTGTCACTGTTACATTCTCTTGATTTTTCAAAGTTCATTTTGAATTTTTTTCTTTGAAATGCAAGAGTTGTAATATTTCAGTAGTGTTCTGTCGTGGTTTACCTTGTCACAGTTACATTCTCTTGATTTTTCAAAGTTCATTTTGAATTTCATTCATTGAAATGCAAGAGTTGGAATATTTCAGTGGTGTTTTGTCATGGTTTACTTTGTCACAGTTACATTCTCTTGATTTTTCAAAGTTCATTTGAATTTCTTTCATTGAAATGCAAGAGTTTGAATATTTCAGTAGAGTTCTGTTTTTACACCCTCCCTTACCCCAAATCCTCTTGGCAAATTCATAGTCGACAGTGGTGCATTGACGATCGTAAAGTGAATCGTAGAACGAGGCGATGAACAGCAATTGTTCTTCAGAAAGCCTCGCGGTTGAGTTGTAGTAATCATACGGGTATATGCCCTTACACGTTAATAAATCATACATTTCACCGTCTAGAAAGTGATGTTTAAGGAGGTGTTGCTTAAGGAGGGGGAGACTATTAAAATCGTCACTTTTCTGTACTTCAATGAGTTGTCTTAGGGATTTGGGGAAGAAGCTAAAGAAGTCTAAAAAACGGATCTTATTCATGCACAATTTATTATTATCTATTATTTACCATTTGAATTCTAAGAGCAGCAGCTTTTCAGACGATTTGGGTATGATATTATAAGAAAAAGAACCATCTACCCATAAGCCATCTACAACTCCACCTCGTTGCGATCGTGCCAACGCCGGTAAAATCAATTTCAGGTCATAGCTGGAATTGTGTATATAAACAGGTAGAAACAATTGTTGACAAACGTTTACATTACACGATTGATGGGTCACTCCACGAAAATTGCTCAATTCCGATACAATCGGGTTGCCCAAATGATTGTGGTCGCGGACCATCCCTTTACCGCCTTTCCCCTTACTCCTTTTCCCCTTTCCCTCTTTCCCTCAACAAATTCACCCTTACAAACCCAACATATGTTTTCAGTTTTAATGGCCAACTCGTCCTCTGGTGATAGAGTCATTGGATAGGATGTATTTCGCAGCGGTAATATCGATTTATTTGCTGTTTTAATGAGTGCTGTCATGGCTGAGAGCATAAAATCCTCCCCACCCAATCTCTCAACTACCTCTACCAATTGCATGGAATTACACGAGTCTCTTTGTGCGTGAGCATAAGAGACTGCAATGACCTCATGTTTTTTAACAAGATTTGAATTCAGTGGATCATACACATCTATGAGAGCGGCTTCGCAGCCCAAGGCCACCTTGTCACTCTGTTGGAGTGAATTTTGAAAGTTCTTAAATCGCAAGATGGCCCTGTCACCGCTAACAGTTTGCACAGATTGAAATTCGTGACGCTTGCAATGCTTCATATGATTGTTTAATTTAATTTCTGACCAGAATCTAGAAGGGCATTTTTGGCAATAGTAACATGTCCCATTACGTCCCCTTTTACCCTCACTTAAAACCAGACTTATTTTTGGTGTTGCAAAAAAATGTCCAATTGAATCGCGATCACTGGCTGGCTTGTAAACAAGCCAAACCCAATATTAAAAATAGCGACGAAGACCACACTGCCTTTCCATAACAAACAGCAAAAGTACGAAGAACAATATGGAAATCTTTTTGCAAGACAGTGGAGATAATTTGAATGAATATTTCGGCCCTATGTCCAATGGCCGTCCTCAGCAGGACAAAAATATAAGAAAGAAAAAAGACTCACAACAACATGCAACCAATAAAACCAAAAATTAAAAATTTTTCAAAGCAGTCCTAGCATCCTTACTTCAGCGAAGTTCAACCAGGACTGATAAAAAGTAAGGTAAAACTTCATCTTATTGAATCGCCTTGTTTTGGAACTTTTAATAAGCGTACGATTATTCAAACAGTTTGTTTATTATTGTTATCAACAACGGCAATATAGAGCCGTAAGCATATTTTGTCATTCTAAGATACGTACAAAAAAAAAGTTGAATAATTTCGAAGTTTAAAAAAAATAGTTTGTTTTTATGAAAAAAATATTGAATTAGAACCATCAGTCCTCATCATTATGAGTATCCAAAACTGGACTTAAGTTTCACATTTGAACTAGAGAATTGTATTTTCCATAATTTTCTTACAAGAAACTAGAGTTTACGGTCAAAAACCCTTATTAGCTCAGATTTTACAGAAATAGTTTATTTTTCGATCCATAACTGGACTTAAGTTTCACATTTGAACCAACGAATTGTATTTCCCATAATTTTCTTACAAAAAAACTAGAGTTTACTGTCAAAAACCCTTATTAGCTCAGATTTTATAGAAATAGTTTATTTTTTTATCCATAACTGGACTTAAGTTTCACCTATGAGCCAACGAATTGTATTTCCCATAATTTTCTTACAAAAAAACTAGAGTTTACTGTCAAAAACCCTTATTAGCTTAGATTTTACGGAAGTAGTTTTATATTTCGATCCAAAATGGACCTAAGTTTCACATTTGAACCAGAGAATTGTATTTTCCATAATTTTCTTACAAAAAACTAGAGTTTACGGTCAAAAACCCTTATTAGCTCAGATTTTACGGAAATAGTTTTATTTTTCGATCCAAAAATGGACTTAAGTTTCACATTTGAACCAGAGAATTGTATTTTCCATAATTTTCTTACAAAAAACTAGAGCTTACAGTCATAAACCCTTATTAGCTCAGATTTTAGGCTAGCAATTCGCCCCCCACTATCACACTATAAAAACGCTAAGACATCCTTCTGCCATCAATCCATCTCCCCCAAAACACTTTTCAGACATTTCTCGTTAAAAATTTTATTTCAATTCATTCATTTGGGTCTTTTCGCTAGCAATTCGCCCCAAATCATAAGTTTTCAGCCAGAAATAGCAAACTACCCACCTCAAATTGTAGGTTTCAGACAACACACACCTATGAGAGACTAAAAAACCTAGCTCAGAAAAGTCAAAAATAGCAAACCACCCATCCCAAATCATAGGTTTTAGACAACACACACCAACGAAAGACTAAGAAATCTAACTCAGAAAAGTCAAAATAGGAAACCACCCATCCCAAACCATAGGTTTCAGACATCACACGCACCAACGAAAGACTAAGAAATCTAGCTCAGAAAACCCCGAAATAGTAATTTACATACCCCCAATCATAAGTTTCAGACAACACAAACCTACGTAATACTAGTAGACCTAGCTCATAAAAGCCAGAAATAGCAAACTACCCACCTCAAATTGTAGGTTTCAGACAACACACACCTATGAGAGACTAAAAAACCTAGCTCAGAAAAGTCAAAAATAGCAAACCACCCATCCCAAATCATAGGTTTCAGACAACACACACCAATGAATGACTGAGAAATCTAGCTCAGAAAAGCCCGAAATAGTAATTTACATATCCCAAATCATAAGTTTCAGACAACACACACCTACGAAATACTAGGAAACCTAGCTCATAAAAGCCGGAAATAGAAAACTAGCCATCCCAAACTATAGGTTTCAGACAACAAACACCTATGAGAGACTAAAAAACCTAGCTCAGAAAAGTCAAAAATAGCAAACTACACATCCCAAATCATAATTTTCAGACAACACACACCTATGAAAGGCTAAGAAATCCAGCTCAGAAAAGTCAAAAATAGCAAACCACCCATCCAAAATCATAGGTTTCAGACAACACACACCAACGAAAGACTAAGAAATCTAGCTCAGAAAAGCCCGAAATAGTAATTTACATACCCCAAATCATAAGTTTCAGACAACACACACCTACGAAATACTAGAAGACCTAGCTCATAAAAGCCAGAAATTGCAAACTACCCACCTCAAATTGTAGGTTTCAGACAACACACACCTATGAGAGACTAAAAAACCTAGCTCAGAAAAGTCAAAAATAGCAAACCACACATCCCAAATCATAATTTTCAGACAACACACACCAATGAAAGGCTAAGAAATCCAGCTCAGAAAAGTCAACAATAGCAAACCACCCATCCCAAATCATAGGTTTCAGACAACAAACACCAACGAAAGACTAAGAAATCTTGCTCAGAAAAGCCCGATATAGCAAACTACCCATCCCAAACTATAGGTTTCAGACAACAAACACCTATGAGAGACTAAAAAACCTAGCTCGGAAAAGTCAAAAATAACAAACTACACATCCCATATCATAATTTTCAGACAACACACACCTATGAAAGGCTAAGAAATCCAGCTCAGAAAAGTCAAAAATAGCAAACCACCCATCCAAAATCATAGGTTTCAGACAGCACACACCAACGAAAGACTAAGAAATCTAGCTCAAAAAAGCCCGAAATAGTAATTTACATACCCCAAATCATAAGTTTCAGACAACACACACCTACGAAATACTAGAAGACCTAGCTCATAAAAGCCAGAAATAGCAAACTACCCAACCCAAATTCTAGGTTTCAGACAACACACACCTATGAGAGACTAAAAAACCTACCTCAGAAAAGTCAAAAATAGCAAATTACACATCCCAAATCATAATTTTCAGACAACACACACCTATGAAAGGCTAAGAAATCCAGCTCAGAAAAGTCAAAATAGCAAACCACCCATCCCAAATCATAGGTGTCAGACAAAACACACCAACGAAAGACTAAGAAATCTAGCTCAGAAGCCATCAACCCATCCCCCCAAAAATATTTTTTCAGAGATTTCATGTTAAAAAATTTTATTTAAAGTCATCCACACGGGTTTTTCGCTAGCAACTCGCCCCCCCACTATCACACTTTAAGTACTCTAAGAGATCCTTCTGCCATCAACCCATCCCCCCAAAAATATTTTTTCAGAGATTTCTTGTTCAAAAATTTTATTTCAAGTCATCCACACATTTATTTCAGGTCTATATTCTCTTAGTTTATTTAGAATGTGCTTATTGCCAATAAGACTTTTGGGAAAGTTTGATACACTTATAAAGGTGTATAGATTATTGTCAAATGATAAAAGTCCTTTACGATTCGTCACCATATCACAAATTAAATCAACTAGATTATAACTTTTTCCCTGAATTATAATTCGTTTCCCTGTGCTATCGACTTGAACTTGATGTTCACCACCAGCTTCCAACATGAGATAAGATAATACTCTTTTACTCTGTTCTCGATAGGTCACTGGCAATAGGTTTCCAATTTTCGATACAATTGAATTCATTTCCTTCTCCTTTGATTGTGCAGAATCTTGAGGAGATGTTTCCTGTTTAGAGGGATCATTGGCGACGGCAGTGGGTCTCTCACGATATGGTTTATGTTTGTCCACACGTCACAATGCATCTTGAAGTAAAAGCAGTTTTTTGTCATCGGCAATATTCTCATCATTAATGAATTTGCTTAGATTGTCTTCAAAATGTTCGACGGGCGAGAGGACAAGTTCAAATGGTGTCAATTTATAGGGTTTTGCCATTTTCTCTCTAGAGAAAACTGTTTACAAGTCCTGCAATTATTGGCAGTAAAAGTGTGAAAAAGCTACCGCCCGCTTGAAGGAGCCGTTTTCTTTTAAAATTTTTTCCCTTGTTTTTACAAGCCAAGGCGCGTACAGTGGAAAGATGTTGCTTTGTCTGTTGTCTAATACCTTCTGGCAGTTGAACATTACCCTCAGTTAAATTTAAACAAAGTTCAGATATTAGATTAATGAAATCATTGTCAACACCATGTTTGAGTATGGCCTTCCTAAGCAAGGGTTTTGAAGTGCTTAAAACGGAAAATAAATGCCCTTGTTCGTGTAGTTTCTTCAGTGTCATAATGGCAACTAATAGCCTTTTCTACTGTTCACCGGAAGATATACTGTAATTCATTGTTGAAAATGTCGGTGACTACACGTAGATCCTCGGGTGTGCTCTGATTAAGATCCAGCAAAATGTAACCATAGGGTTTATTAGTCGCCTGAGTGTACGCTGACAGCAGAAATTTAGGGGTGCTGGGGTATATCTGTTTATTGAGAGTTATGAGCGAGCTAGAATCACTAACACCTCGATAGATAATATAGATAGTGCAATTCAAAGCAAGGGTTCGCATACATTTGCTCTGCTGAAACAGATTGTGTAGAACTAGGGTTATGGAAATGTGTTCATGGTGGGAGCGAACAGTAAACAGTTGTAGCATTTCCTGTGAGAACTGTTCAATGGATTCAGCCAAATCATCAATAATCAACCACGAGTTCGATTCAATACTATTGAAAACATCAAGCCCTCGTATGAATTGTATTGGTATGGCTGTGGCAATTGCTTTTATTTGATCATAGGACTCCTGCCAAATACTATAGCAATAGTAGATTTTTTTCGGCTTTTCCAAAAACATTTTATCGCAATTTTTAATTATTTTAGTTAAGAGTGTTGTTTTCCCCGATATTGAGGGAGCACACAGAAACGATCTGAAGGGTGTTTTAAATTGATACATGTTGCTGCTGCTGCTGCTGACAACAGTTGGACTATAACTAACTGTAAATCATACGTGTTCAATGAATAAGTAGTAGTAGCAATAATTTTCCCATAGATCTATCTACGTTAACAAGAGTAACAACAAAAAAAAAACAAAATTTCATGGTCATTTATTTCGGCAACATGAAAACTCTATTTGTTCAACATGAACAACAACATAAGAATAACACTTTATGTTCAACAAGAACAACAACAATATTTCATGGTCATTTATTTCGACAACATGAAAACTCTATTTGTTCAACATGAACAATGATAAAAATGACACTTTATGTACAACATAAAAAAAAACACTTTTTGTCCATGAAGAGCAACAGTTATTGTCTTTAAACACTTTTCTGTACAACAACAACAACACTTTTTGTCCAGCAGCATGAACACTTTTCTATACAACAACACTTGAAAACAACACTTGAAAAAACACTTGGAACATGAACTAGCACAGTTGAACATTATGAATTTAAAAGTGGCCCCCCCCCCGGGAGCGACCGTGGGAAGGGTCCCCCCCCGGGAGTTGCGATGGAAAAACAGTACAATAGTTGTCATCACTGCTACAGGTTAGTGGTTGGGTTAGTTGAGGTTAGATTAGTTAATTTATGAAAGGGTTGGAGCATTTAATTTATGAATGGGTTGGTGGTTAGTGGTTGGATTAGTTGGTTAGTCAGGTTAGGTTAATTTATCCAGACCAAGTTGATTGCGATAGTCTATGCATTCAACTCGGTCTGAAATACGGTAGTGACCATGAGGCAGGACACTCACACCATTCTCGAGCACATAGACTGTCAGATATACATGACATTGCATTTTTTTCCACTCTCACAGTATAATTTCTATACTGTAGAGAGCGAATTGCAAGCACTTGTGCTCTCGGCACTAGGCTACTTTCTACACAGTCTCTGTACACGCTCATGTTGAAATTGCTCTTTACAAAATGTGTAGGCACCCCTTTACACGCCTTCTTTTCATCCCCACTATGAGTTTTAACGCAATAAACTTTAGGACCCGGGAACACCCCCCTGGATATCAAATCACTCCCCGTCTCTGATTTTAACATTAATAGTTGGTTGGGGGCTTGACGTTTCACTAACTCGGGGTAGAGTGATGGATTCCAGTTGGTGAAATCCATCCGCGAGCTGATGTGTTCCCCCCTTTTCTAGATCACCCAATAAATCTTCGGTCCCATTTACCTTTAACAGCAGAGAATCTGTATCCCCATAGTAAACTTGAACCTCCCCCTCCCGTGGCCATTGCACCTTGCACACATTGTAAAAAAACGACAACATGAGCTTTTTGGAAATTTCCAGTACTGAACTACCTCCTGCTATATTCTTGTTCAGTACCACATTTCGCTTTCGCCTGTGTAGAAGAACCATGCCAGTCTCTATGCTCGTGAACGATGTAAAATTGGGATCGGCAATAATTCGTGCACACTCTAGAGGGTCAGTCACGACATCGCAGCGAGATCTGTTACGTACGCTTTCACACATTTTGCCAAACGCTGAATTTAGGATGAGTTTGTACATTTCCTTCTCTACCCTGGAGTTTGCCCTAGAGCGTTTATCGACAAAAGTGTCGATAAACGTCTTTAAATATGGTCGTTGATTGAACTGCAGGACCCTATGTATTTTGGTGATCTTGAAACCATTGTTCACCATCCAGTGCAATAGCACATGGTGAACAACGATATTCTCCTTAGGGTCCAAATCAGCAATCAGTTTTTGCTTAGAGGGAGTCCAGTGCATCCCCATATCCTCAACCAATGATCGATTGTAGGGGCTCAATGAGTCCCTGCTCACGAGTCGATTGATACAGGGAAAAATAAAATCTTTGACTGAATCGTGAAGCGCTAGAGGAATGTGACCGTCAATTTCAAAAAACCATCCTTGTGGCCCATTGTCCTCGACGGTGGTAATGTCGGGGAACTCACAAGGATTCTCAAGCCATTGATAGTTCCCACACGGCAAAGAGTAGTGAGACATTGCCGAGGGGTACAATGAGTTCATGTCCAAGAACACTGCATTTGACTTTGCACCGGTGCTGTTTTGTCCGCTCGGATCGGTTGACAAGACGCGGTCCCCATGAAAAACATACCCTCCCCTCATTGAACGCTCTACAAAAAGGTGCTGATCTACATCTCTGATTAGGCCTATTTCCTCCCTACTAATTTTTAAAATCAAATCCATCACCAAATGGGGTGTGGAAAAATAGTAGCCTATATCTAACCGGAACTCTGAATAGATTTGGTCTGTGTTTTACAGACTATATCCAACAGAGTTAAAACGTCACTGGCCAAGTACAGTCTACAATAATCCCACCCATTTTTACAATCCCCCTTAGACCACACCTTCTTGGCAAACTCATATTCCTCGGCTGTGCATTCACTGCTGGTCAGTGAATTGTAAAAAGCTTCAATTGGAGGTAGTTTCACCTCGCTTAAGCGAGCGCCAGAATAGTAATAGTCGTATGCGTATACACCTTTGCAGGTCAACAGATCATACATTTCACTGTCTGGAAAGTGCTGTTTAAGCAAGGGAAAGCTATCAAAATTGTCGCTTTTCTGCACTTGAATCAATTGACTCAATGCCTTGGGAAAAAAACTAAAAGAATCTAAAAACCTGATTTTATTCCAACACGTATGCCCATTATCCACTGCCTGCCATTTCAGCTCGAGAAGCAACAACTTCTCGGCCGATTTGGGAATAATGTCATAGGTAAATGAACTGTTTACCCATGGACTATCTACTCCCCCTCCCTCCCTGTGCATACGTGCCAGTGCCGGTAAAATAAATTTTAAATCGTAATTTGAGTTGTGAATAAAAACTGGAATAAAAAACTGCTGGCTAACATTTAAGTTACACGATTGAGGCGCAACCCCTCTAAAATTAATATCCCCAGAACATATTCTCTGCCACAAGTGATTATGGTCACTGACTTTCCCCCTCCCCCCTCTCTTCCTTTAGTCCCCTTATCCCCCTCTACAAACTCCCCCTTACAAACCCAACATATTTTTTGATTTTTAATCGCGAGACGATCCTCTGCAGAAAAAACCATTGGGTAATGGGTATTTCTCAAACGAGAAATAGCACCATTAGCTGTGCCAATTAGTTTAGTCAGTGCCTTGATCATGAACTCGTCCTCCTCATCCAATGTTTCTACTATTTCTAACAACCGCATGGTGTTAGAACTGTCTCTTTGCACATGAGCATAGGTAACTGCAATAGCTTGATGTTCTTTGACTCGGTTTGGAAATCAAGGATCGATTCACCTCCACCAGCTTAGCTTCACAATCCAAAGATATTTTGTTGCACTGGAGGAGGGTGTTTTGAAAATTTTTGAAACGTAAAATAGCCCTATCCCCTGAAACCGTTTCCACTGTCTGGTAGCCATACCGTCTACAATGCCTCATGTGATTTTGCAACTTTAATTCAGTCCAAAATCGAGAGAGGCATGTCGGACAGTAGAAACCTATCCCCCTAGTCTTACCCTCCCCCAGAACTCTACTGATGTCTCGGATTAAAATGGCAAATTGAATTGGCAAAGTCACTAGATGGTGGTGTATACAACAACCAAACCCAGTGTTTGACTAATTCAATTGACGGGCCTCTTACTGGGAAAACCACCCCCTTCTTTTTTAAACGAACCCCATCTTCAAATTCAGTTTCATACTGAACCACAGTAACGCCGATATTTAAATGGGAATTAGCCCTTTCAAAAATATCAATGGATCTTAGCGTTACTGGGTATTTTCCTTCTAAACAAGAGAAATCTACAATGGGCAAATTGGACCCTTCCTTCCCATGTACAGCCCAATTGTCTAAATTCGTCTTGGTAGCGTCACGTGCTAGAGGCTCGAATGCTGATATGAGGAAAGCATACCTGAAACATTTTTGACCTGTTTCAAAATAGATCCGCTGGACACCTTTACAACCTTCTAGATCTGGATTATATTTTAAAACTGTATCCCTATCAGACCCACCACCCCCTCTTAAAATAAAATCTTTCTTAAATTTACAAATATTAACGCTTAAATTTTCAATAAATAAAACTACAGAGCCGCTTCCATTTTCGTTAAAGTTCTCGAGATGCGCTATAATTTGACCTACCCACTCGCAAAAAACTCCCTCAAAATTTTCTAAATTCGGATAAATCACGCGCATCTCGGAATGTATATAGTGGTGGTAAACTTCGCTTTTCCCCTCATTTAAATAGAACACCTTTAAAACAATAGAAACCTTAATTGAATCCCTACCCCCCCACAATTGAGTTTGGTTTTCCAGCAGTGCACGAATTTTATCTACATAGTCATGCACAATTTCTACGGGATCAAACACAAATTTTCCCCCATAAGTGAATTAAACGGGTCCCCAAAAGTCGCAGTGTAAACAACTATTGCATTTAAAATCGAATTTGACAACTGAAAATCGGGAAATGTTGTAAATTGGTCATTACCCCCTCCCCCTTCCCCTCTTGTATATCATCAACACTCCCACCACATTGTTCAACAATATTTGGGGTATGCGAATGCTCCACTTCAGTTGTTTGAAGTGGGGAAATGTAATCATTGGGGGGGGGGAGGATTCCCTGTTAATTCCCGGGTAAAATCGTCCAAAAGCTATAGTGTGTTTGGACTCAGCAAAGGCAAGTCCCCCTCTGAACTAGGAACATAACCTTGCTCAACTGTGCTATTATCTACATTGAAAAGAAAATCATTTAAAAAATCATCAATATTATCTGGTATTTGCTCATTAACGATACCACTCCATGGTGACTTGCTGTGGAAGTCCATCGATGCGTCCTCTCCTTCAGCAACTGATGAGGATGATGATGATGATGAAGACGATGAGTATGGGACCAATGCTACCTATAAATGAAAAATGGCTTATTTTCAAAGTTTTCAAATCACCCCTACTGTTTAAAATTTGGATTATTATTTAAAACGCGCTTAGTAGTAGTAGCAGTATGCACATAGTAGCATTTGGTTAATTCAACAGAAAGAAAATCCAACTTAACGAAAATCTAAAACACATTACATAGAATTGACAATTTGATTTTGTTCAAACAACTCCCCCCAATTTCCACTATTTAATGCCCCCCCCCCCTCCGAGCCGGCCATCGCGGCGCTTTCCCGGCCCGCAGCGCTTCCCGCGGCACTTCCCCCGGCGCTTCTCGGGTCCCCATAGCGCTTCCCGGGCCCACCGGCGCTTCCCGGCCGCCACCGCGGCTCCCAGCCGTTTACATAATGCCCCCCCCCCAAAAAAAATGTTAGACCATAAGTCGTTTCTCTCTAATTCCTTACAGGTTGTGAACTATGACTCATTAGCTTAATTATTGTAAGCTGCGTATGTTCTGTTCCAAGACTGTTCAGCAGGAAAATACAATTAAATGGGAAACCGTTAACTCATATTGTCAATGTTTCCCCTAAAATCTTGGCAAGTTGTAAGATTGAAAGCTGTCAAAAATATTACGCAAATTAGAATCCATATGTGCAAAGAGATAAATGGGATAATCTCTGTCCTTCCCCTAAAACTATAATATTCAATTTTGAAAAATAGCATTTTGAGTTTCATAGTGGAGAGAGATAGCAGTAAACTAGAAAATACCTAAAAATACTATTATGAGATATCGAAGAGATAGGAACAGAGAAAATAGCAATGATTAGAAAAAGAGTGGTTTCTTTGCAAAAAAATTACATTATATTTAGATATCTCTGAGGGAGGGGGGAGCAGAGAAATTTAAAACAATGGTTGGGGGGGCGAAGGGTTAATATTTTAATATCTCTGAGACAAGTTTATATACGGTTGAAAAATAGTTTTGTTTTTAGATATTTCTATAATATAGGTAGGAAAAAATGCTCACATTCGCAAATTCCGGGTGTATTTGAATGCCCGAAGGCCCAGGCGAAGCATGCTGTACCATCGGCGGACCTTGTGTTGGTGGGGCAGCTATTATAGGTCCACGGAGAGCGGATGTGCAAGCGATGTCACGGGCTTGCACAGATGAGACAGCAGGGTTCTCCATCCTTATGGCCCATTCTCTTTTTGGTTTATACCCAGACTGCATAGGGGCTGGCACTGATGGGGCTGCCTCACCCTCTCTTGCTCTCTTAGATGGAGGGGGCATACATTCTTCATAATTGGCCTTAAAAAAGAAGAGAAAAAAGTTAGTATGGAAAATAATTTTCCTCTTTTTTAAAGAAGGAAAATTAGTACTCCCAGCTCCTAACCAGAATTTTGTCTAGAAAAGAATTTATCACTAAGAAAGCCCCCCTACGCCAAAAGCAAAGCAAAAGGTAAAATTTGCAAGAAATGCCCCTATTTTTACCTTGCTGAGAATTTTTTTTTAAATGTTTCCCGTCTATAGGTCTTTAAAATAGAAAAAAGATTGTTAGCTTAGCAGCTTATAGGCCTAAATTACAATCTTGGATGTAAATGTACACATAATAAAGCTATCTTTTTTTTCTTAGAAACCCTCTATCCTCTTACTGCCCTAACGCGAAGAAACAGTTTTGTTTTTCATTTTAAAATGATGGCGATAGAATTGAGACATGGCCCCTCCCCCCTTTCGCCAATGTCCTAAATATATTGTTAGACCTTAATTTGAAAATAACTCGTTTCACTTCTTCAAATAGAGATTGCATAGGCATGCGCTTAATAAATTGCAATTGTCTGCATGAAACCGTTTTAATTTAATGGAGAAAAAAATCTCCCCCCCCTCTTTTCAGCAATGTCATAAATAGCAATTATTATTTTTGGGGATATAACTTGTTTCGCTCTTACATAGAATTCCAATGTCCTAAATATCTATCGCTAATTTTGTAGACAATTCCGCTATTTTCAGAAATAAACACAGAATTACGTAAAAAGCATTGAAAACATAGATTGCCTAAAACCAGCTAATGTAAACAAACAGGAAAAGGCGTGTCAAAACTATTTATAAGTTGCACGGAGCCTTATGTCAAAGAGAGCGGCTTAATAACAACAGAGCGACGGATGTCAGTTAGAGAAAAGATTACAATACAGAAAAGTCAAATTTATCAAAAAAGAGAATTATTTCTATTGCGAGAATCATCGTTGTAGAAACAGTGGGGGGCGGGGTTTGAGGATGGTTTAGGTAATAAAAAGAACACCTTTTATGTTTTCTATCGAGTATAAAGATAGCATGGTGGTGTTTTGTATTGTGGGGGGAGGGGAGACTTAGATGTACTGGAGGGTGATCAATGAAAATAATTTTATTTTGAAAATAAAAAATGAAAACAGAACTTACATGGTAAATTGAGGTTGCCAATGCTTCAAGCTCATCAATTATATAAGTTGTTATATCCATTGTGTCACAATAGTTTCTGATAATTTAATCACAATGCATGTCCGTTATATACGAAATCTCAAGGGCGAATTGTTATGTAATGGGGAAAACCATATGTAACCAGCTCTCTGATTGGCTGAGAAGGGGGATGTATCCGACTCGCTGATTGGCTGAGAAGGAAACACGTGATCTAACTGTTTCCTATTCCTGGAAACTCTTAACATTCGCTCCTAGCATGCACTTGGCGAAAACAACAACAACAAATACTTTTTCCTATTTCTGGTTCATAACATTCGCTCCGAGCATGCACTTGGCCAAAACAACAACAAATACTGTTTCCTATTTCTGGATCATAACATTCGCTCCGAGCATGCACTTGGCCAAAACAACAACAACAACAAATTAATCGACCTTGGAAAAAGAGGTCATTGACCCGTTCGTGGATCGATAAAATTATGTAAAAAAGTTGTAGGTGGCAGCAGGGGTGTCGTCCTGAGGCTCATGACCCCTTTCTACTGACCACTTTATAGGTTTTCCAGCTTTTTTAAAATGTCCACGTGATACTGTAGTGCATATTCTAGTGCAATTCCATGTATGGTTGATATCAATAGCAAAAAAAAAAAATCCGGCTCCACCATCAATCTCCAATAGTGTAAATACACCACTCATTTTCTCTACTAATATCCTCTCAAATAAACTATTTTCTCTGAATTCAATTCTCTTACTAATATGAATTGCAATGAAAATCACTCCTTTTATTTGAATCCAATCACCAATCAAGTTATCGTATATAGAGTAACCTCGCTGTCTCTGATTGTCCCTAAAAATGGGTGTTGCCTCAAAACCGGTCCGGTTGTATTATACAATCTCGACTATACTCTCAAAACGTGTTTGACCACTTTATAGGTATAGGTTTGCCAGCTTTTTTGCAATGTGCACGTGAATCCACGCTGTATATTCATGTGTATTCCATGTGTAATTGATATTCCCTATGCCCTTACTACTTACATTTTAGGGTTGGGGGGCATTTTTTCTGGGGTTTTTACCATGGGGGAATTTTCTATGGGGAGGGAAGTTTCAAGGGGGTGAACTTGTCAAGGGAAATCATACACTATTGGAATCTGCCAGAATTCCTATACAAAATTCTTTTAATTGTCTTGCTTTCTCTTTTTCGTCTCAATTTTACGCGTGGAGTTGTTAATCGTAATTGTCCGATGTAAATTTTCCCCGGGATTGAATTGTCTACAGGATATCTCCGTGGGGAGGGGATTCTCTCCGTAGACTGGGGGCAAAATTCCTCGAATTACTTAAAAACCATCAAAAATTTAATTAAAAAAAACTAATTTTTTGTACTAAAAGTAAGGAGCACTGTACACTTTATAATATCTGTTCGTTTTAAGTTTTAATGTTGCTCCTTCCCTTCATACACTTAATAATATCTGTTCGTTTTAAGTTTTAATGTTGCTCCTTACTTTTAGTACAATGAGTCACTGTTTTTCCTCCTAATACATTAAGAATGTTGTACTTTTCTATGGTTAATCCATATCTGTTTTATTATTTTTGTATTGGTGAAACACTTTTGTGAGTCACCTTGTTCATCTAGAGATTATTCAGAATATGGCTACAAGAGTCTGGACTGGTGATAGTCTGAGAGCATCAGTAAGGCATCATACCATGAACTTTATATACTGCCTTTTACGGGAATTAGTAAATTATGTAAGGGTTTATAGTCACCATCACGAATTATTACCTCGGTTTTTCCTTTGATTTTCACTTGTGCATCATCTCATGAATTGTACACTAAGGAATAATTTTAAATTTGTCATCGCGCATTGATTTCCTTGACATCCTAGAGGCAACGTTTTTTTTCTAAACAAGGTAGAATTTTCTTTTCATCTCGCAAAGCCAGATATTCTCAGAACTGGAATTTCCATTGTTTTTCCAAAAATAAAGATCCTTCTGTGAATTTCTGTATTTTGGAGTTTTGATTTTGCGAATTCTCTACATTTCTAAAATATCCTAGCTTTGAAGCTTAACTTCCTAGACTATTTTAAACTTTGAATCCATAACTTTGAACATTGATAGAACGTCATATTGTCTTCCTGACAACCTAAGCAAAATTTTCGTATCTCCCATAAGGTTTTGGGAAATCACACCGGATATTCTGATTCCAAAACCGAAGTTCAGACTTTTGAATTTTTAAAAAAAAGTTTTCGGTTATGATCTTCATTATATTTCAGACGTTTAAAGCTATGAAAAATAAGCACAAAGGCATGCACTCTCCTATATCCGAAAATGAATCGTACTTTAAAATAAATGTTTCAAACAGTTCGTGGTAACGAACTGTAAGTAAGGAGCGACCCGGCTCAATAGTAACCAAAATTTTAAAAACCGTAATTTTGATACCAGTAGATACATTAATAGAATCAGATTTTTATGCTGATTTCAAATATACAAGTTTCATTAAGTTTAGTCTTACCGATCAAAAGTTAAGCGCCTGAAAAAGTTTGCCTTATTTTCGAAAAAAGGGGGAAACAGTCCCTACAAGTTATAGAACTTTAATGAAAATCACACGATCAGATTCAGCGTATTAGAGAACCCAACTATAGAAGTTTCAAGCTTCTATCTGCAAAAATGTGGAATTTTGTATTTTTTTTGCCAGAAGAAAGATCACGGATGCGTGTTTATTTTTTATTTTTTTTATTATTATTTCCCCAGGGGTGATCGTATCGATCCAGTAGTCCTAGAATATCGTGAGAGGGCTCATCTGAACGAAAATTAAAAGTTCTAGTGCCTCTTTTAAGTGACCAAAAAAATTGGAGGGCAACTTGGCCCACTCCCACGCTCATTTTTTCCCAAAGTCATCCAAGCAAAACTTTGAGATAGCCATTTTGTTCAGAATGGTCGAAAATCTAATAAATATGTCTTTAAGGATGACTTAATCCCCCACAGTTCCCGGGGGAAGGGCCCCAAGTTATGAACTTTTCCAATTGTTTACATATAGCATTGGTAAATGGGAAGTATAGGCCTACAGACGTTTCAGGAGGGATTTTTTTCATGGTGGGGAGGGGGGTCGGAGGAGGGGGTTAAGGGGGAGGATCTCTCCGTGGAGGATGTCTCCGTGGGAGAAGGGAAATTTATATGAAGGGGCGCCGGATTTCCGAGCATTATTTAAAAAACGATCAGAAATTAAATAAAAAAACAAGTTTCTTCAACTGAAAGTAAGGAGGAACATTAAAATTAAAAAAAAAAAAACAGAAATTATTACGCATATGAATGGGTTCGCCTCCTAGTCAATACCTCGCCCTTTATGCTAAAGTTTTTTTTAGTACTTTCAAAAGAGCTATCTATTCTAATTAACCGGCCTTTGTGATTCAGGGGTTTGTGATTCGAACAAAATTCGAAGTTTAGCGTAAAGAGCGAGGTATTGACTAGGGGTAAACTCCCTAATATACGTAATAAAAACATACACATATAGAAGTTCGTTACGTTAGTTCATTCGTAAGTTACGTCATAACAAAATTTCGAGAAAGCCATTTAGCGAAAACAATAAAATTAATATGCAAATTTCATTCCAATTATTCATGTACGGTGAGCCAAAATCAAAGCTGCATTAATTCAAAAACGTTCAGAAATTAAATGCAAAAAAATAAGTTTTTTTAAACTGAGAGTAAGGAGCGACATTCAAACTTAAAACGAACAGAAATTATTCCGTATATGAAAGGGGCTATCCCCTCCTCAACGCCTCGAACTTTACGCTAATGTTAGACTCTGTCACGCAACTTAATTTTTAAAACAATAAAAACCTTAGCGTAAAGAGCGAGGCGTTGAGGAGGGGATAGCCCCTTTCATATACGGAATAATTTCAGTTCGTTTTAAGTTTGAATGTCGCTTCTTACTTTCAGTTAAAAAAACTTGTTTTTTTTATTTAATACACAATAAACCGTTTCTCGAATGTTCATTTACCACAGTAAATAGTACACAGTCTTAATGCATATAAAAACAAAAACAATACCGGATACAGTTTCACTATAATTCATGGGCTCCCATAAGGGGGGGGGGGCGCCGGCCGAATTGCTACAACACTTCAGGATGCCTTGGCACCGGAGGTCTTGTTTCCATTTTCATTATTTCTAATTCTAATAGAAGTCTGAGCTAGTTTAAGCTCATTGTCCCTCTTTGAACTAGATGAAATTATTCTATAGCTATCATAGGTAATTTTAATTTTTGCTTTTAATTGCTCCTCCTATCCTTTCTCTGATCCTATTACGGAATCTCTCAACAGCTATATAACAAAAGCTTCCCTCTCTATCCTGGACAAAAATCCATAGCTACTAAAGTTTTTTACTTACGCAGTGAAAACCCACTTTTCTTATATCTCCGTTTTCATTACAAGTTCCAGGAAAGTCTCTGTCCTTCGTTCTCTTCTTAGATAAGGCAATTAAGTAAGACTAAGTGTATTATTTATGATATTAGATATGAAAAAGACTTCTGATTATGTAGTTATACGTTTCAGTAAGCTTTTCCCGGACAAAGTGAATTACGCACGGCCTCAGCCTAAGTATAGAAGGAAAACTTTCTATTCGTACTAAAGAAAAGCTTCCCTATAAAATAATATCAAGACTTGATAGTAGACTTAAAAGGTGGGATAAAAATACTATTAATAGTTTTATTGAAAGCTAAGTCCTAATCTTGCAAGGAACTTACTATAATCTCCCTCAAATTGCTGTCCTTGTATAGCAACGCCCTTATCCTAACGAAATCCATGACTTTGAGTGTCGCTAGAAGATTTCTTTTGCAAGGGTCTTCAGCTGCTCTGTCACGGGCCTCTCAACGTCAGGAATGGTGTCAACACATTTTTCTTTATGAACGGTAATTCCGATGAAAAGTCTGATGAAAAAGGCAAATGGGAAGGAACACTTTTTTTTCGATCGAGAAGAATGACACACAATATTCCCTTTGTTAATCCCACTCGGAACGTGTTTTGTGTTCATTCGCCTCAATTGGGAATAACTGGTAAAAAAGATTTTCAGGGACGTATGTTGGAACGAACAATTTCTGTGTCTTTTTTTACAGCCTTCTCACTCTAGCGCCTCTGGACGTTGACTGAAAAGTTAGGTGTTTATCACTTGAACCTACCTGTCTCTAAACATGATGCTATCAAAGCAAATTGCATTAAATGGCTATGGCGGCAGTAGTTTCGGCAAAAAGAAAAATCATTCATCGCACCGTCTGATCACAGCCCGTACAATATCGGAACAAACTGGTATATTTTGACAAATTGACCACGACTTTTACTGCCCTAGTCTGTCTAAATATAGCAAAAAACTAGGAAACTGATTCGGATATTGACAAAGCTGAGCATCGAAGGGCTGTAGTGACGATCTTCTCATGATGCCCCTAAGAGTGCTGATCACAAGTAGAGGCCTTCTACTGCTAATTTAAGAAACAATCCTTCTCAGTGTCTGACCATGATGCACCGTATTTTACGGAATACTCTGCCGTAATTGGATGGACTGAAGCCAGTAATGGCTGCTAAAACAAGAGGGTCAACCCGTGGACACGTGAAGTGTTAACCAAAATGCAAGGAAAGATTCCTTGAGGAGCATTGGAAGGAGGGAGAAAAAAGTTCTCTTGCTAGTATCCGTTCTGAGGATCAAGTGGCGCTTTGCTCGCTTACCACTGATGACTGTGTGGTGGGTGGTGGGTGACTTTCTATCTATTTTGAGGGAGTTTTGCTTGACCAGGTAAGTCTGAAGCTGGCAGGCGGGGTTTTCCGGGCGGAGGAAAATAATGGTCGACAGCTTGGCATTACCAGGGAAGGTTTTTTTTCAAGGGGAGAAAAAGAGGTAGGTAAGCAAAATCTCAAACACTATTCCTGAAGGGGCACTGATAACCCAGCAGCAATTGGTGGCATACTATCCTTTTCTTTGCTCTTGGAGTGGTTGAGGCAATGTACGTTCACGGCCTGAAACTCGAATTTGGTAAGTTCATCCAGTACAATAATAACAGAGCATCAACTGCAATAGCTGTCCGCTCACTAAAAATGACAAGTTTTGAAAGTGCCTAGCCATGTAAGAAATTGTAACGACAATTCAAAACGAGAGTTCAGTAGGCGCGGAAGTTCGAAAGACATGGTGCAAATTTATGGTGCACATTTAGGGAAGAGTTGATAAACTTAGAAATGTGTTTTGATTGTAACTAAGGACTAACTGTTTACGCAAGAAATTTTTTTAGACATCTAAGATATAGCAATAGCAAAATAAAATCTTGATTCTCAGAGTTCCATTTCCGTACTCTTCTGTCAGCGAGAAAGGAGGCCATAGCGCATTTTGGAAACACACAGATGCTTCTAAGTTCCTTGAGACACAAAGAAAATAGAAGGAAACGGACTGAAACCTGCATAAATTTTCGAAGTAAGTCGTGTTGTCTACGTTCTATTTTCACAAATAACTGAAGTAGAACCCTTTGACTATTCGATTAACATCATCTCGCTTAACAATTAGATATTCTCATTTCCCGGTGCCAACAAGCCCAGAATGCACAACACCCACTCAATACGCATTCTATTTAGCGTTTTATGGAAATAGTGGAAAGGAAAAAAAATTGACATAAACTATTTTTTTGCACTTTCATTGGTTAATTTTTTCTTCACTTGGTCAGTAAAACGCCAAATGGTAACAAGACTTTAGGTTGATATTGGGTTTCTGGTGAACAAATACAATCTGGTAAAATTTAAAAAGATTGATAATAATGGACATAGTGAGGTTTAAAAAATTAAAATTTTAACTTATATTTCTGTTAGTACTTTTTTTTAAAGTAGCCTAAAATGTTGAATCTGATGAAAAAACGGTAAAATTTACCGTTCGTGTTTTTAGACTCAAAAGTTTAAACGTAATTAGTTTAAAGTATCCACGCCATACTTACTTATAAAAAAAGGCACAGAATATTTTTGCTGAAATACAATATACTTTTTTAGATATTTTTTTCCCGCGAACCACATTTTCATTACGCTAATAGTGTTTGCTCTGACAGTTTTCTAATATCCTTATGCCCTAAGCCAGTGGTTCCCAACCGAATTCGGGTCATCCCCCTTATGTATTTCTAAAACCCTGATGACCCCTCGTGCTATTTAAATTTTGAACTCCAAAATTTTATATGTATTAACCTGAAGGAAGCTTAAAAGGCAATAACTTGATATTGTTTTTTGGGCCGTCCTCTAGGCATATGACTGTGAAGTCATTCACATTAAAAGTTTTTTTTTTTTTAATTAAGGCTCTGAAGTAGTCAGCCGAAGGGTGCACGTCCTGCCTATGACCCACCAAAATATTGCCATGCCCCACCGGTGGGGCCTTTGCCCCACCAGTGGGAATCCCGGCCCTAAGCCAAAGGTGTTATCCGTACTTTATTAAATCAAATATTGCTCTTCTATGAGTTCTCTATTTCGAAGAAAAAACAGATATATTCCACTAGTAGATGTGAAAGCGCTAATCACATTTGCAGAGACTGAATTATCGCAACAAGACAATTGAAAAAATTAATAAAAAACGCTATGGTTAAAAAATAAAACAGTACACATAACAGACTTTTTGACATAGTTGTATGGAACATATGGCAAACGGTGCCACAATATTCCGGTACCCTATGTACTTTTTACATATTTCTCGAATTTAAATTCACGAAATATAATGATTCCACAAAAACTCAAATTAATGAGAATAGTGAAGGTAAGATCTGATTGTTAGAATTGTTTAAGTGGAAACTTGAACAATCAAATATATCTTAAAAAGTTAGGAAAACTACGGAATTCAATTCTTGATCAAAAGAACTCTACGTACTGTTATACAGTTTCTGGTAGTGTGGGCGCCAAACTAAAAAAGAAAAAAGAAAAGAGGGTGAAAGATCAGAAAAAAACTAAAAGTTTATAATAACCTAGCAGTTAAAGTGGATGTAAATTTTCTTTGATGGTCTTTGGGAATCAACAGACTGCTAATATTTGAATTGTTAAAGACGAAAAGCGTTGTAACATTTAACTAACTAGTTTGGATTATTTATTTTCACGGTTCAATGTCACAACACTGACAAAAAAGCGGAACTGCCCTAAAAACCTTACAGTTTTTAATCAACAAAAATAATCACAAATATCAAAAACAAGAAGAACAATTGGGAATTCTTTTCGTAAGACAGCAGAATTCTAATTTGAATGAATATTTCGGCCCTATATCCAAGGGCCGTCCTGAGCAAAACATAAATATAAAAAAGGAGAGTTAATGGTCGTATGTTATTGTAAGTCCTTTTCTTTTATATATTTATGTTTTGCTGAGGACTGCCCTTGGACAAAGGGTCGAAATATTCATTCAAATTATAATTCCAGCGTCTTACGAAAAGAATTCCCTATTGTTCTTTTTGTTTTTATGTTTGTGATGGAAAGGCAGTGTGGTCTTCGTCGCTATTTAAATAAAAAAATGTTAGAAAATCACAGTTTTCACATATGAACAGAAAAAAAGATGGGACTGGGGAAGAAAAAGTGTTTTTATTTCAATGTCCTTGATACTTTAAAAGCCTTATTTTCTCTCCCCTGTAAAATTACGAAAAAGAGATTGACGATATAGACTAGAGTGCAAAGTAGAAAAAACTGTAGTGTTTTACTATGGACAAAATCACATTAATCGGGAGACTAGGATAGAGAAAATAATTGACATTGCTAAATTATAGGTTCCGAGGTCTAATTACATTACTTGTAGAATGTGTCAATTAAGCACGAAAAATAGCTTGACTTTGGGGTTCGAAATAATAAATTGAACAGAAAATCCATTAGACACTAATACAAAATAGAGCTTTCTCCTTAAAGCTCAACATGATTATCAGCATTAATTTCTACTTAACAACTAGGAATAAATAGCTAGGAAAACCTATACTTATATTTTGCATTGACAAGACCCTTTAGAAAATGGATAACAAAGATGCTCCACAATTTTGGGATTAGAAAAAATAGAACGACTGTTTTGGGGAAAAGCCATAGCACTAAGCACCCTTAAGATTGGAAACGTAAGACATTGCGTTCCATTTACTCTAAGGTTGTTACGTTCCGTGTCAAGTTTCTTACGCCTATCTCCTTTAATATCAAAACGGTTACCTTCATACTATAGCACTATTATGTTCTGAAATAAGGCACCATCATTATCCAAAAAACTTAAAAATTGAAATAAATAAATTCAAAACTTTCTAGTTTCCAAAAATATTTTGTCATTAAAAAAAAAATCCAAAAAAAGGTAGAAAATTTGCTCAATTTCTTGGATCCAAGCTCTTGCGTTCATTTCATCTTATGTTTAGGTTGGTAAAAGGTCTTACACGGGTTTATTAATTGTCTTGAAATTCAAGGGAAGAAAATACCACTAAAACCAATTTGAAGAATCCTTACAGCTTCGAACGTAATGCTGCGACAAGCCTGGTACAATAAGGCGGAAACGCTTTAAAGCCTACAGGACACTTAACATTACAAAAGTAAGACTTTGGTTTACATTTGATACTGAGGTTGCTACGCCTCGTGTTAACGTTCCTACGTCAATCTCTATTAAACACGAAACAATTACCTTAATGCTAGGACACTATTTTGTTCTGAAGAACATTTACCATTACTTTAAATCCGAAATAAATAAATAAATACATATGCTTGGTAGCTTCCACAAAATCAGGTTTTTCTTTCATCAATAACATCCATTTTTGACACACTAGCGTAAAAAATTGAAATTTCTTCATCTCCCTCCGTCAAAGCTTTTGCGTCTCGGTCCGTCTTAAGGTCAGGTTGACGTAAGGTCTTAGGCAGGGTTATTAAGCAGTCCGTAATTCTGTGCTTTGGGAAGAACGGAACCGAAGATCCAAAGCAAAAGATTCTCAATGCTTACGATTTTTAGGGCTCAAGGAAAGCTCCACATACGGTATTTCTTTTCAAATTCCAGTGCTTTAATAGTTTGTCCCAAAGCTTCCCTGAAACATCATCTCTGGTTAAGAATGCGTTTTCGTTACAAAGGAATTCTTCCTATCTTCTTTAGCCAAGGTATCCTTCAAGGCCGTATCCATGGGGAGGGGGGGGGGGGGTTACCCGGTTTGAACCCAGCCCAAAATTGTTGACCGAGACGAAAATTAGTAAAACCTTAGTAAAAATGAGTAAAATTAGTCGAAAACCGAGTCGAAATTAGTAACCCCTCCTCCCCCCGAACAAAAATCCTGGATCCGCTCTTGGTATCCTTCTACAGTTGCAAGTCAAACTCTGTTTTATGAGTTCTTAATTTTATTCTACCTCTTTAATATTTTGGAGGGGTATAAATATACCAAAAGACAATTTAGAAATAAAGGTACTTTCACTATAGTATGAGTTATTTTAACTCTTAAAAAAAAGACGGAATATATATTTATGGAATAAAAGTAAAGTTTAAGTTAAATATTTCGAACTTTTAATGAAGTGTTTGAATTTAGAGTTTGATATTTGATTAGAATTTTCTTTTTTTAATAGTTACGTTCAAGATGTGTTTAGTATTTTTAAGGTTATATATTAGGTAAGATTTGAATTAAATTGAATATTCTGAAAGTGTGGGGTTTAAGATTGAATGTATTTTTAGGGAATGTAGAAACAGTATAGGATTTTGTATGAATTTTTAGATTAAAGAGTTTAGAATTGAAGTAATTTTTTTAATCATTGTTTGAAATTTATTTTAAATTAATGGAATTTATTTTACATGTTCAGGGGGATACGATTCGCCTGGATTGTCAAATATTTGATTTTTGGGAATTTTTTTTGAGGATCGTTGTAGCTATCCAATGCACAAGGCCCAGTGAGAGTAGAATGAGTTGAAATTTGATGTATTAAAAAAAGTAAATGTAGTGAAAAGTGTTTTAAAGTGTTTTAAGAAAAGTAAAAGTATTTTAAAGTACATATATTATATATGCATCGTAAATTTGCATTTTAATGTTATATGTTATAGGCCCAATGAATGGGAGCAGCCCCTTGCCACCATGGCCGTACCCAGGATTATTTTCGGGGGGGGGGGGTTACTAAAAAAATTTCGAGTGGGGTACACAAAAAACCCTCAAAACACATACAAATTTGTTTATATCTATTTTTGTTACGTTTTTACGAGTCAGACAAACATTTCGGGGGGGGGGGGTTCAAACCACCCCCCCCTATGGGTACGGCCTTGCTTGCCGCCGTGGGTAGCTAGAATGAGAACTTTGAAATCGTTGTAGGGTAAATTAACAGATGGAGAATCGCATAAATGGGAAACTGTTCAAAAAAAAGTTTTTAGGAAAAGGGTAGATAAAATGTACCAGGAGAGAAAAAATTATGTATGTTAGGAATTAGAAAATTGGAAAGCTATGGAATGTCGAGTAAGAGGTAAGATAGTTAGGTAGTAAAGTGAAAGAAATAATAGTGAAATAGGGATGAATTAGATTACAAATAAGTAGGGAGTAATGTATTTAGTGACCTTGAGGATTACAGAAGTTTCACAATACTCTGCTAAGGATTATAATCTAAAGTAAGCTTATTGATATGGACTAATTATGGATAGCTGTGTTTGAATTTAATAATACGGTAGCCACACCAGGTACGACATTTCCGTGTCTTCAACATTTTTTTTTAGTTTGAATTCTAAAAAAAAGAAAAGAAAAAAAAAATACTTATTTGGCTAATAAAATAATTTAATAGCCAAATTTCATTATTTTTTCGCTAATTCAGTGGCAGCCTGTGCAGAAGAGAGCGGGAAAAAACACAAGAGCCGTATCGATACCGGCCGGATATTGATCCTTAAACTGCTGGGGAAATGCGATTTGGGTACCGGCACTTCCCACAGGTTTTGTTAGCTGTACATCGCCAGCATTCATTCTGTGTAGTCGCAAAATTATGCCAAGCGGATTAAACGGTTGTGACGTCATCGTCTCTGTGTGATAATAGACTGGCCAAGTAAGTGCATCTAGTGTCCGCTGTGATAGATTTAATTATTTGGCGTTTCAAATTAAGATAATTGGATACGACTTGTGGACGGTGTTCTGGGTGTCAAGAGTACGGTGGTTAATTGTCAGCAGGTCTCCATGGTCCATCGGGCCACCGACCAATAAGGTGATAGCCAATGCCATCCGTGGGCCTGCCCACTGAAAGATAAGTTTCTTTTCATCATCTTTATCTGTTGCTAATCAAATTCTGCTGCTTCCTGATACTTCCTGCTGCTTCTTACTGCCATCATGGATCCTGCGAATGTTAAAATCGGTGATTTATTCCTTGCCAAGTTTGCTGGTTATCCCCTCTGGCCGGTTCGAATCCTAGAGGAAATGAAGACGAATACCAATGACAGCAAATTTGTTGTTTTCTGCCACGGGAAAAAAACACGATCGTCAGCTTATACCAGTCGCTAGTTTACTTAGTTTTGATGAGAATATGAAGGATGCGTCAGTAGACTAAGAAGTACCATTTCTACGGGCCCTATGTACCAAACAGGTTTTTCTGGTAGTCCTATTCTACAGGTCATTACACCTTTGCCAATAGATTTTCGCAAAACCGGTCCTATAGCTAATACTTCTACGACGCTGATTAAGGACAAGTTTTTCCGACATACAGACAGGTTTTTTTTTTTTTTTTTTTTTTTGTTTAGCATTTGCAAAAAAGGGGTAATTAGTGATTGGAAATTTTTTTAATGCTTTTACAATCGGAGATGTTTGATTAACCTTTGCAAAAAAAAGGGGTAATGGGATTTGCGAATTGGAGTAAAGTAATTATTTATTTTAGTAAAGTAATAATTTATTTTAGTAAAGTAATAATTTATTTTAGTAAAGTAATAATTTATTTTCTGTATTGTATATTCAAGAGGTGAAATCAATAAAGAGCTTGGAATTGAGTTTTATGGATGATATGGAAAAATGGCACATGTTAAATATTCGGGTAAACATACGACTAAGAAACGCTTTACTATAAATAAGGCTATCGTGTTTTTCCGATTTTTTCTAGGCGGGGCGATTTTCTAGGATTTTCTATTTAGTTTAAATAATTCTAGGAGGAATTGAGTTTTATGGATGATATGGAAAAATGGCACATGTTAAATATTCGGGTAAACATACGACTATAAATAAGGCTATTGTGTCTTTCTGAACTTTCTGTGCGAGGCAGGGGTAACTATTTAGTTTAAATAATTCTAGGAGGAATTGAGTTTTATGGATGGTATGGAAAAATGGTACTTGTTAAATATTCGGGTAAACATACGACTAAGAAACGCTTCACTATAAATAAGGCTATCGTGTTTTTCCGATTTTTCTAGGCGGGGGTAACTATTTAGTTTAAATAATTCTAGGAGGAATTGAGTTTTATGGATGGTATGGAAAAAATGGTACTTGTTAAATATTCGGATAAACATACGACTAAGAAACGCTTCACTATAAATAAGGCTATCGTGTTTTTCCGAACTTTCTAGGGCGGGGGTAACTATTTAGTTTAAATAATTCTAGGAGGAATTGAGTTTTATGGATGATATGGAAAAATGGTACTTGTTAAATATTCGGGTAAACATACGACTAAGAAACGCTTCACTATAGATAAGGCTATCGTGTTTTTCCGAACTTTATAGGGCGGGGGTAAGTATTTAGTTTAAATAATTCTAGGAGGAATTGAGTTTTATGGATGGTATGGAAAAATGGTAATTGTTAAATATTCGGATAAACATACGACTAAGAAACGCTTCACTATAAATAAGGCTATCGTGTTTTTCCGAACTTTCTAGGGCGGGGGGTAACTATTTAGTTTAAATAATTCTAGGAGGAATTGAGTTTTATGGATGGTATGGAAAAATGGTACTTGTTAAATTTTCGGGTAAACATACAACTAAGAAACGCTTCACTATAAATAAGGCTATCGTGTTTTTTCCGATTTTTCTAGACGGGGGTAACTATTTAGTTTAAATAATTCTAGGAGGAATTGAGTTTTATGGATGGTATGGAAAAATGGTACTTGTTAAATATTCGGGTAAACATACGACTAAGAAACGCTTCACTATAAATAAGGCTATCGTGTTTTTTCCGAACTTTCTAGGGCGGGGGTAACTATTTAGTTTAAATAATTCTAGGAGGAGTTGAGTTTTATGGATGATATGGAAAAATGGTACTTGTTAAATATTCGGGTAAACATACGACTAAGAAACGCTTCACTATAGATAAGACTATCGTGTTTTTCCGAACTTTATAGGGCGAGGGTAAGTATTTAGTTTAAATAATTCTAGGAGGAATTGAGTTTTATGGATGGTATGGAAAAATGATACTTGTTAAATATTCGGATAAACATACGACTAAGAAACGCTTCACTATAAATAAGGCTACCGTGTTTTTCCGAACTTTCTAGGGCGGGGGGTAACTATTTAGTTTAAATAATTCTAGGAGGAATTGAGTTTTATGGATGGTATGGAAAAATGGTACTTGTTAAATTTTCGGGTAAACATACAACTAAGAAACGCTTCACTATAAATAAGGCTATCGTGTTTTTCCGATTTTTCTAGACGGGGGTAACTATTTAGTTTAAATAATTCTAGGAGGAATTGAGTTTTATGGATGGTATGGAAAAATGGTACTTGTTAAATATTCGGGTAAACATACGACTAAGAAACGCTTCACTATAACTAAGGCTATCGTGTTTTTTCCGAACTTTCTAGGGCGGGGGTAACTATTTAGTTTAAATAATTCTAGGAGGAATTGAGTTTTATGGATGATATGGAAAAATGGTACTTGTTAAATATTCGGGTAAACATACGACTAAGAAACGCTTCACTATAGATAAGACTATCGTGTTTTTCCGAACTTTATAGGGCGGGGGTAAGTATTTAGTTTAAATAATTCTAGGAGGAATTGATTTTTGTGGGTGGTACGGAAAATGGTACGTGTTAAATATTCGGGTAAACATTCGACTATAAATAAGGCTATCGCGTCTTCCTGAACTTTCTGTTGGAGGCTTTTCTTGATAAAACATAGCCGTGACTACATCAGATGGTTTTGTGGTGCAGTTAGTTGTTACTAGTAGTAGTATTTTCGTGTTTTTTGCAAACCATTCATACTATACCTTAAATGCATTCAGATATTTTCTTGATAAAACATAGCCGTGACTACATCAGATGGTTTTGTAGTGCAGTGAGTTGTTACTAGTAGTAGTACTTTCGTGTTTTTTGCAAGTCATTCATACTATACCTTAAATGCATTCAGATATTTTCTTGATAAAACATAGCCGTGACTACATCAGATGGTTTTGTAGTGCAGTGAGTTGTTACAAGTAGTAGAATTTTCGTGTTTTTTGCAAGCCATTCATACTATACCTTAAATGCATTCAGATATTTTCTTGATAAAACATAGTCGTGACTACATCAGATGGTTTTGTAGTGCAGTGAGTTGTTACTAGTAGTAGTATTTTCGTGTTTTTTGCAAGCCATTCATACTATACCTTAAATGCATTCAGATATTTTCTTGATAAAACATAGCCGTGACTACATCAGATGGTTTTGTAGTGCAATGAGTTGTTACTAGTAGTAGTATTTTCGTGTTTTTTGCAAGCCATTCATACTATACCTTAAATGCATTCAGATATTTTCTTGATAAAACATAGCCGTGACTACATCAGATGGTTTTGTAGTGCAGTGAGTTGTTACTAGTAGTAGTATTTTCGTGTTTTTTGCAAGCCATTCATACTATACCTTAAATGCATTCAGATATTTTCTTGATCAAACATAGCCGTGACTACATCAGATGGTTTTGTAGTGCAGTGAGTTGTTACTAGTAGTAGTATTTTCGTGTTTTTTGCAAGCCATTCATACTCTACCTTAAATGCATTCAGATATTTTCTTGATAAAACATAGCCGTGACTACATCAGATGGTTTTGTAGTGCAGTGAGTTGTTACTAGTAGTAGTATTTTCGTGTTTTTTGCAAGCCATTCATACTATACCTTAAATGCATTCAGATATTTTCTTGATCAAACATAGCCGTGACTACATCAGATGGTTTTGTGATGCAGTGAGTTGTTACTAGTAGTAGCACTTTCGTGTTTTTTGAAAGCCATTCATACTATACCTTAAATGCATTCAGATATTTTCTTGATAAAACATAGCCGTGACTACATCAGATGGTTTTGTAGTGCAGTGAGTTGTTACTAGTAGTAGTATTTTCGTGCTTTTTTGCAAGCCATTCATACTATTCCTTAAATGCATTCAGATATTTTCTTGATAAAACATAGCCGTGACTACATCAGATGGTTTTGTGATGCAGTGAGTTGTTACTAGTAGTAGCACTTTCGTGTTTTTTGCAAGCCATTCATACTATACCTTAAATGCATTCAGATATTTTCTTGATAAAACATAGCCGTGACTACATCAGATGGTTTTGTAGTGCAGTGAGTTGTTACTAGTAGTAGTATTTTCGTGTTTTTTGCAAGCCATTCATACTATACCTTAAATGCATTCAGATATTTTCTTGATCAAACATAGCCGTGACTAAATCAGATGGTTTTGTAGTGCAGTGAGTTGTTACTAGTAGTAGTATTTTTGTGTTTTTTTTTGCAAGCCATTCATACTATACCTTAAATGCATTCAGATATTTTCTTGATCAAACATAGTCGTGATTACATCAGATGGTTTTGTAGTGCAGTGAGTTGTTACTAGTAGTAGTATTTTCGTGTTTTTTTGCAAGCCATTCATACTATACCTTAAATGCATTCAGATATTTTCTTGATCAAACATAGCCGTGACTACCTCAGATGGTTTTGTAGTGCAGTGAGTTGTTGCTAGTAGTAGTATTTTCGTGTTTTTTGCAAACCATTCATACTATACCTTTAATGCATTCAGATATTTTCTTGATCAAACATAGCCGTAACTACATCAGATGGTTTTGTAGTGCAGTGAGTTGTTACTAGTAGTAGTATTTTCGTGTTTTTTGCAAGCCATTCATACTATACCTTAAATGCATTCAGATATTTTCTTGATCAAACATAGCCGTGACTACATCAGATGGTTTTGTAGTGCAGTGAGTTGTTACTAGTAGTAGTATTTTCGTGTTTTTTGCAAGCCATTCATACTATACCTTAAATGCATTCAGATATTTTCTTGATAAAACATAGCCGTGACTACATCAGATGGTTTTGTAGTGCAGTGAGTTGTTACTAGTAGTAGTATTTTCGTGTTTTTTTTGCAAGCCATTCATACTATACCTTAAATGCATTCAGATATTTTCTTGATCAAACATAGCCGTAACTACATCAGATGGTTTTGTAGTGCAGTGAGTTGTTACTAGTAGTAGTATTTTCGTGTTTTTTGCAAGCCATTCATACTATACCTTAAATGCATTCAGATATTTTCTTGATCAAACATAGCCGTGACTAAATCAGATGGTTTTGTAGTGCAGTGAGTTGTTACTAGTAGTAGTATTTTTGTGTTTTTTTGCAAGCCATTCATACTATACCTTAAATGCATTCAGATATTTTCTTGATCAAACATAGTCGTGATTACATCAGATGGTTTTGTAGTGCAGTGAGTTGTTACTAGTAGTAGTATTTTCGTGTTTTTTTGCAAGCCATTCATACTATACCTTAAATGCATTCAGATATTTTCTTGATCAAACATAGCCGTGACTACCTCAGATGGTTTTGTAGTGCAGTGAGTTGTTACTAGTAGTAGTATTTTCGTGTTTTTTGCAAGCCATTCATACTATACCTTAAATGCATTCAGATATTTTCTTGATCAAACATAGCCGTAACTACATCAGATGGTTTTGTAGTGCAGTGAGTTGTTACTAGTAGTAGTATTTTCGTGTTTTTTGCAAGCCATTCATACTATACCTTAAATGCATTCAGATATTTTCTTGATCAAACGTAGCCGTGACTACCTCAGATGGTTTTGTAGTGCAGTGAGTTGTTACTAGTAGTAGTATTTTCGTGATTTTTGCAAGCCATTATATTTTCGTGTTTTTTTTTTTTTTTTTTTTTATCAAGATATTTTCTTGATCAAACATAGCCGTGACTACATCAGATGGTTTTGTAGTGCAGTGAGTTGTTACTAGTAGTAGTATTTTCGTGTTTTTTGCAAGCCATTCCTGCTATACCTTAAATGCATTCAGATATTTTCTTGATCAAACATAGCCGTGACTACATCAGATGGTTTTGTAGTGCAGTGGTAGTAGTATTTTCGGTTTTTTTTTTGCAAGCCATTCATACTATACCTTAAATGCATTCAGACATTTTCTTGATAAAACATAGCCGTGACTACATCAGATGGTTTTGTAGTGCAGTGAGTTGTTACTAGTAGTAGTATTTTCGTGTTTTTTGCAAGCCATTCATACTATACCTTAAATGCATTCAGATATTTTCTTGATAAAACATAGCCGTGACTACATCAGATGGTTTTGTGGTGCAGTGAGTTGTTACTAGTAGTAGCACTTTCGTGTTTTTATTGCGTAGTAGAATTTTAGTGTTTTTTTTTTTTTTTTTTTTTTGCAAGTCATTCATACTATACCTTAAATGCATTCAGATATTTTCTTGATAAAACATAGCCGTGACTACATCAGATGGTTTTGTGGTGCAGTGAGTTGTTACTAGTAGTAATATTTTCGTGTTTTTTTGCAAGCCATTCATACTTTTCAAGCCATTCATACTATACCTTAAATGCATTCAGATATTTTCTTGATAAAACATAGCGGTGACTACATCAGATGGTTTTTTTTTGCAAGCCATTCATACTATACCTTAAATGCATTCAGATATTTTCTTGATAAAACATAGCCGTGACTACATCAGATGGTTTTGTAGTGCAGTGAGTTGTTACTAGTAGTAGTATTTTCGTTTTTTTTGCATTTTTTTTCTCTTTATCACAAACAATTTTCACTTAGCTACACGATGTAAAAATTTAATTCAAGAAATTATGAAAAAATTCTCAGTAAGTAACAATTTCTTTCTTGAAGTCAACTCTTGGATACACAATACGGAAATTTCATTCAAGAAACTATAAAAATATTTGTAAGTAAGTAACAAGCTCTTTATTGATTTCACCTCTTGAATATACAGTACAGATACTTCATTCAAGAAACGTGATTAAACACGTTTTGAAACTACATGCTTCCCCTTCAGGAAGTTATATTAAAATAATATAAAAAGTTTCCACTTCAGTTCAGACAAAAGTTATACTATGATTGTGATTATTTTCCATGAAGATAAAAAGTTTCATTTTAATTCTAAATTTTCTTAAATTCAATTCTGACCTTTCTCGCTTGGCACCTTTCCAAATGAGCGGGGATTCCCCCACCGGTTCCTACACATTGCAAAAAAGTGGGCAGTACGAAAACTCCACGTTTTCAACCAGACTGGTTTTTTAGCTAAATCTTTGGAAACAGCCCAGCCTCTATTTCTGACCGTTTAAGTTTTGATGTTAGTCTTGTCAGTCAAAAGCTATGACCTTGAGAAAAGAGCTTGAGAAAATTGCCTGATTATCGAAAAATGGGGGAAACATCCTCCAAAAGTCGACAGGAATGCCCCCCTCCAGCGCTTTCTCGGTTATGTTGAATAAAATATGCAAAGTCGACATAGCTTTATTTCATTTTTTTTAAGGTTAATTTAGACGATTTTTTTAGCTAAATCTTTGGAAACAACCCAGCCTCTATTTCTGACCGTTTAAGTTTTGATGTTAGTGTTGTCAGTCAAAAGCTATGACCTTGAGAAAAGAGTTTGAGAAAATTGCCTGATTATCGAAAAATGGGGGAAACATCCTCCAAAAGTCGACAGGAATGCCCCCCTCCAGCGCTTTCTCGGTTATGTTGAATAAAATATGCAAAGTCGACATAGCTTTATTTCATTTTTTTAAGGTTAATTTAGACGAGGTTACGTGCGCGCACGTAACCTCGTCTAAATTAACCTTAAAAAAATGCAATAAAGCTATGTCGACTTTTGAAAAGGTGTAGAGCTTCTATAGAAATGTTTTCCTATAGCTTCTATAGAATAGCATGGTAATTGCTATACCTCCGAGCAAAGTATAAGTTAACATACTACTTCTAACCACCATGATGTTAATAATTTTCTTGAAATTTTTAAAGGTAATATTGATATTCTTGGGATTTGTGAATCTTTTTTTACTCAGGAGAATTTTCTCTCGTCACATTTTTTTGCAGGGTATCAAATTGTTGGCAAATCAAGGACAGTAATGAGGGGAGGAGGTTTGGCGTTTCTTGTGAAGAATGGTAAATTTTACAGTTCTGAATGATTTTTGTTATTGGAATGAAGGTAGGCTGGAAATATTATCTATTGAAGCCCAGATTGATAAAAGAAAGATTTTGACATCTTCGGTTTATCGGCCGCCTAGAGCTACTCCGCATGATTTTTTTGGGGATTTTGAGCAGTTTATGACTAATGTGCTTCGAAGAAATCGCGAGTGTTTTTATTGGTGATTTCAGCTTCGATCTGCTGAAACTGACCGGCCCTAATTTAGATTTTTTAAACTTGATGCTTTGTCATGGCTACTACCCAACTGTTACTATTCCGACAAGGATTAAAGAACATTCGGCAACTTTAATTGATAATATATTTGTTTCGTCTGACCTCATTGCGCATTGCCACTCAGATGTGTCAGTTACTCCAGGTTCGAATCATCTCCCATCAGTTTGTACGATCAGATCAATCTCGAAGCCTAAAATAGCTAAAGAGAAATATCTCTCACGGGAGATGAAGGCCGAGAATCTGAAGAAGTTCAAGGATGAAGTGAGTGTCTGTCTTGGCAAGAAGTCACGGATATTAATGATGATCCGTCTCGAGCATTTGATAATTTATGGATATTCTTGGTTCAATCTATGATAGGTGCTGTCCTGTTCTTGAGATCCAGAAAAGAAAGAGAACCCCCCGTAAGCCATGGATTACCGATGAAATGGCTGACCTAATGCAAGTGAGGGATGACCTGTTTAAGGCATACCTGAATTGTGAGTCTGATAGTAGTTGGGAAGCATTTCGTAAGGATCGAAATAAAGTAAATTCCCTTCGCAGAACTGCAATGAAATAGTTTTATTCTGATAAGTTTGAACAACACCAAGGTGATATGCAAGGTACGTGGCAAACTATAAAGAATGTGCTCGGTACTGGCAAATCTTCAGCTTTCCCAGAAAAAGTGGAAGTTAACGGTCATAGTGTCCATAATGAGAAGGATATTACAAATGAATTTTGCAAATATTTCTCTAGAATTGGTAGTGATATTTCTAGCGAGGCAGGAAAGAATAGTGACCAGTTTTCGGAACAGGAATTCCTTGACAACCGAGGCGAATCCCAGTCCTTTAGTTTTGTTGAGTGTAATCTGAATGACGTAAGTAAGGCTGTGAAGTCGATAAAGTCAAACTCTGCTGGAATGGATGGACTTAACCTTAAGGCGTTTAAAGTTGTAAGTGCTTACCTCCTACCGGTTCTCCTATACCTAGTGAACCTATCAATGAGAAAAGGTGACTTTCCACGTGCGTTAAAACAAGCTAAAGTGATTGTACTTCACAAAGGAGGTGACAAGAATGAGTTGTCAAACTATAGACCAATATCATTTTTACCTTTATTTTCTAAGATTTTTGAAAAAGTTATTTATTCCCAAGTTTATTCTTATTTTGATTCTTTTGGATTTGTTAGTGATAGTCAATTCGGTTTCAGAAAGCGTCACTCAACGTTGCACGCAATGCATCACCTTTTTGATAATTTGAATAATGGATTTGAAAGAAATTTAGTTCCTTTATCGGTATTTATTGATTTGAAGAAAGCGTTCGATACAATTAATTTTAATATACTTTTGAAGCGGTTAAAAAGTCTTGGCATTAAAAATAGTGCTCTAAGTTGGTTTGAATCTTATCTTTTCGGTCGGTCTATAAGTGTTGTGCACAAAGACATTGTCAGTGAATTGATGCCTGTTACTTGTGGTGTGCCGCAGGGTTCCGTTCTGGGACCTCTCTTGTTCATAGTTTACGTAGATACATTGCGGTATTATATAAGTGATGGTGTTGTTACTTCATTTGCTGATGATAAAGCTATAACTGTTTTTGCAAAGTCTGTTCAAGAAGCTGTTGAAAAACCTAACCATGCACTTCAGTGTCTCTGCGTATTTGTGAGTGTGAGTTGCCTCGCTGTTAATGCAAAGAAAACCAGTTACATGATTTTTAGCAGAACTGGGACTCTTTCCCCACTGGATTCTGTAGTTGTATATGCCTCTGAGGTTATTCAACAAGTATATGACCTCCGTTACTTGGGTTTTCATATCGACTGCAATCTCAGCTGGAAAAAAACACAGTGAGATAGTATCAGCTAAAGCTGCCAGAGGACTCGGGATACTGAGAAAACTGAAGCCTACCTTTCCTCTGTCAACCCTCAAGCTCATTTACAGCGCTATTGTAGACCCTTATATTGGGTACGGATGCTCGGTATGGGCCAGTAATTTCAGTGGCAACTATAAAAGGATACAAATTGTTCAGAATAAAACAATCAAAGTACTCGGAGAGATGTGCCATTGTGAAAGCATTGCCCAATCTTACAAAAAATTTGGCATTCTGAATGTTGGGCAGCAGCGTGATTATTAGTTATCAGTGTTTGTCTATCAGTGTCTGAATATGTTATCTCCTGAGTACTTTCGGAATGAATTTTCCCGCAATTCTCTCTACCATGAATATTCTACACGAAATGTTGACCATTTGGTCAGTGAGATCCGACATTCAACAAGGTCAAGTTTTGCTTTACGGAATATAGGTGTTTCGGTAAGGAATGGTCTCCCGGATAGTATTAGAGCGGCCGATAACTTAGTTTCATTTAAGAAAAAGTTAAAGAATTTTTTTGTTGAAAAAGGAGGATATTTTTTGGAGATTGGGGGGAGGAAGAGGGAAGGGGGGAGGAGGAGGGGAGGATGGTTAGAGTGTGACAATGTAAATTGTTTTTTTGACTTTTTTTTCCTTACCTTCTTTTTTTCTTTTTTTTTGAAAAAATAAGAATTTATAAATAATTATTATTGTTTTTATTTATTTTTGATTAAAGGACGGTTAGAAGATACAGCCACCAACAGGATTTTTTTAAAAATCTTAATGTGGTTGTCTAGTTATTTCTGATGTTTGTTGAATGTTTTTTTTTGGTAAAGTAAAAATGTCTATGTCTATGTCTTAGAGCAAAAAAAAGAAGAAAGAAACATGATTGATTTTTTTTTTTTATTTTCAGGAGTACGAATAGAAAACAATTACCGGTTTGATTCTATCCATTACATGAAGCATCACCAACCCATCATCAAGAAAACGAAAAAGAAGAGGAAACGAGGCAAGGAGGACCAAATACCGCTGGATAAAATAAAGAAAAGAAGAAAAATTTAAAATATGCGTCAGAAAAGGATTTTGTATATTTTCAATATTATAGTCTATTTTTGAATAGAGAAAGAGTTATTTTAAAGTCTTATACACTGAGCAAAAGATATCCTTTATTATGTTAAAAGCGATAGTGTATGTCACATTAAATTTCACAAGTATACTGCAAAGAAAATTAGTTAAAAAATTTAAAGTTTTCGGCCAGTGTCACATTGAATTGAAGCCAACCTAGCCCAGTCTTGCAGCTTGACTCCTTGCATATACTGATCTCTGCTAAGCCCTCTCAAAGATATAGCTTCTGTTGCAGACATTATAGCACCTAAAAAATAATTATTTTGGTTCGTTCAATGTAGTGAAACTTGATTAAAAAATAAGCCTCTGGTGCCAACGTACCATGAAGTATTGCAGCCACCGTGAACAATTGGTTACAGTGGCAGAGCAACTCAAGTGACATCAGATAGAACTCAAAACTATTTAAAGGCACACAAAAATTCCTAGCGAAAAAATTCCTCCCAAAAATTCCAAAAATTTTCCATACAAATTCAATTAGAATTCCATTGCTCTTTTCCAGGTTTTGTTCAATAAATTCCGTCAACAGCCCAGTAATTAGGCTAATCAAAAGAAATTCGATACCCCACCACCCTCCAAAAAGGTAGGATCAGTTGCCGGCCATAAAAAGGCATAACTATGAATTTCAGCTATTATTTTTCATCATGTTTGGCTGAGACTTGACGTCCTCTTATGGTAAATAGGTACATGTCAAGGATTAAGGGGTACCCCTTCCTTTTCCCCCACTGAGGTCAAAATTGGTCATGGAAAACCTCTAAGTTCAAGTTCAGCCTTTTACCCTTCCATATACAATATGTACTTGATTAGACAAATGGAGAGGGAAGTGCGAGAAACTATGTCTGGTCTATAAAACCAAAAATATTAAAGCAGCAACTAGGCTAAATGTCTATACTACTATAAACCAGTGGTGGTTTTAGGGAAGATGGGACAGAGAGCACTTGCCCAGGGCACAGAAATTTTAGGAGCGCATATTTTAAAATATATAATCTTACAGTTATAATCATTTTGTAATTCCTGTATTTTATTTTGGTTAAAATAAAGTAGAGGGTGCAGTTGCCAGAATTTTATTAATAAATGAAAAAATGAAAATGTTGTTATAATTTGGCCTGAAAATTTTGGGAGACAGGGGGGGGGGGTGCGCTAATCAAGGTTTTTCTCGGGCGCACGAGAGGCCGGAACCCCCACTGCTATGAACAATATGAAATTCTATAATTCATTCATTTGCTGATTTCCATAGGCGTGGTCGTACTAAACCAATGATCCTACATTATTAGAGAAAGTCTCTTTAGAAAGGACATTGAAAGTATGCCTATAAAAATATGAAATTTTGTACTTGATCCGCAAAGGATGATTACAGATTTGTATTTATTTTTTTTTCTGAGGTGATCATACCGAACGGGCCTACGATATCAGAAGAAGACCCTTAAGAAAGGATATTGAAAGTTCAATCAACCTGTTGAAGTAACAAAAAAGATTGCGTCGCAGCAAAGTGGCATTTTAGCCATTTTGTGGCACAAAACGACAATTTTGGCCCAAAGGGTGCCAAAATTCATCGAGTGAAAATTCTGAGACAGTTAATATAGACATTTATTTTAGACGTAATTTAACTAATTTGATCACTTGGGGCTTAATATAACTACGAAAAATGGTATCTAATTGCGCATAGGCCATTCTAGAGGAGGACCGGTGGATCTTTGTGCAAGTGGGGGGAATGCGCTAATATTTGGATATTTGCTTGTTCTTTGTCCCCCTAACAAGCATTTGGAGGCGTACAGTTTTTCAAGGATAATGGTGATTCTTGCAACATTGTTTTACGAATATCAAACTTGATGCGAAAAACCCTGTGAAGGGTGTAAACCCTCCTTCACATCTAAGACAGCCTTGGATCAACCTGTTTCAACTGTTCAAAATAGGCATTTTGACATTAAAATACTCAAAAAACGGTATTTTCCAAAATATAGTGAGGAGGAAAGTGCAAATGCCAAGCAAGCCCCCACCCCAATTGGACACCACTATTCAAGCGCCTCGCTGTAAAAAAAATGTAATTAAAGAGCGCCCCTTGTCAATAGAAACCGAAAGTATTTGAAGACCAGCAGGACCAAGACGAGTCTGGATCTGAAACGCGCTAAAGAAAGACGCCTGAAACACAAGGGCCGCTGAATTTGAATAAGAAGTATTGTTACAAAACTTTCTGACTTCAGCGTAATGGGCGAGGGTTAAGTTAGAGCCCTTACCACATACGGAAAAATTTCTGTTCGTTTGAAGTTTTATTGCTGCTCCTTACTTTCAGTGTATTAAACTTGTTATTTTTTTATTTAATAAAAACACAAGATGCGCAGAAGTAAATTCATATAATAACTCAAACCGTCAAAAGATAGTTGAAACCCAAAACAAACAGAAATTAAAGTATCAAACATAAGGTAACAGGTACTGATATAGATCAATATTTAAAAACTCAAAACGAGCAAAACTTAAGATGAATACTCAATTCATACTTACAACGAACAGAAATTACTACAAACAGGAGTTGAACTACTGCCCCCCTCCTAACCGCAAACCTTCTAAAGTCTTTTGGGTTATTTGAGCTTTATTGAAAACAAGACATATTTTTCATAATTATAAAATTGAAAAAAAAATGACTGTTAAGCAAATTCTGAACCTTCAATTACTGAGACTTGCAGGAATTAATATCGTTATATGCTAAACCTCCAGTCCATTTTCATTAATTCCTACCAGTCATTTTGGTTATTAGGGCGATTTTATTTTATATTTTTCGTCAATGTACTGAAAAGTTAAAGCACTCTGTTGAAAATACAAACAGTTTCCAGTATAATAAAATAGTTTTCAGTCCTTTATCGGGGGTTATCAATCCACGGGCAGCATGTAGCCCAACTTTAAGATTGTTCTGGTCAGCGAGATTCATCACGCTTTTACAAAATCTAATGGCTAAAGCAGTTAAAACCAATGTATTAGAAAAATACAGTGTTTTAGCACCCATAAATTAAAAATTAACATATAAAATTATAATAACAATCAATTTTGATACTGAACACACTTTTTTAAACATAAGCGTATTTTTGAAACTCTAGCACATTTTTTAAACACCAAAAATAGAGTTTTATAACAATTATATACAAAAGAGAAAAATGCTCTGATTTAACAATCTTTCACAAAAAGTTATTAGCGCTTTTGATTCAACTTACAGCTTTGAATTTTCATTCTTTTTTTTTTTGTCTCGAGATTGACCAACCACAAAACATATTCAAACATAACAGACGCAAACCATCAAAACCAATTGCGATGCACAAATACCGAAATTGAGATATGTGAAAGCTATTTGAAAGAGGGGAGACGCAAATACTACACTGGCAAACAAATATCTTTCAACGATGATATTTTTCTATATTGAATTTATATTTGTATATTTTTATTTTTAGTGTTATATACTTCATTAAAATGTGCGTTTAGTAGCTTTCTTATTATATGTATAAAAGTTAAAAAAAGTTAAATTTAATTTTTCTTTAAAACTTTAGTTTAAAAACTTTTTCCACAAAATAAATTTTTTAAAGAAATGTAAAGACCTACAATAAACCTAAGACGAGCAGAAATAAATTCAAATAGTAATTCAAGCGTAAAACGAATATAAAGCATTATCAGAAAATAAAGGAAACCCGAAAGGAACAGAAATTACAATAAAAAATCAAGGCAAACTTAAAACGAAAAGAAAGCACCACAAACAGGAGTAGGGCTTACGCCCCCTATGCCTTCTAAACGGCAGAAAATCAATTGCGCTTTAATGAAATTAATTAAAAAAAAAACTTTTTCCACAAAATAAGTTTTTCAAAAAAAAGTAAAGAACTTCATTAAACCAAAAATGAACAAAAAGAGAATCAAATTATGTACCAAACATACAACTAAAATAAATTAGTATGCTTTCTAAACACTACTAAACAAACAAAAACTAAACTAAATACTAATACTAAATACTAATACTAAATACTAAAATACTAAATACTAATACTAATACTAAAAAAAATACTAAACTAAACAAACACTATGCTTTCTAAAAGCCAGAATATAATTTGACTTTACTAATTGATTACGGAAAAAAATCTGCATTGTCAGTTTAATATACATATGCTGATATTTATTCCTTAAAATCTTAATTAATTTTTGATTTCTTACAGTTATAAAAGTGACAACATTAACAAGAGTTTTTTTTTTTAAAGAATTACTATATAAGAATTAAAAAGAAAAAGAATACATTTATTTGGCCATAGAGTAGGATTTTGAACTCATAGTGTCAAATGTTTTCAGTAAAGAAATGAAAAAAATTCAAATGAATTTACTGAAAAAAATATGCATGGTCAGTTTAATGTACATCTGCTTATATTTATTCCATAAAATCTAAATTAATTTTTGTTTCCTAAGGTTTTAAAAGTGAAAACATTAAAAAAAATTTGAATAAAGTATAAAATTATATTCTAGCTTTTAGAAAGCATAGGGTTTAGAAGCCTACTCAGATTAATTTCTGCTCACTTTTGAGTTTGACATATTTTAATTTCTGTTTGTTTTGGGTTTCCTTTTTTTATTGATACTGATTTGTGGTAGTTGTATGCTTGATAGATTATTTGATTCTATTATGTTCATTAAATAAAAAAAACAAGTTTTTTTTAACTGAAAGTAAGGAACGACGTTAAAACTTAAAACGAACAGAAATTATTCCGTATATGAAGGGGGCTGTCCCCTCCTCAACGCCTCGCTCTTTACGCTAAAGTTTTTTTATTGTTTAAAAAAATAGAGTTGTGAGAAAGTCAAACTTTAGCGTAAAGAGCGAGGCGTTGAGGAGGGGACAGCCCCCTTCATATACGGAATAATTTCTGTTCGTTTTAAGTTTTAACGTCGTTCCTTACTTTCAGTTAAAAAAACTTGTTTTTTTTATTTAATTTTTGAACGTTTTTGAATTAATGCAGGTTTTGATTTTGGCTCACCGTACATGAATAATTAAAACAAAATTTGCATATTATATTTGGTTAAATGGCTTTCTCGAAACTTGTTTAATTTTATTTACGAACGTTATTATTAGTAATAAATATACGTAACTTAGAATTAACTTACGTAACGAACTTCTATATTCATAAATTTTTAACACGTATATTAGGGGGTTCGCCCCCTAGTCAATACCCTGCTCTTTAAACTATAGTTCGAATTTTTTTTCCAGTTCTTTAAAAATGACCTCTTAATCACAATCAGTTGATCAGTTGAAAAACTTGTTTTTTTTTATTTAATTCCTGATCTTTTTCTTTAATAATGCTGGGAAATCCGGCGCCCCCTTCATAGCAATGTCCCTTCCCCCATGAAAACTTCCTTCATGGAAAGATCCTTCCATATAGCCCCCGACCCTCTCCTTCCCCCACCTACCAGAAAAAATCTCCTCTGAAAAAGTCTGTATACTTCCCAATAACCAATACTATATGTTAACATTGAGTAAAGTTCATAACTTTCAGCCCTCCCCCTGGGGACTTTGGGGGATCAAGTCATCCTAAAAGACATTTTTATCATATTTTCGACCATGCTGAACAAAATGGCTATCTCAAAATTTTGATCGGGTGACTTTGGGAAAAAAATGAGCGTGGGAGGGGGCCTAGTTGCCCTCCATTTTTTTTGGTCACTTAAAAAGGGCACTAGAACTTTTAATTTCCGTTCCAATGAGCCCTCCCACGATATTCTAGGACCACTGGGTCGATACGATCACCCCTGGGGAAAAAAAAAAAAAAAAAACAAACAAACAAACAAATAAACACGCATCCGTGATCTTTCTTGTGGCAAAAAATGGAAAATTCCACATTTTTGTAGATAGGAGCTTGAAACCTCTACAGTAGGGTTCTCTGATACGCTGAATATGATGGTGTGATTTTCATTAAGGTTCTATAACTTTTAGGGGTCTTTCCCCCTTTTTTCGAAAATCAGCCAAATTTTCTCAGGCACGTAACTTTTGATGGGTAAGATTAAACTTAATGAAACTTATATATTTGAAATCAGAATTAAAATCTGATTCTTTTGATGTATCTATTGGTATCAAAATCCTGTTTTTTAGAGTTTCGGTTACCATTGAGCCGGGTCGCTCCTTACTTACAGTTCGTTACCACGAACTGACCACGAACTGTTTGATTAAACTGACCATACACATTTTTTCACTAAATTCATTTGAATTTTTTTCAGTAAAATACAAATATATTCTAGCTTTTAGAACGCATGGGGTTTAGAACCCTACTCATATTAATTTCTCCTTGGTTTTGAGTTTGACTTATTTTAATTTCTGTTTGTTTCGGGTTATATTTATTTATTGATACTGATTTGTGGTAGTTGTATGTTTGGTACATAATTTGATTCTATTTTTGTTCATTTTTGGTTTAATGGAGTTCTTTACTTTTTTTTGAAAAACTTATTTTGTGGAATTTTTTTTAAAATTAATTTCTGTTCGTTTTATATTGACATAGTCTTTTTCAGGGAGAAAGACAAAGCCTCTTCTAAACTTAAACAACTATCCCTTCCATAAAAACCTTAAATACCCCCTGGGCATAACTTACAATCCTTGCCCCTTATCTGTGGGGTTTGTTTCAACCCCATAAGCCAGGTTATATGATATTTAGACTATTTTGTATAGAATGGTTTCTTTTTTTGTAACTGTCTTGTATTTTCGAAGAACCATTTATGTTCATGAAGTTCATTATTTGGCTTTTGTATGAGATATTTCGTTATTGTAAGAACTATTTTGTATTTTATAATAACTATTTTTGTTTTGTAAAAACAATTTTGGATGTTTGTAGATCTTTTATATATTCTGTACTTTATTCAAATTTTTTTTTTAATGTTTTCACTTTTATAACCTTAAGAAATCAAAAATTAATTAAGATTTTATGGAATAAATATAAGCGTATGTACATTAAACTGACAATGCATATTTTTTCCAGTAAATTCATTTGATTTTTTTTCAGCTCTTTACTGAAAACGTTTGACACTAAGAGTTCAAAATCCTATTCTATGGCCAAAAAAAATGTATTTTTTATATATTCCCCCTAGCGTAGTCTAAAGTAGTGTAATTTACTTAAATAACCCAAGTTTGCGTTAATTAAACTTGCTTTTAACGCAAGCTTATCGGATCAACCTATTTTGCGCCCTCCTAAATTGTTTTTATAGGATCAACCTATTTTGCACCCCCCTCCTAAAAAAAAATCCTGGATCCACTCCTGCCATCCGAAAAGTCAAGAGCATGGGCTATAGAATCATTTTTTCTCCAAATCATTGCCCGCCTGAAACAACGCCACTGCTTTCAAGGTTATTTTTAGAAATATAATTAATTATGAATAAATTTTTTTGGCCATAGAATAGGATTTTGAACTCTTAGTGTCAAACGTTTTCAGTAAAGAACTGAAAAAAATTCAAATGAATTTACTGAAAAAAATATGCATTGTCAGTTTAATGTACATATGCTTATATTTATTCCATAAAATCTTAATTAATTTTTGATTTCTTAAGGTTATAAAAGTGAAAACATTAAAAAAAAAAAATTGAGTAAAGTGCAAAATTATATTCTAGCTTTTAGAAAGCATAGGGTTTAGAACCCTACTCAGATTAATTTCTGCTCGTTTTATTTGATTCTATTTTGTTCATTAAACTGACCATACACATTTTTTTCACTAAATTCATTTGAATTTTTTTCAGTAAAATACAAATTATATTCTAGCTTTTAGAACGCATGGGGTTTAGAGCCCTACTCATATTAATTTCTGCTTGTTTTGAGTTTGACTTATTTTAATTTCTGTTTGTTTCGGGTTATATTTATTTATTGATACTGATTTGTGGTAGTTGTATGTTTGGTACATAATTTGATTCTATTTTTGTTCATTTTTGGTTTAATGGAGTTCTTTACTTTTTTTGAAAAACTTATTTTGTGGAAAAAGTTTTTTTATTTAATTTCTGTTCGTTTTATATTGACATAGTCTTTTTCAGGGAGAAAGACAAAGCCTCTTCTAAACTTAAACAACTATCCCTTCCATAAAAACCTTAAATACCCCCTGGGCATAACTTACAATCCTTGCCCCTTATCTGTGGGGTTTGTTTCAACCCCACAAGCCAGGTTATATGACATTTAGACTATTTTGTATAAAATGGCTTTTTTTTGTGACTGTCTTGTATTTTCGAAGAACCATTTATGTTCATGAAGTTCATTATTTGGCTTGTGTATGAGATATTTCGTTATTGTAAGAACTATTTTGTGTTTTATAATAACTATTTTCGTTTTGTAAAAACTATTTTGGATGTTTGTAGATCTTTTATATATTCTAGAACTTTTGTATGAGATATTTCGTTATTGTAAGAACTATTTTGTATTTTATAATAACTATTTTTGTTTCGTAAAAACTTTTTTGGATGTTTGTAGATCTTTTATATATTCTGTAAGAGCTAGATCTACTTTTGTAAGTACTATTTGGATTTTTAAGAACCATTTTGCATTTTTTGTTACTATTTTGTATTTTTAAGAACTATTTTATTTTCATTAAGAGCATTATTTGAATTATGTATGAGGTATTTTGTAATTATAAGAACTATTTTGTATTTTATAATTTTTATTTTGTTTTGTAAGAATTATTTTGGATCTTGTTAAATCTTTTATATATTCTGTAAGAGCTAGATCTAATTTTGTTAGTACTAATTGTATTTTATATGAATTTTTGTTTGTTTTGTAAAAACTATTTTATATTTTGTATGAACTATTTTGTATTTTGTGGATTTACCTTGTGTTTATTACGTTTATTTTAAACTTGTGCAGAGCTTGAGCTGAGAGCTTGAGCGAGAAGGAACAGCCGTATCGGTACCAACCGACGATCAAGCCTTAAACTGCAGGGAACATGCATTTCGAGTACTTGCACTTTCCAAAAGCCAATCAAATTATGTATTATGTTTTGAATTTTAAGTGAATGTTGTATTGTGTATTTTGTACAACATATTCTGAATACGAAAATCTGTGTTTGGTAGCCAAAAGAAGACTGTTCAAGAATAAACTTTCATTTTCTTAAAAAAGAAGGTATAGCCTTAGTGGTTGTATTTTTATAAGACTTATTTTGTATTTTGTATGAATCCTTTTGTAAAAACATTTTGTCTTGAAAGGTATACAGATAATTCTGTCATATTGTTCTATTTATTTTTTTGCTTTATATACAGCAAATATATATATATATATATATATATATATATATATATATATATATATATATATATAATATATATATATATATATATATATATATATATATATATATATATATATATATATATATATATATATATATATATATATATATTCATTTTTATTTTGGTGAGGACAGCCCTTGAATATAGAGTCGAAATATTCATTCGAGGTTTGAGCTTCCCTATCCTACCAAAGAATACCTTTTGTTCTACCTTTTGTTTGTGCTTATGATGGAAAGACAATGTGGTCTTTATTGCTGTTATTAATTTATATGAGCTTTATTGTATATTTTGTAAGAATGATTTTTGATTTCAGAAGAACCATTTTGTATTTGGCAAGAGCTAATTTCTATTTTGTGGGAACAATTTTGTATTTCATAACAACTGGTTTTTAAACACTATTTTGAAACTTTGTAACAAGTACTTTTTTTTAAAGTTATTTTGTATATTTATCATATTTTGTATTTTGTGAGAAATATTTTGTATTTTTACAACTTTTCTATATTTTAATAGAACTTTTTGTATTTTGGAACTAGTTTGTATTTTATAACTATATTGAATGTCTTAGGCACTATTTGTGTTTTATAAAGATTATCTGTCTTTGTAAGAACCATTTTGTAGGAATTATTTGGCGTTTTGTATGAAGTATATATGTATCAAGTATGTAGCTAATAATTTTTAATCTGTAAGAACTATTTTTATTTATATATTTTATTTCATGAAAACTGTTTTGTATGAACTATTTTGGACTATGTGAGAACTTTTTATATATTTTTTGAATTATATTGAATTTTGCTGCAACTGTTTTGTATTTTGGAAGAATTATTCTGTTTTGTAAGAACTATTTCGCATTTTGTAAGACATATTTTATATTTTCTAAGAATCAATTTGCATTTTGTAACTTTCTTGTATTTTCTAGGAACTATTTATGTTCATTAACAGCATTATTTGGCTTTTGTTTGAGATATTTTGTAATTGTAAGAACTAATTTGTATTTTACATTAACTATTTTTGTTTTGTAAGAACTATTTTGGATGTTGTTAGATCTTTTATATATTCTGTAAGAGCTAGATCTACTTTTGTAAGTACTATTTGTATTTCTAAGAATCATTTAGCATTTTTGTTACTATTTTGTATTTTTTAAGAACTATTCTATTTTCATTAAGAGCATTATTTAGATTTTGTATGAGGTATTTTGTAATTATAAGAACTAATTATAAGACAAAATTATCTGTATACCGTTCAAGGTAAATCAACTACAACGTTTAAGATACAAAGATTAATAAGAATTGCTGCTAACAATAATAATTTTTATTACTGCTAAATGGGGTTTTGATGTATGCTTAGTGGATGATACCATGAGCGCTCATAAGCTGAATTTCAGGAGGGGGGGGGCTTACCTGGTCTAATCGTAACTTCCAATGCTGTATAATAGAAATCTCAAAACAAAAATATAAAATATAAGGCAGCATTATATGCCCCCAAGCATATAAGGTTGCATTATATGCCCCCAGCATATAAGGTTGCATTATATGCAACCTTATATGCCCCCAGCGCATAACTTAAAACCCTTGCCCTGAGGGTTGTGGGGAGTGTCCTCCTCAAAAACACATTTTCTATCTTTAAATCAACCACGCTGAAAAAAATGACTATCTCAAAATTTTGACTGGATGTATTTGGGGGAATGATGGGCATGGGGGGGGGGGCTAGTTTCCCTCAAATCACTTTCGACTATTAAAAAGAGTACTAGCCCTTTGAATTTCCAATCGAATGAGCCTGTTTTGAAGTTTCTACGACAACACCTTCTATAAAAACCTTATATGCCCCCAGGGCATGACTTAAAACCCTTGCCCTGAGGGTTGTGGGGGAGTGTCCTCCTCAAAAACATATTTTATATCTGGAAATCAACTACGCTGAGCAAAATGGCTATCTCAAAATTTTGATTGGATGTATTTGGGGGAATGATGTGCGTGGGGGGGGGCTAGTTGCCCTCCAATCAGTTTGAATATTAAAAAGGGCACTAGCCACTCCAATTTCCAATCGAATGAGCCCTTTTGAAGTTTCTACGACGACGCTTTCAATAAAAACTTTATATGCCCCCAGGGCATAACTTACAACCCTTGCACTGAGGGCTCTGAAGGGGTTATCATCCTAAAAGACAAAATTTCCAGAACTTTCAACTACGTTGAACAAAATAGATATCTCAAAACTTTAATTCGATGTGTTTGAGAAAATGGTGGGTGTGAGAGGGGCGTTAGTCGCTATCCAATCACTTTCAACTATTGAAAAAGGCACTAGCCCTTTCAATTTCTAATTGAATGAGCCCTTTTGAAGTTTCTACGACAACGTTTTCAATAAAAACTTTATATGCCCCCGGGGCATAACTTACAACCCTTGCCCTGAGGGCTGTGGGGGGAGGGGTTTTCATCCTTAAAGACCTAATTTCCAAAACTTTCAGCTACGTTGAATGAAATGGCTATCTAATAATTTTGATTGGATGTGTTTGGGGAAAAGGTGGGCGTGAGAGGGGGGTTAGTTGTCCTCAAATCACTTTCGACTATTAAAAAGAGTACTAGTCCTTTGAATTTTAAATCGAATGAGCCATTTTTTAAGTTTCTACGACAAAGATTTCAATAAAAACCTTATATGCCCCCAGGGCATAACTTATAATCCTTGCCCTGAGGGTTGTGGGGGAATGTCCTCCTCAAAAATATGTTTCTATATGGAAATCAACTACCTGAACAAAATGGCAATCTCAAAATTTTTATTGGATGTGTTTGGGGGAATGATGGGTGTGGGGGGGGGCTAGTTGCCCTCCAATCACTTTCGACTATTAAAAAGGGCACTAGCCCTTTGAATTTCCAGTCGAATGAGCTTTTATTGAAGTTTCTACGACAACGCCTTCTTTAAAAACCTGATATACCCCCAGGGCATAACTTAAAACCCTTGCCCTGAGGGATGTGGGGGAGTATCCTCCTCAAAAACATATTTTTTATCTGGAAATCAAGTACGCTGAACAAAACGGCTATCTCAAAATTTTGATTGGATGTGTTTGGGGGAATGAAGGGCGTGGGGGGGGAGGGCTAGTTGCCCTCCAATCACTTTCGACTATTAATAAGGGTACTAGCCCTTTGAATTTCCAATCGAATGAGCCTGTTTTGAAGTTTTTACGACAACGCCTTCTATAAAACCTTATATGCCCCCAGGGCATAACTTAAAACCCTTGCCCTGATGGTTGTGGGGGAGTGTCCTCCTCAAAAACATATTTTTTATCTGGAAATCAAGTACGCTGAACAAAACGGCTATCTCAAAATTTTGATTGGATGTGTTTGGGGGAATGATGGGCGTGGGGGGGGAGGGCTAGTTGCCCTCCAATCACTTTAGTCTATTAAAATGGGCACTAGTCCTTTGAATTTCCAATCGAATGAGCCTGTTTTGAAGTTTCTATGACAACGCCTTCTATAAAAACCTTAAATGCCTCCTGGGCATAACTTAAAACCCTTGCCCTGAGGGTTGTGGGGGAGTGTCCACCTAAAAAACATATTTTCTATCTGGAAATCAACTACGCTGAACAAAAAGGCTATCTCAAAATTTTGATTGGATGTATTTGGGGGAATGATGGGCATGGAGGGGGGGGGGGCTAGTTACCCTCCTATCACTTTTGACTATTACAAAGGGTACTAGCCCTTTGAATTTCCAATCGAATGAGCCTGTTTTGAAGTTTCTACGACAACGCCTTCTATGAAAAACCTTATATGCACCCAGGGCATAACTTAAAACCCTTGCCCTGAGGGTTGTGGGGAGTGTCCTCCTCAAAAACATATTTTCTATCTGGAAATCAACTACGCTGAACAAAATGGCTATCTCAAAATTTTGATTGGATGTGTTTGGGGCAATGATGGGCGTGGGGGGGGCTAGTTGCCCTCCAATCACTTTCGACTAAAAAAAGGGCACTAGCCACTCCAATTTCCGATCGAATGAGCCCTTTTCGAAGTTTCTACGACGACTTCTTCGATACTAAGTGCCCGGGTATGGAGAAAAAAAAAAAAACAACACATTGTGCCCACATCGTTCTTTACTTAGGCAGTGCTAGCGCGCTGCCTATGATTTCAGAAACATTATCTTAAAAAAGTAGATACTTCAAGTTATCTTACAAATAAAAACTAAATTTCAGCATAACACCGGAGACTTTCTTCAATTTTCAGATGTGCTTCTTCCACTGCGACTACGACGGGAGTTCCGTTTGTTGGTAGCAATACAGATATAGTGGTTCTACTGGTCTATCACTCAAAAGAAAAGATCAACCACCTTTTTTACCTAGTTGAAAGAAAGCCTAGCGCGAGGTACTTCTATCTTTTAAAAGTGAAGAAGAGCATCCGTGACGCTGCAGCTGACATTCTATTCTTGCAGGGCTTCCTTAGTCGCGTCACTACATCAAGATTGCACGGTCTTGGTAAGCTAGTCAGGCTCAAGCTTGCGAAACTTGACAAGCGTTTTCGCGAGACTGCTTCAGTTCTGAACCCAGACACGGTGACAAAAGACGAACTGGTCAAATCTGGAGAGCAGGCACTGCTCAACCTTTATAAGGCTGTAAAGGGTAAAGCGCTCCTTTCCCTACGGCACAGGACTGTAAACAGGAAAATCCGTTCTCCGCCATGAAAGACTTCCACCCCTATCTTCACCTGCTCCTTACCCCTTCTACCGAGTTTTCTTTCAGGCAGCCGAGTGGAATGGAAATCCTTCCAATCTAGAGCCAGCCCCTTCGGATCTGCGCCTTCAAGATGGTCAAATCGTGTCAGTCATGACAGATACGAAACCCGCACCAGTGCCGCTGATTAGTGTCATCACGTGTACGTGCAAGTCAGGTACCCAAATAAGATGATACTTGTGTCGAAGATCTGAGCAGTTATACAATCCTGCCTGTTCAAAATATTTAGGCAAGAACTGCGCAAAAGTATTTGAGGACCAGCAGATCCAAGACGACTGTCAATCTGAAACAGCCTACAAGGGTAAAATCGAAACAAATAAATCAATGGTGGGATTCCAATTAAGGATGCGATTACTAGAAGTTCTAGCCAAATTTGTTCCTTACTTTTGTGCGATTTTTGTAAGCTTGTATCAGTAATATTCAAAGTACAGCTTTCTTTCAAAACATTATTTCTGAACTCCAGGTGTAAAAATTAGATTCCACGACTATCTACACTTAATTATCTTGTCTCACATGTCAAGTTTATTAGGAAACGATTCTCCTTCTTTTTTTCTTTTCTTCTTGAGAAAATATTTTTTGGACTTTTGGCTCAATCTGGGACATGCCTATGAAGTTTCGGCTACGTGAATTTAAGGTTGTAAAGTCTTTCGTACCTAAGTTCTGCGTAATTCCGCAGGCTAGATAAGATACAAAATGACACTTCAAAACATTTTGAAGAAATATAGATTTTCGGGCTTTTCCGGTGAAATCTGACTCTTTTTTTTTTGGGGGGGGAAGGGGCAAAACGTAAGTTGGAAGCAATTTTAAAGCCGATATTCATTCTTAGCGAGGTTCAGATAAACAGTAAAAGACCCTCAAACCCCATACAAAGCCAAATAACTTGTTTTTTTTTTTGGGGGGGGGGTGGCTAAAATTCTGACCTGTAAGTGTACTTTTGGGGCATTTCCAGGTTTCAAACTTTTGTAGAGTTACGTATGTTATTCTCCAGATTTTGAGAAGTGATGTTAGAATAGTGGACAGAGAAAGAAATGAATCAATATTATCACAGGAATCAGATTCTACTATCACACCTAAAACCACGATAGCCAACCTAGTGCGGCATATATTCGACAGAATAGTGGGGGAGATAAAAGGAGAGTTGGTATTCGTGGCGGTTACAATGACAAGGGGCTGACCGGCGGCCGTTGTGCGCTGCAGTTTGGAGACTGGGGCCCTGGTTTTAGACGGCATTCTGTTGATCGAAGTTTCTCTGGTGGACATTTTGAGAGTAATTTCAGTGCTAATAATAGTCAATAGCGGGAGCTGGCCCAGAGCAAAGTAGTACGTGTATTAAGTTGTTGCAGTCGAATATCCAAGGTCATAATGATGATAAAATGAATGATTTGTTTAGGCTAGCTAGACGATTATGATGTTATCAGCTTAGCTGAGACACGGCAGGATGTGCCGCATTTAGAAAAGATTTTTAAAGTTTCCATGTTTCAAGAAACAGAAGTAAGAATAATCGAATTTATGGCGGTGTTTCACTGTTGATAAGGAAAAATATATTTAGTACATTTGATTCGTTAAAATCACAACCAGAGAATTTGATTTGGTTGAAGATTATTATAGGAATTGTAAATTTTATGATTTGTGCGGTGTACATCCCTCCAGAATCAAGTAGTTATAGTTGGCAGGAGGATACGTGGGACATTATGTATTCAGAGGCGTTTAAGTATAAGAGGTTGTATAAAGACTACAAGTGTATATTTTTAGGTGACTTCAATGCATACACAAGCGAGATTTTGGAGAAGTGGATTGATCCTTCGCGGGCTGAGAAAGAGGATGATGGTATGAATGATGAGAATATGCAAGGAGATTTGAAGATGTATGGAAAAAGGACAAGTAAGGACCGGTCGCAGAGGAAAAATAATTGGGGAACTAAACTTTTAGATTTTTGTGGAAATGAGAGGTTAGTAATTTTAAACGGGAGGTTGGGAAAAGATAAAAAAAGGAGGGATTCTACATGTTTTGGGGTTGATAGTCCCAGTGTCAGTGTTATTGATTATATTTTAGTTGATTTAAGCCTTTGGTCTGCATGTGGGGACTTTGTAGTTCTGGGAGTTGTGGTTACTGACCATCAGCCTATTGTAGCAGATATATGGGTTGATAGGGCTATATATAGGAATGACGGGAATATATATGATAGTAATAGATCTAATTTCGTTAAGAAAAAAATTGAGGTGGATAAATTTGGGGAGGATAAGGTGGCTAAATGGCTAGGAGAGAGTGTAGTTGAGATTGGAAACCCAAGATAGGGGGAAACCCAAAGAATCATAGAGAATGGCCAAGTGGATAAAGGTTTAGGACAATTATGCGAGATAATAGAGAGTTAAGACGCCTATAATTTAGCAAATAGAGGAATGGCGAAAAATAAGAAAGGATTTTTTTTATGATGATTGTGCAGAAAAAAATGGAAGTGGCGGAAGCATTAAAAAAGCTGAAAAAGAATAACAAGGAATCTTTTCTTCTGGTGTATCGACAGAAGCGGAGGGAATACAAACAGACACTTCGAAGTAAGAAGAGGGAACAAGATAAAGTCAGGAACTTAGAAATTGAGAAAAATTTTGTAACAAAGGAACAAAAAAAATCTGGCAACTAGCACGAGGATCTATTAACCCTTCTACTACAGAGCAAACACTGGGAGCTGATACCTGGCCCGAATATCTGGAATCACTGGATAACACAAAGGATGGTGGACTGGAGGATTTATCACAGAGTTTAAGCCAACAGACGTGCTACCCACTCAGAGAGAAGGATTACAAACTTATCTCGCCAATTACGCATGAGGAGATTGGTAAAGCACTGAAGTCTAGGAAGGGGGGATCTGCACCGGGGAAAGATGGGATCCCGATGAAAATTTGGAAGTGGGGAAAAGCATATTTTGCTGCTATTTTGATTAGTTTATTTTCAGCTTTGGTAAGTTCATGTAAGTGGCCTGTAGAGTGGGGTTTGTCAGTTATGATACCATTATTTAAGAAAGGGGATATGTCTCATCATAAAAATATTAAAACAGCTTTTGACAATGTTTGTAGGATTCTATTAATGGAAAGTTTGTTAGATATAGGTCTCCCGATCCCATTTGTGTTAGTTTTAGTTAAAATGTATAGGTTTACTAAAGTAGTTATGAGAGTTGGTAGGCAAGTTTCAAGGGTAGTTAGAGGATATAAAGGTGTTAAACAGGGTTGCACATTGTCTCATAAATTATTCGCCCTATTTGTAAATTCCGTAGTGGCGTTTATGGAAAAGAAGGAGGTGCCGATGGTGAGTTTAGATATTGTATCCATTTGCATGATGTTGTTCGCAGATGATATTGTTTTGGTTGCCGATTCATAAAGGAAACTTCAGAAATTACTTGATGTTTTAGAAGATTATTTGGATAGGAAAAAGTTATAACTTAATGTGGATAAAATCGTAGTGTTAGTATTCCGTAAATGTGGTAGACTTGAGGAGGATGTTAAACTTAGTTTTAAGGAGAGAAGGATTAGATTAGTAAAGGAATGGTCATATTTGCGTGTTAAGTTTAAGGCGAAAGGAAATTTATTTAGAAGCCATATAGAAAGTAGGATCGAAAAAGGTAAGGCATGTTGTAATATGGTATTACGAAGTCAGCTTAGGGATATTAAAAAGAAACAAGTAGTTAAAGAGGTTTTTAGGGCTAAAATTTAATTGTGATGCACTATGGATCTGAGGTTTGGGGGTTTGCGAAGGGAGATAGACTAGAAACAGTGCAATTAGGATATTATAAGAGGTGGCTAGGGATAAGTAAGCATACAAATAGTTTAGTAGTTAGAGGTGATTTGGGTTTGGTTTCCTTAAGAAGTCTTAAGCCAATTAACACGGTTAGGCTTTGGGAAATTTTTTTAGTGATGCCTAGCGTGCGGGTGATGAAGGTGGCTTATTTAGAAATGTTGAAAGGCAGATCAAGTAGGGGGTGGCCGTACCAAATTAAAAGTGTATTAGATCAATGTGGACTAAGCCATATGTGGGGGATGGTTTAGGGCTCGAAGATATGGGGGACAAAGTAAATGGATTAGTTGAAAGGATTTTACAGGACCAAGAAATACAGGCATGGCAAGCCCAGCGTTCGCTTTCGAATTCACTGGGTCTTTATTGTCGATCGAAGGAGATTTGGGGTGAAGTTTTATTTTTTAAGGGGGTTTGAACAAAAATGAAATAAAATTATTAATTGAAATGAGGACTGATAGTTTGCCACTGGGCCAAAGAAGAAAGTTTATCGGGAGGGAAAGTTCAAAGGCTGGTCCTTGTTATTGTCCTATGTGTGGAAGTTTAGATGAGAGTGTATATCACTTGATGCGTGAATATGAGGAGCTGGGTGATTGGAGACATGAAGTGTTTGGTAGGGAGGATTATGATTTTGAGTGATTGGTGAGAGTGTGTGCGGATGAGTGTTTTATGGGTATCAGAAGCTTGGCACGATTCCTTTGTCTCAAGATGAATCATAGAAGTAGATTTCTGTAGGATTATGTTAGGATTTGTACAATTTCTTGAAATTGTTCTTTGTTTGTAATTTTGCCACGGCCTATGGGCTTTTAGCGCAAATAAAATCTATTATATATTCTATTCTATTGGAAGCTACAGTGATGACAGCGGTCAAACATGGTTCTGAAGCATGGACACTTCGAAAAACGGAGGAAGATTTGCTAGATGTTTTCCGGAGAAATAGCCTACGGATTGTTTTGTGTACCCGGCTGACTGACTGTATTTCAGACAGTAGGCTGTATGAAAAGTGTGGTTAGATCCCGCTTTCTAGGGCTATAATGAAAGAAAGATTGGGATGGTTAGGGCATGTTTTGCAGATAAAGGATGACAGATTGCCAAGAATTGTCCTTCTCGGCCAACCGTCTAGGGCTAAACAGAAAGCAGGTCTTCCGCGGCTGGGAGGATGTCGTCTAAGCCGGCTTAAGCACTTCGGTGTAGACCTGAGAAGATATGTCATCCCCGTCCTGCACTGGTATCCGGGATCATTGCTTTTCCTGAGGCGAAAAAAATTTCAATGATTTAAAGAACATGAAAATTGGAACTTGGAATGTTACGACATTAAAAAATGACAATCGTATCGACATTTTGACTGACGAATTCAGACGATTCGAACTGGATTTATTAGGAGTTTCAGAAACTCATATCCCAGGGGTAGGAAGCATGAAATTAGGTGATATAGAATTTGTTTACTCAGGCAGGAAGGATTGGGTACATAGACAGGGAGTAGGGCTCATGATGAATAAGGAAGCTGCTAAGTCTTGTTTAGACTGGGAAGGTATTAATAATAGAATACTAATTGCTCATTTTATGACTAGAGAGTTCAGGGTATCAGTTATAGTAGTATACGCCCCTGTAGAACCGACTGATGGAGATACTAGTGACTCAGATGAATTTTACTTACAGTTACAGGAGCAAATAGACAAGGTCCCAGGTAGAAATATGATGTTATTACTGGGAGATTTTAACGCCCAGGTTGGTAGAAATAAGGATAGATGGTATCCCAGCTTAGGTAAATTTGGTGTAGGAAAAGAAAACAGTAATGGATACAGACTTTTGCAATTTTGTAGGTATAACAATCTAGTTATAACCAATACGGTGTTTGGTCATAAAATGGCTCATAAGCTAACATGGTATTCACGTGATGGTAAGACAGCAAACCTTATTGATTATGTTATAGTAAACAGAAGACTGGCAGGATCAATACAAGATACTAGGGTATATAGGAGTGCTGTTATTGATGTTAAAAGTAAAGATCACCATCTGGTAGAGTCAAGGGTTAATTTAAAGCTGAAATATCGGAAGGGTAACTATCTCCCGGGAAGTTATGATGTTGGTAGACTCCAGGATGAGAATTTGAGAGAAACTTTCCAGGAACAGTTGAATACTAAACTTGAGAGTTTAAAATTTGATAATGTGGAAGATGGTTGGAATAATTTTAGAAAAATAATTTGTGAAGTTGCTGAAGGTGTATTAGGGAAGAAAGCTAGAACTGCAGCTAAGAATATTAGTGAAAAAGCTTTATGTTTAATAGAAAGGAGAAAGGACTTGTACAAGAATTATCTGAGTGATAGATCGCAAGAAAACAAAAGAAACGTAAAGAAAGTGGAGAAAGCATTGAAATATGAACTAAGGAGGTGTGAAGTGGAGGCCATGGATAAAATTGCCGAGGATTTAGAAGATGCAGCTAGACGGCATAATAGTAAAATATTGTACTGGCACGTTAACAAATTGAGAGGTAGTAGTCAATCCGGACTTGTCCCAGTTAAAGATAGGAATGGGGTGGCCATTAGCGATAAGGAAAAAGCTAAATCGAGATGGGCCGAACATACTTGCTTAACCGAGATAGAGTTGCAGGAAAAAATATAGAGGAAAATGAAAAAGTTTGTGATACCTTGGACGTGAAGGAAGATTTGTTTTGTGAGGAGGAATTAGCAACAGTACTAAAAGGATTAAAGAATAATAAGGCTCCAGGTACTGATAGGGTAGTAAATGAGTTTCTTAAATATGGTGGCTCTGAGGTTAGAAATGAGTTATTGAAGATTATGAATATGATTTTTGAAAAAGGGAAGTACCTAACGATTTTAGGAAAACCTTAATTAAGCCACTTTATAAGAAAGGTGATAAAAGTGAGTGTGGTAATTATCGAGGCATTAGTCTGGTCTCTGTAGGTAGCAAATTGCTTAGTAATATGATACTTTTTAGACTGAGAGATGCCGTAGACAAAGTTTTAAGAGAAGAGCAGTGCGGTTTTAGAAAAGGTAGAGGATGTGTTGACAAAATTTTCACTCTTAGGTTAATAATTGAGAAGTGCCTAAGTTTTCAAACACCTTTGGTCCTCAGTTTTATAGATTATGAGCAAGCGTTCGATTCTGTTGATAGAGGAGCTTTAGTAAAGGTTTTATCCTTGTATGGTATACCAGACAAATACATTAAAGTGATTAGTGCTATGTACGAGAATAACACTGCTGCGGTTAAGGTAGGAAATGAGGTTAGCAGCTGGTTTTGTATTAAATCAGGAGTTAAGCAGGGTTGTGTTCTATCCCCCTTTATATGGATTATTTTGATGGACTTTGTTTTAAGATGCACAGGAAAGGCAATGGGAGACCACGGAATCAAATGGGGAGGAAAAAGTCTCCTGGACTTGGATTATGCTGATGATTTAAGCATCCTAGATGAAAGTGTGAGCAAAATGAATGAAGTTTTAGAGGCTTTGCGAGTTCAGGGTGCTAGTATTGGTTTGAAAATTAATGTTAGGAAGACTAAGTCACTAAGGCTAGGAATAAGTGAAGATGAAAAGGTGACGTTGGGTAATGAAAAGATTGATTAGGTGGGCAGCTTCACTTACCTTGGTAGTATTATTAGTAAAGATGGTGGGAGCAGTGAAGATGTTAAAATAGAATAGCCAAGGCTCAGGGAGTTTTTTCACAGTTAAAAAAAGTCTGGAAGAATAGGAAGATAAGTCTGCAAACCAAGATTAGAATCTTAGAAGCTACAGTGATGACAGTGGTCAAATATGGCTCTGAAGCATGGACGCTCCGAAAAGCGGATGAAGATTTGCTAGATGTTTTCCAGAGAAATTGCTTAAGGATTGTTCTGGGTACCCGGCTGACTGACCGTATTTCAAACAATAGACTATACGAAAAATGTGGTTCAATACCGCTTTCTAGGTCTATAATGAAAGAAAGGTTGAGGTGGTTAGGGCATGTTGTGCGGATGAAGGATGACAGATTGCCGAAGATTGTTCTTTTCGGCCAACCATCTAGGGCTAAACGGAAAGCAGGTCGTCCCCGTCTGGGGTGGGAGGACGTCATAAAGAAAGATTTAAAGGAAATGGGAACTTCGTGGGCGGGTGTAAAAAGGGAGGCTTTGAATAGATTGGGGTGGAGGAGGAGCGTGCGTAGCTGTGTTGGCCTCAGGCGGCTTGGTGCTGCGATGAGTTGTTAGTAGTAGTAGTAATGGGAACTTCCTGGGAGGGTGTAAAGAGGGAGGCTTTGAACAGATTAGGATGGAGGAAGAGCGTGAGTAGCTGTATTATCCTAAGGTGGCTTATCCTTGGTGCTGAAGTGAGTTGTTAGTAGTAGTAGTACAGGTAGCGGTGACAAGAATTTAGGGACATCCTATCCTGACTTAGATCTACTGGACTAGCTGAAGTTGCAAACCTGATTAAGCTCGCCAACCTAAAACTTGCACACACTGCCCCTCACAGACTTCTACCCAATAACATTTCACATTTTTAAATTCCTTGCTCCTCTGTGAATCCTGGACGTCCAAAACAAGGCAATTCAACAAGGCAATAAAAATAAAAAAAATAATGAATATTTTGTTTTCAAAAGATAATTGGTAAGACCAAAACCAGCATCTTTTTTTATTACAGCCTTATTTTATTTTAATTCAATTCAATTCAATTCAATTTATTCGAATAAAAACATAACACAAACATCAATAACAATAAAGATCCTAGAAAAGAACTTGTTAAGGACCAAAAAAAGAAAAAAAAAATTAAAATAACACTGAAAAAAAAGAATAAAACATGGGTAATTAAAGCAAATTGGTTAAAAATTGAAAGATTAAATTATATTCTCAAGTTTTGTTACACTTTTATACAGCTTGCAGAAACTTGTGGCTACTTTAACACTGGAGGGTATTTTGTTCCATTGAATAATAGATTTGTAAATGGGAGATGGCTGGGCAGCCCTAGAAACGCATTTAGGAATTATAAAGGCTCTATTGGATGACCGGAGACAGTGGGCTTCCGAATTATTAATGTTATAATAGGTTAGTAGTTGAGGTGGAAGATTATTGTGGAAAGCAGAGTAAACAAGCGATAAGTTTAGTTTTTGTATGATTTGATCAAGTGGAGCTATGCCAAAATCTGAATACAAATCACGGGTTGGATATAGACGGGGAAGCCGAAAAACTGCTTTAATGGCACGGTTTTGGGCAAATTTGAGTTTTTTAGTGAAAGACCGGTTTGTATTTCCCCAAACTGATCCGCAATAAGAAAGTTAAGGAAAAATAAAGGAATAATAGAGGGTAACTAGGATGTCAGGAGGAAGAAAATAATTCACACGGTTAATCATAGCTACTTGTCTCAAAATTATTGCTGTGATGTAAGAAATATGATTAGAGAAGGACAAGCATGAGTCAATAAATACACCAAGAAACTTGGCAACCTCCACTTGTGGGAGGATGTCGGAGGAGTACTTGAGACCAAGAGCAGGTTGAATTACGTCTTTGTTGTAGGGGGGTTCTGAATAATACTATTTGACTTTTTTGCTATTAATAGTCATGTTATTGGTAAGGCACCACGCCTGGACTCTGTTCAGAAGGACCTGGGCAGAGGTTATTGCCGATGGTAAATTGGTGCCAGTGATGAAGAAGTTGCTGTCATCAGCAAATAGTACAGGATACACTGAAGGGCCCAGGTTCATAACAGGATCATTGATATATAGGACAAATAAAATAGGGCCTAGAACGGAGCCTTGCGGGACATCCTTCCGAACAGGTAAGGGCTGAGAGGATACTCCACCTAAGCTCACACTCTGTACCCTTCCAGATAGATAAGAATCAAACCAAGAGAGGGGTACACCACGAATACCGTAACTATTTAATTTACTTATTAAAATACTATGATCGACCGTGTCAAAGGCCTTAGAAAAATCCAAAAACAAACCCAATACAGTTTTTTTAAGGTCGAGTTGTGAGCGTATGAACTGTGTGGCGTCAATTAGAGCATGAGAAGGTGAAAATTTCGGCCTAAAGCCATACTGGTGAGGAGAAATCAAGGAAACAGAGTGCTGACTGTCAAACAGAAAGGGAGACAGACCTCTGAAGATGATTCTCTCGAGCACTTTGGATATAATAGGGAAAATTGAGATAGGACGATAATTACCCATCTCAGTTGGATCGCCCTTTTTAAGAACTGGGATAACAATGGCTGAATTTAGTAAATCAGGGAAAACTCCGTGGGTTAAAGATAGGTTGGCAATATGCTTGATGGGCTCGCAAACAAAAGGTGATATGGTCTTCAGGAGCTTATTACTTAATCCAAGACAGTCAGGTGTAAAATTATTAGGAAGAGAACCGATGATTTGAAGTACCTCATTGCTATCAGTTGGGCAGAAAAACATGGATCTAGAATTGAAGCAAGGGAATACAGCCTGTAAGGAGGAGCGGGAATCAGTATGAGGAACATTAGAAAAATAATTATTAAATGCGTCAGGTGCATGTAAAGGGTCAATTAATCTACCATTTGTGTCTTTAAGGCGAATAGGCATAGACTTTGATTTTCTATTTTTTGAGAGTATATCATTAATGGTGGACCAAACCTTTTTCAGGTTTCCTTTGTAATTGAGAATTTTTGTATAATAATAATTTTTCTTCGCTTCGCGGATGAGTTTAGTGTATAAGTTTTTATATTTTTTATAATTTGATAGGTCAATATCACTACAGGTCTTACAGGCTAACTTATATAATTTGTTTTTACGATATGAGGAGACAATGAGGCTATGTGACATCCAGGGGCATATAGGGATAGTTTTCCGGTTATGTTTACGAATAGGAAAAGTTGAACGGATAATCTCACTTAGCCTTTGCGCAAAACCATTTGTGGCAGAATTTACCTCTTGACAGTTTAAAACATCGGACCAGTCAGTGGTTCTTAGGCAATCGATAAAATGGGTTATATTTGCAGAGCTGTAGTTACTAGTAGGTGTTGGGATATTAATTCTAGAGCGTAGAGGTAGTGGTTGTGAAGGTAGTGACAAGTAAATAGGAAAATGGTCCGACAGATCCGAAAATATTATATTTGAGGACAGGTCATTTCCCAGGGAAGTGGATACAAAAATGTTATCAATTAATGATGAAGTTGATCTCACAGGATCGACTCTACTGGGAAAAAAATTGTGGGTAGAAGACCACTCGCGGTTACCGATTCAAAAAAAGTGTCAGATTCAATGTTTTTACCAACATTGAGTAGGTTACAATTAAAGTCCCCAAGAACTATTGCCTTTTTATGGGGTAGATTAATAAAATTAGAGAAATCATCAAACAGATTACAAAAACTTGAGGTCGGAAATGGTGGAGGTTTATAAAATAAGGAGAGTATATAGCAATTTTGGCCGATAACTATGTTAACAATTATTGAATAAATACATCTGAGATTTATTTGTGTAGAGAAAATAGATTCGCACTCTGATAGCCTGGTAAAATTTACATTCGAACGGATGTAAAGTGAGATACCCCCAGAACACTTTGTCAACCTCCTGGGCATATGGATTATTTGGTAACCAGGGAATGAAAAATCAATAGTGTCATCATTATCGGAAAGCCATGTCTCTGTTAATCCTATTACGTCAAAAGGGCAGACACCTTTGAATGAAATTAAATCTTTAAACTTGAGCCACTTATCCCGGATGCTTCTGATGTTGAAACAAAGAACATTAAGGGAATTATTATTAACTAGTTTTGGCTTCACATTGGTAGCAAAATCAAGAATATCAAGGTAATTACAACTAGCATGAGTTAAAGTACCATCGGGGCTGCTTCTAGGATTGGCATGCTGATTACTTTCTATATCGGAATAATTAAAAGCAATGTTATTAGAAAGGTATAAATTAGTTAAAAACGAAAAGTCACACATTAATTAGTCGTCAGGCATTCTTGTTGGGTATCTTCTCGCTTGGGTTTTTCTTTGAACTTCATCCTTTCCCGAAGAGACTTCGTGAGGGGTCGTCAATTTCTGTGTTACTGTGTTGGTCGGCTTTTTCTTGTTTTTTTTTTTGTATTGCTATGGCTTGGTGCTTCTACCATCATTTCAAGTGCTGGTGATTCTTTCAAATTTCTGGGGGACTTGGTAACAGTTGGGATCGTAGAAAATGTTGAGTTAGAATGGCCTTCCATGTCTTCTTTGAAGGATAAAAGTTGGACCGTAGCTTTTTGCCAGATTTCCTCTCCTAGGAACGTAGTAATGACCTTTTTTGAAGGATATTTCTCAGTTCAACTGGTTCACTGCCAACCTCGATAAGATGGGAAACTGCGAGGTATGTGGCTAACCTTTGCCATTCTTGATTGTGATAATGAATAACTTGTGGATGTGATAAAACTGGAAGTTGGGAAGAGGAAGGCTGCGATTTGGCCTCAAGTTGAGGAAATTCAGTGGACCATTGGGTAAATGAGAAGCTTTTATCTATTGGGGGATGGAACTTTTTCCTCTGGTTCTTTGAAACTTAAGTTTGGCTATTTAAGGGTCGACTTGGAGTTGGTTGTCTAGGGATTGTAGCGGCTACGACGGAGTAGGGCAAGTTCAATCTCACAGAAGTTCGGAGGATCTCGGCTCTCTTATGATAGGCCGGACAAAGTTGCTTCTCAAGTGCCGTGTGCCCCTTATTATTACAATTTTTACAGTAGGCGTCTTTCTCGGTGCAATTTTCTGTAACGTGGCTAGGTTTACCACATTTTCGACATGATTGAAGTGACTGTTTACAATTAATTTTTCTATGACCATGAGCTAGGCAAATTGCACATTGTAGGGGCTTTGGTTTATAGGACTTATGGCGAAGGGCCATACCATACAGAAAAACTTCTCTTTGCAACTCGTTTTTGCATACAATGAGCACTGAGCGACTGGGTATAAGATTACCATCATTTTTCAAGCTGAGTCTTGTGGCTGTTGTTGGTTGGACCGGATGACCCGAAGAATCAATTAGTTCAGCTGTAAATTCCTCTATTGGTATACCGGTGTCAACACCATAAACCACGTATTTATAGGACTTTTCTACTTCTTTTGAAGTGGCAAAGATTTTGGAACCCTCAACGATTAATTCCTTGGACCTTGAAAGGACTGAATCTGCGACCTTGTGAGAGGTAAAATAAAGATCTATCAGACCGTCTTTTAGGAAAACTGCTTCAAAAGTTGAGTTAGCTAGTAAAAATATAGGCTTTCTAATATCCATTAACCGATCTCTAGTAAAGGGTCGACCATTGGTTTTCTTGATGGTCACAATGTAATAGCATGGCTGATCTAAAGAGCTAGGAAGCGATTCAATTGGTTGGGAATCATCAGGGAGTGATATAATCTCGGGTTGGGGTTCATCAGGGGGTGATCTAATTGCATCATTTTTTCTTTTTTTGCCAGGGGTTTCACCGGTACTTTTAGCTTGAAGGATGTTTAGGGCTTGTATCCCCTTAAGATGTGTGGTTGATTTAGACATAGGAGTTGGGGGGGGGGGGTTCTAGTTAAGTTTCTTTTTGAAGGCAGGAAAGGTGAGACATTTATGTCTTTTTCAGGAGGTTCCTTTGTGTCAGGCATGAGCTATTTGGAACTTTCCAATTTAGACCTTGTTTTATTTTAAATATTGACGAAGACCACACTGCCTTTCCATATCAAACAAAAACAACTTAAAAACAATAGGGAAATTTTTTCCAAGACAGTGCAATTTAGATCGGTGAATATTTCGGCCTTATGACCAAGGGCCGTCTTTAGCACAACATTAAATCAACGATATTTCACAATGTGAGGCTCCAGAAAAACCCTATAATATAATCTATCTTCCGTACATCCCAAGAATCACAACAAAAATAAAAAATATTTGCACAAAAAACAATCTGTATTTAGTTTTCACTAATAATTTTAAAATCACAAATTTCTTAAACTCCGGTAAAGATAAAACCCCAGTTACTCGCCAAAGAGGGGTTTATCAAATACCATGCGATTGTGGCAATTACTACGTTGGCAGAACTCATCAGAATCTAGAAAAACGGATACACCAGCATAAAGAAGACATAGACAAAGCGTTAATTGCTAATAGTTCTAATAACTCCTTTGATTCTGCTTTAGCTAGCCATATTTTGATAATCCCAGCCACACAATACTTTTTGAAAAATCTTCTCTCATTAGTAGTGATTTGGGGATAAAACAGATGGTCCGGGAATCAATCGAAATTAGGCTCAAAATAAATAAAAATATTTCCTTAAATAGGGACTTAGGAGAATATTCACTGAATTCTTTATACTCAAATTTAATTAAAAATGATCTAACAAAATATTTTATTAAACCAATTGACAATAGTATTGAACCCGATACAAAAAGGCCTTTAAGACTAGCTGCTAAAAAAGCAAGATTAGCTTTGAAAACTTGCAGTTAATAATTTCATTTTATCCCGTTTGAATGACTTCATCCTCTCTCATCATTTTATTTTTCTGTCCTGGTTGAACTTCGTTGAAGTAAGGATACTGGGGCTGTTTTAAAAGTTTTTTAAAAGCAGTTTTAGTTTTAAATTTCCTATTTTAATGTAAGTTGTTTATATATATATTTTTTCTTTAATGTTGTGCTGAACACGGCCCTTGGACATAGGGCCGAAATATTCACCGATTTAAATTGCACTGTCTTGGAAAAAAAAAATC